>VZQC01015082.1:3113588-3448588 GCA_009823505.1 Rhizomys pruinosus
TTTTAGTTGTTCTTTGTTATCTTCCAGGTCTGATATTCTTTGTTCTGCTTCCTCCATTCTGCTTCTGAGGCTTTTTCCATTCCTTTCCTCTTGATTGGATGAGTGTTTTATTTCCTTTTTCATTTCCTCTTCTGATTTCTTTACTATTTCTACGTCTTTTTGGAGCCTCTCAATCTCTTCCTGTAGCTCTTTGCTTTGCTGGTTGGTTTCCTTATCTTTTTCAGCGTGGGATCTTTTCAGTGTTTCTGGTTCCTTCTGGAGTTTGTCATTCTCTCTCTCTAGGTCCTTCTTGAGTTCTTCATTCGCTTTTCTTAGTTCTTTGATTTGCTCTTTATAATCTTGTAGCTCTTTAAATATGTTTCCAATTGTGTTTCTGATATCTGTGTCCTGGGACATCCCCAGGGGGATCCCACTGTAGGAATCTTCCATAGGGTTGGTAGAGCTTGATGAGGATTATCCTGCCCTTTTCCCGTGTTGTCTCTTCTTTGTGTTCCTGGCATATGAGCTTCTCCTTGCGTGTATTCCAGTGTAAGTCCTAAATGCCTCTTCACTGTATTGAAGACTTGCTTTGCTTGCCTCCTTCAGATGCCTTTGTAATCCCAGTTGGGGAGGGGGCGGAGGGCATGCTCTTTAGCCCGCCGGCCTGTGCTTTCCTCAGCTGGTCTCTGGAGATCTCAGATCTCAAGACTCACACAACCCTACCTTTTATACCAGCTGGGAGGATAACTCCGCCCCCACAGCCACAATAGCCAATTAAGCCAAAGACAACTGGATTAAGGGATTAACTATATTAAGACAATCAACAATCAGCCTTGCTGAAGCACCCAGCTGCTGCCTACCTACCTGGGCTTGCCTCAGCTGGTCTCTGGAGATCTCAGATCCACCATTTCTTCTTTTAAGTCACACTGAACAACACTGTTTTCTTAACTCTGCAACTAGCACAGAGCTCTCTGTTAGGTATCCTACTTTTCTCTTATCAGTTGAGTTAGAAGCTCACCAAGAAAGAGTTCTCTTTAAAACTCATTTTATGTGAAGAGTATATGGAATGATAATTATGGAATTCAAAAATTAATAACTTGGGGCTAGAAAAAAGGCTCCACAGACAAAGACATGTGCTGTTAATCCTGACAGCCTGAATTCGATCCCCGGGACCCAAATGGTGGAAGTAGAGAATCCACTCCCACAAGTTGTCCTCTAATCTCCATCTACATTCTATGTAGTGGGTGCTCTCTGAAAAGAAAATATAAAAAGCAATTTTAATTAATACTATGATGTTACACAAACCATATTATTCAGGGAACTATGGTGGTATGAGTGAATTATTTCTTTTTTCATCTTTCTTAATTTTTTTATTTAACCAGTTAGTAAACAAAGGCAATAAGCATAAGGAATATCCATTTAATCCAAATCAGTGACCATCTGAGTCTGATTCCTGTACAACCCAGGGCCTCCAAGTCCAGTTGGAGAGGTTTGCATACACAAACTTGCTGATCAAATAAAAGTCCAGTCCTTTTTTGCTGTGACCTCACAATAATTCACCCCCATCTTCTTTGGCCCTTGCCTCTTTTGTGAGAGTCTTTGGGCTTTGGAGAGGAGGGTAAGAGCGAGTGAGAGATAGGAAGATCTATTTTTTTCTCTGAGGTGACACATTAAACTCTTGGATGAATTGTTTCTATAAAACAATTCTGAGAGATTCTGGAACTTCGTAAAGGCAGCTTTATAAAACTGGTTTGTGATCAAGTTAAATATATGTGTTTAACTATAAGAAAAATTTGGCAGATGGAGGATTATCTTTTTTTATTTTATTTATTATTTTTTTAAATTTTGTGTGTGAATGTACTGTCTGCATGTAGGCCTGTGCACCCATGTCGTGCAGTGCCGCGGAGGTCAGAAGAGGGTGTTGGATTCCCCTGGAACTGGAGCTCTCCTGGAATTGGAGTTACAGATGGTTCTCAGCCGCCATGTGGGTGCTGGGAATTGAACCCGGGTCCTCTGCAAGAGCAGTCGGCACTCTTAAGCGCTAGGCCATCTCTCCAGCCCCGATTATCTTACATTTATGTGATTATACATGTGAACTGCTCCTCCAGTTTGTTGGGGTTGTTTACTTACTGTAGCATTGTGGATCGACACAGGGACCTCATGCATGGAACAAGTGCTGTACCACTGAGCTAAGTACCAGGCCTTCAGAAGGTTTTAATGGAAGACTCCATTAATAAAGTCTGTATGCAGGAAGGCATCCTTTGGTCCTACCAAAGTTGTGACTCAACAGACACAGAGCTCACCTTGTTAAATGGTGTACAGCAGAACTTTAAGACATTGCCTATTTCATCTATTGTAATCCAACCAGAGGACCTCTAAGTGCTCCCATTATTCAAGCAGAGATACAGGAAGAAAAACTCTTAATCACACTGCTAGGATTGATAAAGGAAAGATCAATATGAAAAGCTACAGAAATGCAGCCCATCTGTTCCCAGCCCAGCCTCTCTTTGGTGCTCCCTGTGTAGGGGACTCGAATAGGCAAGAGGACTACAGTGTGTGTGTGTGTGTGTGTGTGTGTGTGTGTGTGTGCATGTGGCAGCCAAAGGAAAAAATCTGGCTATCACCATCCACCTTGTTTTTGATAGTGTCTCCTTAGTCTGGAATTCACCAAGTACTTTAGCTGGCCATGAACCCTAGGTATCTGCCCATTTCTGTCTCTTCAATCTAAGATTACAGTGTAACAACTATGCCTGGATTTTTCTTTTTTTTTTTAAACTTGTACTTAAGAAAATTTACTGTTGTGGTTTCTTGTTTCATTCAGCATAATTTAGTGTGTTCTTATGTCATTAAAACAATCTTTAGAACATCATTTTCAATATTTAAAATTTTGGATTGGCTTTTTTTAAATTATATTTTAAGGGATTTGCAATATAAGAGCACAGTTGTTTTCAGATCACATTGATGTTGCTTAGTTTGCCATACAATTAGGTAATTGGTGCTAGCATCCACAGATGAGGGATACCATTCATTGTTTGTTTTTCTGGGACTGTGTTACTTCACTCAGCATGATATCTTCTAGCTCCATGCCTGGATTTTTCTATTTGGCTTCTAAGGATTGAACTCAGGTCCTCATGCGTCTAAGACACTTAACTAACTGAGCCCCTTCCCTAGCCTGAAGACCATGTTTTTGATGATTCATTCTAAGTGATGAGCTGGTCCACCTGTGACTAAGATATCACACTGTAGTCATAGCAAGAACCCTGCCATGGTTATGTATTTCTTTTTTTTTTAATATTTAAAAATATTTTATTTTTTTCACTTTTTAACAATAAGTAATAATTTATGAGTACAAGCATCCTTCATGTAAAACCAATTTGCAAGCAGTTGTGCCCAAACCCACACAGCCCAAGAGTCCCACCGTCCAGCTGGGGAGCTTGTATGTTCAATCAAGTTGATCAAATGAGTGTCCAGACTATATTGCTGTAGTTTCACCATTCACCCCAATCACAGCCCTTACATTCTATCATGCCCTCTCTTCCACAGATTGTTCCCTAGGCTTAGGAAAGGGGCACAGGTGGACGAGAAGCAAAACAGTCTACTTTCTCTGGAGCTGTCATTTTGGACTCTGGTCAATTCTGGCTGTTTCCTTTCATGGGCTGACAGTTTGTCCAGGAATAACCTTTCAGTCCTACTAATGAAGCAAAATCAATTAGATATATAGGTATTTAAACAGTACTAATTGTTAGGGTAGGTTACTTTGGTGTAGACACAGATATTTGGGTGGTATGTTAATCTATGAATTACATTTTTTTCCTGTAAAATGTGACAGGGTCTTACTGTGGCTTATAACATCTCCTAACCACTAGAGGATGTAAGCTTGTGGCATCAGCCATGGGTTATTCCTCCAAGGAGAGAGCTAATAGCCAATTAGATATGGGATATATGGGTCTTATGGATGGCACTGCTCCCCCAGTTTTCCAGGCAGGTGAAGGTGTAGCTGGTGCTTGACGGAGGAGTCTTGCTTACTCAGGAGACCTATATTTGCTTTATGTTTAGTGGGCTTTGGTAACACTCCTGGTACCCAGAGAACCAACTGTACACTCGCAATGTGTGGTTTTAATACATCTTTCCCATGTTTACATCAGGTCTTCGACAGCAGGGGCCTTATCGCCTCTGTTCTTGCAGGTATCCAGTTACAGGCAAGAAAGCCTACCTTTTGGGGGGGCTTGGCTTCCCCTGGCCAACCATCTCCTGGTAGAATAATCCAGTTGCTGATATCAAGCTCTCCTGTGTTAACATATTTTGCTTAAGTGCACAGCTTAAGGAGACTTTAGTATTATATTTAGTTAGTATGAAGGAGACTAATTCTTTTTCACAGGTTCTATTCATTAGTCAATTAAAGAAGCCAGTTTTACCAGTTTTTAACGAGATTACATCTATGAAGTTGGCTCCAATTTACAGTTAGAGACAAACACATCATCTCATCTATTCTCCGTGTTTTCTATGAAGGAGCGGACAGAAAGTCCTTCTCTATTACAACTTTGCAGCACCTAGAAGGGTAAGTTTCATTTGGCTTCATTATAAATAGTTGTTAAGTAGGGATCCACAGAGGGGTTTGTTGCCTGTATCAGTCTGTGTGCTTTGCTTCCTTTCAATGTTCATGCAGGCCAACTTCTGCTGGCACTTCTCTGGTACCATCCTACACAATGCAACACCTGTCTTTTCTTCGCTCAGCCGTTAAGTTGGTGACGTTTTGACCTGTTGGAACATACCAAATCTTTTACTGTTGTTAGTTTTAAGATTGAAGTTGCAAAGTTTTTGACAAGACGGTTTCAATTATATATATACTGTATCCCCCTTTTTTATTTTAGGTTTTTGGTGTTTTTGACCCATGAGTCTCAAAAAGGCAGTTGTATAACATACCTCTAAGGAGAAGTCAAGGCGCAGATTTCAATATTCACCCAAGCTATTTTGGGTGACTATATGTTGTTACCTTGGAACCGCAACTTAATTTCTTAAGTTAAATCACCTACAAGGTAAAAGAGAAGTGTAAAGATGATACTGAAACAGAAAAATTATAGAGAACATTTGTATGTGCCAATCCCAAGTTATTGTTATACAGATTTTAAGTAAAACAAATGTGGATGACAACAATTTATATTGCCAATTAATAAAATGTGATTAAAAACATTTTAAAAACCTTAAACCAAGGTTGTTTAATATACCCACAATTTTACTTTTACATAAGTCCTAAAACACCTGTAACCTGTAGACAGAGTACCTAAGGCAAATTTGGATGACTTGTTGATCACGTCAATTAAATATACATTAAATTGAATATAGTACCTGTGTCCCTCCCCGCCCCTCCCACCCTCCTCCCAATTCACCATTTCAGACAGTTTTCTGATGCAGTCTTCTGTTGTTGTTTCTTTTAATATGCATCCCTCTCCACAAAGAAATATTTATCAACGGTTTATTGGCCGCTAGCATCACAGTGAGGGATACCATTTGTCGTGATTTTTCTGGACTGTGTTACTTATTTCACTTATATAATATCTTCTACTCCATCCATTTCCTGCAAATTTCATAGTGTTGGCTTTTCTTTACTTGCTGCATAGAATCCCATTGTGTAGCCATGTAGCCTTTTTTCTATCACTCGGCAGTTTGAGGGCAGTTGGGTGGTTCCACTTTTTGCTATTGTAACGAACTGCAATAAATATAGCTGTGCTGTATTCTGCAGTAGAGAGGGTCTTTGTGGTATATACCACAGGAGTGGTGTGACTGGGTCAAATGGCAAATCATTTTTGAGTTCTTCCGAGGTTTCACACACTGCTTTCCTTAGTGGTGATACAAGTTTACATTCCACCGAGCAATGTATGATGTGTTCCCCTTTCCCCGCAACCTCTCCAGCATTTGGTAACATTCGTGTTCCTGATCCTAGCCAGTCTTATTGGAGTAAGGTGATATCTCAAAGTGGTTTTAATTTGCATTTCCTTAATTATCAGAGATGTTGAACAGTTCTTAAGATGTTTCTCAGCCATCTCTAATTCCTCCTCTGTGAAGTCTCTATTTAGTTCTTTGCTCCATCTTTTGAGTGATTCATTTGTTTTCTTTCTTCTTTGTTTTTTGAGCAGCTTGTATACTCTGGAAATTAATGCTTTGTCAGATGTATCTGCAGTGAAGGTTTCCTCCCACTCTGTGTGTTTTCTCTTCACTTCCTTGATTGTTTCTTTTGATGTACAGAAGCTTTTGAGTTTTATGAGGTCCCATTTGTCAATTGTTGATCTTATTTCTTGTGCAGCTGCTGTCCGATTTAGGAAGTCTATTCCTACACTTATGTCTTGCAGTCTGCTGCCAAGTTTTTCTTCTATCACCTCCAGAGTTTGGGTTGAGGTCTTTGATCCATCTGGAATTGACTTTTGTACAGGGTGAAAGGTAGGGCTTTAATTTCATTCTTGTACAGGTGGTAGTCCAGATATCAAGGATCTCTACAACAAAAATTTTAAACCCCTGAAAAAGGAAATTGAGGAAGACATCAGAAGGTGGACAAACCTCCCATGCTCATGGATTGGGAAAATAAATATAGTAAAAACGTTCATTCAACCCAAACTCATGTACAGATTTAATGCAATACCAATCAAAATTCCCAAGAGCTTTTTCACAGGCTTGGAAAAAAAAAACCTTAATTTCATTTGTAAAGACAAAAGACCCCAAATAGCTAAAGCAACCCTGAGCAAAAAGAGCAACAGGGGGGATAGCTATACCAGACATCAAACTATACTACAGGGCTATAGTCATAAAAACAGCTTGGTACTGGCAAAAAAACAGACCTATTGACCAATGGAATAAAACTGAAGATCCAAACCTGAGCACATACAATTTCAGCCACCTCATATTTGACAAGGGGGCCAAGAAGACACCATGGAGGAAAGACAGCATCTTCAGTAAGTGGTGTTGGCAAAACATAGTTATGTATTTCTAAGAGGACTCTTGGTTCCTGCTGTCTAACCTTTGGCCCTCTCCTGTGTATTCTGCCTTTGTCTTATATTGGATAACTCTGCTACCATTATCCTAACAGAATAATATTCTCATCTTTTCTACCTGAGGCAGAGTTATTTTTCCTCTGCTTTCTGATCTAGTGTTCAAAAGTTTCGTACAGAAATAAAAGAATGGTACTATGTGGGTTATTCCTGCCAACAATGGTGGGACCAGCAGCTTAGAACCAAGGTTTGAACGTGTACTGTCATTTCTTAAGAAAACATCTTTTTTGCTAGTGAACTATTCATTCTATCCCAGTTAGTTTTGATTGTCACATTGACACAATCTAGAGTTGCTGGGAAGAGGGAACTTCATTTGAAGAAGTTCCTTCATCAGATTGGCTCGTGAGCATTTCTATGGGGCATTGTTTCGATTGCTAATTAACATAGCAGGGTCCATCCCATTCTGGGCCAATCACTACTATCATTCCAAGGTATGAGGTCCTGTGCTTCTTAAGAAAGCTAACTAAACATGAGCCAGAGAGAGCCAGGGAGGGTTCTCCTCTGTGGTTTCTATTTCAGCTGCTCCATGACTTCCCTCAAAGATAGACTATAGCCAGAAATTATAAGCTTAAGTAAACTGTTTCATCCTCTAAGTTTCTTTTGGTCAGAATGCTTTATCATAGCAACAGAAAGTAAACTAGGAAATTTTTTCTCTCTCCTCTAAATGCTTATTTTCAGAGTATAAATCTATCCACCAATATGGTTTGACAGAATACCACATACTTGTTGCTCCATCTTTCCACAAACGCTACATCCTTCTTTATGAAATCCCATTCACTGCTAGAGACCACATGACATTAGTGATCTATGCTACTGAGTAGTTTCCTGGCCTGTGTAGAGGTCTAACCAAAAGCAACTTAGGGAATAAAAGAGTGTACTTAAGCTATATATACATTGTATATAAGTCATATCGTACATGCACACACAAAGTTAAAAAAGAAGAAAAGAAAAAAATCATTAAGAAAGTATTATAGGGGCTGGAGAGATGGCCTAGTGGTTAAGAACCCCGACTGCTCTTGCAGAGGACCCGGGTTCAATCTCCAGTACTCACATGGGGGCTGAGAACCATCTTTAACTCCAGTTCCAGGGGAATCCAACGCCCTCTTCTGACCTCCATGGCATTGCACGACATGAGTGCACAAGCCTACATGCAAACAGTACATTCATACACATACAAGAATAAATAAAAATTAAAAAAGAAAGTATTATAATAATTACTTTAAGAAAGGTAAGAGCTAGAGAGATGGCTCACTGGATAAGAGTGCTTGCCACATAAGCATGAGGATTTGAGTTTGAATCTCTGGCACCCACATGAAAAGTTTAGCATGTTCTCCAGGATCCTCCTGTGAATTTGCTGGCCACAAGCCTAACTAAGACTGTGAACTTTGCATTCAGTGAAAGACTTTATATGAAAGGAATACAAGAGTGATAAATCAGGTCACCAGATGTCTTCCTGTAGCCTCCACAAGTGCACACACCTCCACTGGGTGTATGCATACTCATACACACATACATATATATGCATGTACCATAAACATACCACACATGTGCATACTACTACTACTACTTCTAATAATAATAATAATAATAATAGTAATAATAATGCTGTCAGTGAAGCAGGGATGGGTGTGGGAGGGAGAGAGGAAAGGATACTTTAATAGTTGTTTAGTTCAGTCAGTGGAAGCTGTCCATTCTGATCCATCGGGGCTTTTCCTGAGCCAGAACTAGTTGAGGAGTATCAAGAAAGCCCACGGAGGTTTAGAGCACCTGTCTGGCTTCCCACATTGCTGACATCAGTTTCCTTTCTGAGTTTCTGGAATCTATCATCTCTGCTCTTTGGCTGCTTGTATGCCAGCTACAGAGGCCTCATCATCCCTGCCCTGAAACTCTGATGTCTAAATATAGAAAAGAGACTTGAGGCCAAGGCAGAGCAGGTTCCTGGTACTTTTGAGATGCTGAGTAATGCCAGGGACCAAATGGTGACATATCTGGCAGCAGTGAGACTGCCATCCAGCACCATCAGATGGCTTTGGTGCACCAACATCAGTCAGATGTGGAATAATGGAGAGTGCCATAAAGATGCTCCCTCATGACCTCAAGGTTATTAGCTTGTCAGAGGTACAGAAAGTGGCTTCTCTGTGAGGTAAGGGACATTGAAAGATCACAGAGGGCCTGCAGGGCAGGGCTTTCAGTGCCAAGATGATGGCTTGGAGCAAGAGACAACCACAGAGAATATGAGAAAGTGTCTCCAGGTTTAAAACTGAAAGTGATTTTTCCCTCTTCATACTACGTCTGACTCTTAGTAGACTTGCTTCCCTCTGGGTGGCATCGTTTTTCTCTTCTTCCTAACTGATCTTTGTTTTGTCTCTAGCCATACAGAGATAGTATCACTTCAGATTATGTTAAAGGCTTTCATTCTCCCTTCCCCCCGCCCCATTCTCTATGCCATTTCTTAGGTCAGAGTGCTACACCACCCCTGCCTGCCTCATTTCTACCACTTCTCTTTCTTTTGTCAACAGCCTGGGAGCAACAGTATTCTTGATAATTTTATGGTGTGCACATGCACCAAATTAGATATTAAAATATATAATCTTATAAAATTACTTACAATAAAATATGTTATGAATTAGCAATGATTTGATATTGAATGGTGATTTTATCTCAACAGTAAAATTAACACATCTTTGTCAATTAAAATTGACAAAATATACATGGAACAAAGTCCAGAATCCATAGAAAAGTGCATATGTATCAGTTTTAAAAAATGATTTTTCTGATTTACTTTTTAAGTTTACCTAGTGTAAAGTCATTTTAAAAATTTCTGAGAATTTACTAAAAGTGTATGATAATCACTCATTGAATACAAGATATTAGTTTTGTTTCTTTAGGTAAATCTTATTAACAGCCATTTTCTATTATAGAATTAGCTTGCCTATATCTTTTATGTTATGATTTATAGGTATTTCATATTCTGAGATTTCTGGTATAAAAAGGAAATTTAAAATAATAATATTTAACAAGAGCTAGAGACATACCTCAGCAGTTAAGAGCATGGACTGCTCTTGCAGAAGACCCCAGTTTGGTTCCAAGCAACCAAACCAGGCAACTTCCAACTTTTTGCATCTCTAGGGCCAGGGAATTCAGTGCCCTCTTCTGGCCTCCACAGGCAACTACATATACATATATGCATACACACACAGATGCACATGAATAAAACTAAAACTAAAAATCATTTTATGAAAGAATATATAGCAAGCAAACAAAAAGAAGCATGTCGGTGCTGGGCATTCAAGGGAAAGAGGCCTGTCCCCAGAATACATGCTCCATGAAGAACACAAAATGACGTGCTGAAGCCACTGAGGTGCTGCATTAATAGGAGGCAGACAGTTTGGGAGGGTCTGTGGAAGGACTAGAGGAGAAAGCCATGCTGCAGAATGAGTCTGGTTGCAGAGGGGAGAATTCAAATGCTGTCCAGAAGGAACAGCCTGTGTAGATGTGCACGAGAATCTTCACCCTCCTTCTCCCCATCCTCTTTCTAAATCCATATGCTCTGCGACTGCTCCTTCCCATTCCTCCCTCAGTCTCCACATCTTGCTTCCTAAGTCCCAGCCTTTGTTAAATATTATTTTTATATATGCTACAAAGTTTATTCCATTGATGTGCACACGTTATTATGGTTTGAGTCTGAAATGTCCCCCATAGGCTCATATGTTTGAATGCTTGGTCTCCAATTGTGCTGTTTGGGAAGGTCATCCATCTTTAGGAGGCGGAGCCTTGTTGGAGGAAGTAGAGCACTGGGGGTGGGGCTCGAGGTTTCATAGCTGGATCACACTTCCTGTTCACTCTCTGCTTTCTGAGTATAAATGCAATATGAAGCCATCCCATGTTCCAGCTGCCATGTCTTACCTTCTTAAACTCTGAGCCAAAATAAACCCTTCCTTTTTCTAGTTGCTTCTTGTCAGATATTTGGTCCCAGCAATGTAAAACTAATTATGGTTCCCTATAACATATGGACGGTCTCGTGTGGACAAGCCTTTGGCCAGAGGAACTGTGGTTCCTGTAGCTGTATGGAAGCTCCCATATGGAGAAATGTTTAGCCAAGGGGACATATACTACTTTCCTGCTTCCTGGATGTGAGTTTTAATCCATTCCATCCCAAGTGATGTCTCCCTAATTTTTAGGTATTCAGTAAAGTTACCTGCCTTCTTGCTCTTTGTATCCTCCTAAACCTAGATGCATCCCAAATATGTATTAGTTTATTTCATAGTTAGCTCCACAGAAACCTTCCTTTCAAAGAAACTATGAAAACATCTATGTCCTAAAAGCAAATACCTCTACACCAGGTGAGGGATTGAGCAGAGCCTGCCGTGCACTCCGGGCAGCTGGCCTATATAGCCACATGGAGCTGCTGGGCAGGTGTTGCTAATATATTAGAACTTTAAAGGAGATGGCCATGCAGGCCATTATGTGCATCCTCTCAGATTTTAAATGTTGGAAGACGTCTGATTCAACTGTTTTATAACACAGAGAGGAAGCCTAGTACAACATCTTTGAGTGAGGACTGACCTACAGCTACTTGTCTTCATCTGCCCCAGCAATGGTGGGTTTTTCATTTGAAACGGTGTAAGTCATAGCTTCAGTAGTCAGCACCATTCACTGGAAAGAGGGAACCTTAATTGAGGACTTGTTTTCATTGGACTGGCATGTGGGCAGGTCTGTGAGGCAATTTCTTGAGGGCTGGTGGATGGTGCCATTCCTAGGCAGGTTGCCTGAGCCATATAAGAGGGTAGGTGAGTAAGCTAAGGAAAGCATGGCAGTGAGCAATGTTCTTCCATGATTTCTGCTTCAATTCCTGCCCCAAGTCATGGCCTTGGCCTCCCTCCATAATGGACTGTGAGCTGTAAGGGAAATAAGCTATTTCCTGTCCACATTGCTTTTAGTCAGTGTTTAATTACAGCAACAGAAAAGCAAACTAAACCAGTATGTGTGCTGATAACACCCGACAAGGCTTTCCAGTCATAATCATAATACAGCAAATATGTATTCCATCATCTAATATAACGAAGGAATATGTGCTTGCTGTACTATGAAATTCACTTAGGGGCTAGGAATACATCTCAGTCGGTAAAGTGCTTTCTTTGCAAACATGAGCATCTGAGTTTGATCCCCAGAATCCACATTAAAAAGCTGACTATGGTGGCGTGCACTTATAATCTCAGCTCGGGGAGACAGAGGTAGGCAGATCCCTGGGGCTCTTTGATCAGCTAGTCTAACTGAATTGGTGAGGTCTGGGTCCAAGTGAAAGACCTGTCTCAAAAACCAAAGTGAACAGTACTGAAGAAACAACTACTAAGCTTGACTTCTGGCCTCCACATTCACACACACACACACACACACACACACACACACACACAGAGTAAAACAAACAAACAAATAATCAAAAAATTCAGTGAACATGTGTACTTGGCATATTGGATGCTCCTAAAAGCAGAGATCATTGAGATAGTCTCAGACCTGAAGAGATTATTATTTCATAAGGAGATAGATAAATATGTTTATGCAGTTAAAATATCTTGACACAACATAACTTAGGAGAGACAGGGTTTATTTGGGCTCACAATTCCAGGTTACAGACCATCATTGTGATGAATGAACCCAAGCAGGAACATGCAACAGCTAGTAACATCCACAGTCGAGAGCAGAGGTGGGGTGTTGGGGAGACGGCTCAGCAATCAAGAGCACTGGCTGCTCTTTCAGAGGCCTGGGTTCAGTTTCCAGCACTTGCATGACAGCTAACTACTGTCCATAACTCCAGTTCCAGAGAACTCCAGTGCCCTCTTCAAACTCTGCAGGCATGGCACAACATAGGTGCACTTACACACAGGCAGGCAAATACACTCATACACATAAAATTAAAGTAATAAATAAAATTTATTTTTAAAAGAGCAAAGAGAATGCATGCATGCTTGTGTTCAGCTCACTTTTGCCAGTTACATAACTCTCTAACCAAATCTAGGGACGGATGCCACTTTGCCACAATTGGCTAAGTCTTCCTACATCGATTAACAATCAAGACAACCCTCCACAAACACACTCACAGTCCAAGCTGATCTAGACCATTTTCTTCATCAAGTCACTATTCCCATGTGGTTCCACTGTTGACAGTTAAAACTAGCCATCACATATGATAAAGTAGAAAATGTAACAGAAGCATTTGCCATCAGATATCCTCAGACCAAACAGTGGTAAACCTGAGAAGTCAAGGGAGTCTTCTAGGACATGCTGATGAACTGAACATTGAAGGAAGAATAAGAGTATGTTAGATGGGCCTGGAAAGATGGCTCAAAGATTAAGAGGGCTTGCTGCTCTTTCAGAGGACTCCAGTTTGATTCCCAGTACTCATATCGGGTGACTCACCACTAAATGTAACTTCAGCTTCAGGAGATCTAATGCTTTCTTGTGGCCTCTGCAGGCACCTGTACTCATCTGCTCATATACATATGTATATGTATAGAGGCACATGCTTAAAAATAAATCTGAAAAAAGTTTATGGGGCTAAAGAGATGGCTCACCTGTTTAGAGTACTGGCTGCTCTTGCAGAGAAACAGAGTTACAAAATTAACAGTCATCCACCACTCCAGTTCCAGGGGACATGATGCCGTCTTCTGACTTCTGTGAGCATTCCTCACATGTAACACACTTGCATACATGCAGATAAACACTCATACAAATAAATTAAAAAATAATTTAGAAATTTTCCAAGAGTTTGTTAGGAGAATAAAGTTTTGAAAAGCAATTTGTGCTCTAAATTTGGCACTAATGACTTATTTTGTATCTTTGCCTGGTATGTGTGCTTGTATGTGTGTGTTTGTTCATATGTGTATGATGCTCCTGTGTGGGCTTACATATGAAATCCAGGGACTATCAACAGGAGTCTTCTCTGATTGTTCTCCACTTTAATGATTGAGCCAGGGGCTCTCAATCAAGCCCTGATTTGTCTAGTGGAGCTGGCTAGCTTGCTCAGGGATTACATGTCCCAGCATCCCATGTCCTGGGATTACAGACAGGCCTCCACACCCACTTTTATGTGGATTTTATGTGGGTTCTGGGAATCAGAACTCCTGTTCTCACACTTGTCTGGCAAGCTCTTTATCCACTGAGCCATCTCCCTAGCCTGCTAATCTTAATCCTGGGATTTATATTCACACGAATCACATAGCCCGGCTTTAATCATAGCCATGCAATTAGAAAGCTCTGTAATCTTGATTCTGTCATATCAGGTCTTTCCAAACCCTTCCAGAAGTATCAGATTACTCATAGTGCTCTGTAGAAAAACAAGACCCTGGAGGACACGTGTGCTAACTTCATCTGCTGTCACTGTGACCTTCAGGAATGATTCTGTCTATGGAAGGAAGAAATCTAATTAAGCTGAATTTAAAAAGATGATGAAAAATGGAAAAGCTCTTGGTGTCCAGAGTTTGTTTTAAGGATTTTAACATTAAAGGAACATTCAAACCTATAACATAAATCAGCACTATATTATAATAAGCTAAGTAGTCAAAATGTAAATTCAAAATATGTACCTTGTCACATGCAACATCAGGCTATATTTTTTTTCGTGTTTCAAACATGTAAGAAAACCTGATTATCCAGGATTTTGTAAACTTCATGCAGTAAATGTTTATCACAGAATCCTTAAAATTTTCCTCCAGTAAAAAATTGTTACTGAGCATTACATTTTCATGAATTTTGAGCAACAGTAAGGATTTGGAAATGCAAGAAACAGAAAGTACCAAGATGAAACTAGTAGTGTTTACCTGAGGATTTGATTATGCACATTGGAGAATAGTAATTCTTTGGCACTGAAAGCTATGGGATGTCCACTGCTATCAGTGGATTTCATGCCAGGGGACTCTTACTCCTAACACCAAAAGATTAAGGAACCCAAATCTTAACAGAAATACCAGTGTTTTCGAGAATGCAAGGCAGTGTTGGCCTTGCTGTTTTGCCTCTTTTACAGGAGGGTGCACTTGTCATAGACTCTCTCTCCCACATTCAAAGACCACTTTCCATAACCCGGCTATGGTTTAAGATTTGTAGCAGTTCTCCAAAGACTTTGAAATGGGCCTTTAACCTGTCAGCCTGCTTTAAGGACCATTATCGTCCATCCTGACTGTGTAGGTCAGGGAGAGGAAGGAGGAGTAGGCAGCAGGGAGTCAGAGAACCACTGAACCTATTGAGAGAATGATTGAACATTGTCCAGGATGCAAAAAGAACCTCAGGCCAGGGGCTGGAGAGAGAGAGAGAGAGAGAGAGAGAGAGAGAGAGAGAGAGAGAGAGAGAGAGAGGAGAGGAGAGGAGAGAGAAGTTAAGAGCACTTGCTGCTCTTCCAGGGGACCTGAGTCCAGTTCCTAGCACGCACATCAGGTAGCTTACAACTGCCTGTAACTCTTCCTCCAGAGAATCTGGTACATTCTTGTGACTTCCATGACATCCACACAGATGCATAAATATTCCACAAAAATAATTTTTAAAAAGGACTTAGGCTACTCTCTTTGAGATGTACAGATTTCAGAGGCAAGTAGGAGTAGCTGCTGTCCACATGTACCTAATCTGCAGCCTCCCCTCAGAGCTGGGTTGATACTGGGCTGATCGATTTCTGACCTAAACTGTTGCATGGGTTATGATAAATATCATCACACAAGACACCCTCATATCCCAGTGCCTTTATCATGTACTGGTCAAACTGAAGCAATTGGGCCTGGATTCAAGAGCACCAACACACTCCCAAGTCTAACCTACTACCTCTTAACCAGGGCACATACAAGCCTTGGTCAAATTCTTCAAGGCCTTGATGGAGATATTTGAATAGATGAGGTAGTAGGTTCTTTTAATGACAAGGGACATGTGTTCATAGTCATCTTCCTGTGGTTGAATTCCTGCTGCCTTGCTGCTTTTGCTGCTTTCAAAACTCTGCCCTATTCCTTGCATGGTTCACTTTCTGACAATTACTGTTAGTCTCATGTCTCAAAATCAACAATTAAAATGATACAGAGCTGAAGACATGGTTCAGTCCATAAAGCAGACTTGAGTTCCATTCCTATGGTACACATTTTAAAAGCAGGGTGTGTAGTCCCACCTGCGGTGAGTGTCCCAGCCAGAGTTGAGTAAAGACAGTAGAAGTTGAGATCCAATCCCACCTGCGGCACCTGAATATTCTCAGGCTGTATGGCTATTTCCATCATGCCACGAGTGTATTTTATTCTAGAATATGTACCCCTTGGCACAGTCTACAGAGAGCTCCAGAAACACTACAAGTTTGATGAGCAGAGAACCACCACATATATCACCGAGTTGGCAAATGCTCTGTCTTACTGTCATTCAAAGAGATTTATCCATAGAGACATTAATCCTGAGAACCTGCTTCTTGGGTCAAATGGAGAGCTGAAGATTGCAGACTTCAGGTGGTCTGTGCATGCACCATCTTCCAAGCGAACCACGCTGTGTGGCACCGTGGACTACCTGCCCCCCGAGATGATTGAAGGTCACATGCATGATGAGAAGGTGGACCTCTGGAGCCTGGGCGTCCTCTGCTCCGAGTTCCTTGTTAGGATGCCCCCGTCTTTGAAGCTCAGATGGCACCAGGAGACATACAGAAGGATATCACGGGTTGAATTCACATTCCTTGACTTTGTGACAGAGGGAGCCAGGGACTTCATTTCAAGACTGTTAAAGCATAATGCAAGCCAGAGGCTAACACTAGCAGAAGTCCTGGAACAACCCTGGGTCACAGCAAATTCATCAAAGCCACTGATGTGCCAAAAAAGCAAATCATCTTAGGAAATCCTGTGTGAGGAGCACCGCACCACTTTCAGGAACATGCCATTGGGACCTCGGACCTCTGAGCTGTCATGGCCGCCCTCAACTACCGTGCTGCACGGGCAGCTCAACCTTGCTGTTCAGAAAGCCTCTTAGCACATGTGGCTTTGCCTGGCCCCCCAGAAACAATACTTTAATTGGAGGCCTGTTTGCCTGCAGCTGCCCCCACATCCGATGCTGGATAAGATGCCCTTGTAGGAGATGAGTTGAGTCTCACCTCGGGGAAAGTTGCCACTTGCTTCCCCAGTGATGGATTGCGGTGTAGACTTCGAGTGCTACATGTATGTGTGTGTAACTTATTGGGTCGCCAAGCCTGGGAAAGCTGTAGGAATGTGGTTTTCTTTTCAATGTTAAAATAAAGATATGGTTTTCTCTTAAATGTTAAATGAAGATTTATATGGACTCCCACTTTTCCTTCAACAGTGATTCCCTGAGGATTGCTGTCATCTGGCATCCTTAAGTTCGATTGGGATTCTGATTCTCTTTGACCACTGTGTACAGGAATATGTGCTCTACCTCTGTCTCGGGACACAAGACACCCAGTATTTCAGCTGTATCTATTTGTCAAGGACTCTTATGTTGGAGTTATGTCATGTGTACAAACTCGTTAAATATATAAATGTTAAAAAAAAGCAGGGCATGGTGACTTGTAATCTCAGTGCTGAAATAGTGTAGACAGGCTGATCCCTGGGGTTTTCTGGCCAGCCAGCTTAGCCTACTTGGTAAGTTCGAAATTAGTTGATGACCTTATCTCAAAAAAGATGGAGGGCACATGAGGAATGGCACTTGAGGTTGTCCTCTGGCTCCACACACACAAACACATGGGTACACATGTGTCAGCACATACACACACACATACACGCACACACACACACACACACACACACACATACACACACATCATTTTGGAGGGAAACTGAAAATCTGTCCATTTCTCTGTATGAAGGTTCATTGGAAGGAAGGTCACTTCCTTGTATGCCATAGAGCCTGTGATTGGTGGTAACCAGATACTGGCCACACCCACACAGGCCACTTCCACACAGGTCACACCCACACAGGGCACCACTGTCTGCAGTCATATTCTGTTTTTCCATCCCTGAGCTTGTCTTGTAACTTCCCTATAAAGCAATGTAAAGAGAAAAGAGCTGGAGACTCTGCAGGCCACCCTGCAGGGAGGCAGTCTGACAAGTATTGGTCTATTCGTCAGAGTAGCATGGAGTAGACTGAGGCATCACAGCTTTCTCCTGAACCGATGAGGACCAGTCATGGAGTTTTACAAAGAAATATTTGGTAATTGCATTAGTAATGTCTGAGGGTTGTGGAGATGTTCACTTGGTAAAACACTTGCCTCACAAGTGTTAGTACCAAGTAGCTGAGTTTCATCCCCAGAAACCCCCACAAAAAAGGTGGTTGTGGTGGCATACACTTATAATCTCAGTACTGGGGAGACAGAGACATGAAGATTCCCAGGGCCCACTGGCCAGCCAGGCTGACCTACTTGGTGAATTCCAAGCCAGTGAGCAACCCTGTATAAAAAAACAAAACACAAATGGACAGAAACTGAGGAATGACATCCAAGGTTGTACTATGGTCTCCCCGTGTATGAGCGTACCCGTGCACTGCAGTAACACACATGTGCATCTAACATGGATCCACACATGTATACACATATACACAAAAATGTAGTAAATAGTGCTTTCAGGTCATTCCAAACCTTGTTCTCAAACAGAATTCACTTTACTAAATTCTGAGCCCAGAATTTAGCTAAAGTGGGGGAGTGAGGCCCAGAGAGGATGCTGCACCTTAGTCAAAGTTCCTCCCATCCAGGACTTCCTGCCTAAAGTGCTTCCTGCTAACTTAGACCATCATTTCCAATTGTCACATTCATTCCTCTCCTAGGGCTGCAGAAGGAGTGGATATTGCAATAGCTTTCAGCAAATCAACCAATTAAAAGACATTTAAGGGTCTGTTTGGACTTGGCAATATGCTTACACTTTGGACAAATCAAGTTAAATATATTTGGTTGGTGTTCTAATAATCTGTTACAGACAACACCACTCTGGACATAACAGATGTGTCCCTGAATAAGGATGTAAATCTAATTACCTAGTAACATGATCAAAGCACTTACTCTATAAATGTGTTTATGCCCAGAAATGATACAATCACAGGATATTATATTGGAACTTTGACAATCATAGAATCTACCCCCCCTTTCCGATTCAATATTTACATCAATTCTTATCCCGTGCAAGGTCATACAACATGTTCAAAACAGAGTATTGACCAAGACCTAGAAATCTAGACCACCAGTGTCTACCTTTTCTGCTGCACCATATGGTAATTTCTTGGTCAGCTTTAACTGTCAACTTGCCACAACCTTGAATTATCTAGCAAAAGAATCTCAATTCAGGGCTTACATAGATCAGATAAGCCTATGTGCCAGTCTATAGGGGATTGTCTTGGTTGATAATTCATGTAGGAAACCCCAGACCACTCTGGGTGGCACCATTCCCTAGGCAGGTGGCCCTGAACTGTGTAAGAAAGTAGCTGAGCATGAGCCTGTGAGTGAGTCAGCAAGCCATGTCCTCCATGCTTCCTGCCAGGCTTCTTTGGCTGTGGAGTTCCTTTGTTGGAGGTAATGTGTAGAATAGCAAGCAGGCCAGCCTTGAAGTTCCTGCCTTGACTTCCTACTTTGACATCCCTCAGTGATGGCCTTGACTTCCTACCTTGACATCCCTCAGTGATGAACTCTGATGTGGAATTGTATGCCAAATAAACCCTCTCTGCCCAAAAGTTTGTTTGGGTCAGGGTATTCGTCATGACAGAAATGAAACTTGACCCAGTAATAAATTTGAAATTTATTGGAATTAAGAAACACAGTGTTTGGTCTAAGTAGTGTATTTTCAGCCAAAGCAGTGCCTTTGGGACCTGGCTTAAATACAGGTGGCTGAATAAATGCTTGTAATTCTAAGGAGGACCAGAACTCACTGTTTGGAGAGGATTAGTTACAAACTTTCTAGGAGACTGGAATTCAGGGCCTGCTAATTGCCACAGTTAGTTTGGATATTGCTATAGCTGTTTCTGAAATTCTTTAGAATATTGATTTTTTTTTATTGCAGCTGAACAATAAAACAATGGGCAGGGGTTGAAAACTCTTCTCACAATGGCTGACACACAGCAGAGACTCACATTATGGTTCTCTGCTGTCTCTTCCTGGGAGGCCACCCACTCCTGTCTGGTGGCTGGAAAAGAGGTGGTAGAGAAGAGGTGGCCCGGATGCATTTGGAAAGCATGCAGCTTTCCAAAACCAGGTCCTGAAGGAAGGAGGCATCATGGCCCCAAACATGCTGCATTAATTCCTATTCACTATCGCCTTTTTTGTGGGACTTCCTGGGGAATTTGTGTTTCGGGGGATTCTACAGTGATATTTAGCTCTAAGTAAGTCCTTGTGGGTTTTCATCACTGTGCCTCTCAGTGAATGCTTCCAGAACAATATGTGCATGGGACAGCTGGACTAGGGTGTGTTGGGAATGCTGCTGAGTTAAACTGTTGAATCTGGTAGTTAGTGAAAGCCCTGGCTGGTTCACAGAGTCCTTTGAGCAAGTGAGAAGGACAGTAGGTTTGCTCCTACATGTAGAAAAAACTTGCTTGTTATTTCCAGATGTTCTGGGAACTCAAAACCTGTCTGTCAATTTCCTTAATTAAGAAATTAATCCTAACCTACTACTGAAGACATGCTGGTGCTCTTCGCCACAACTGGCCAGTGTCAGCCATTCCCACTGGGTTCAAAGTGCTTTCTGTGGTATATTCTTTCCTTCAAACCTGCTATTGTAAACTTATCAAGCAGAGTTCTAGAATGCCCATCTCTGTAAATACAAGCTTCAAGTTCCCCTGAAAGAAAGAATTGTTTTCAGTTTTGCCTCAATCTTCCAATTGTTTTCTCCTACTGAACAGCTAAATATTCAGGAGGAGGGGATAAAGCTCATGTCACGGGAATCATATTGCACAATAGGTGTGTATTTATGTTGTGAAGATAATCAGAATTGCAAAGTAGACCCCAGTGTGTATTCAAGATGAGATGCATTCAGATGTTTTCCAATAAGTTTTATTCATATTTCATTGTTCCATTTGATGCTGTTTAAGGCAGGCCTAGAGATCCTTGAATTAATCTGAAAAGCTCATAATGAGATGTGTGCAGAAGGCCGTTACCATTAAGGTTGCAATAGAACTTGGTATTAAAAAGGAGGAAAGCTAAATAAAAGGGGTACTCAGCAAGTCGATGCCTCGGATGCAAAACTGCCTTCTCATTACAATATTAGGTCCATTGCTATAAAAGCAAAATCTCACCACATTAATTTCATACCAAGGCAGGATATCTGAGGTGCTCCATAGTGCCCTTTGTGTGCATGAAAGGATTATCATGATTGATTGCTCAGTAAGCTCCCAACCTGGTTATTTTAGTAGCTAAAATTTGCTGCTATCCTCTGTCCAAAGTCTTGAAATGATGCAGTACTCTATATGTAATATAATATAGCATAGTAGCATGCAACTTCTCAAAAGTAAGTTCCTAGTCCTCACTCTAGTTAAGAGGAAACATGAAATTCATCCTCCATATATCCAAAACTTGTTCTCTGGGGTCTGGAGAATGAGCTATGATAGCCATACTTACAGTTTTGAATCAGTGAGTTTATTAAGTATATAGCAAGCCACAGTAAAAAAATAAATAGATATTAGAGACATGCATATGTACATACATACATACATACATACATACATACATAGCAAAACATCATCAAATCAGTTGCTCAAAGCATCCATCAGAAGCCAACTCTGGACATGGAGGCAGTCAGCTGGAGTTCCTGGTAGAAATTCCTCTCCATGGCTGAACTTCCCCAGTTAGTTTCTGTTATTATGCGTTCTTTGATTTGGAAGCTTCGCTCAAGAGGACACTGTTCTGCCTGGAATTCTCTATTGTAAATTCTTGTTGGATAAGGCTTCTGGTTGAGAATTCTAAGTACCCAGTTTGATGTTTTGATATCTGTCTATCTTTTATCTATCTGTCTATCTATATCTATCTATATGTCTGTCTATCTATGCATCTGTCATCTATTTATGCATCTTTTATCTAAGTAATCACTCACTCGTTATTTTTCAAGTTACTTTGGCTTGCTACATACTTATTCTCACTCAAAAACAAAAATATGGCTACTCCAGCTTATTCTTTAGACCATGCAGAACACTTGTTTCTGGAGAAAATTTGTCTCACCCTTCATTTGGTTCAAAAATCCTCCACTTCCTTCTCATTTCCCAGTAGGGAATCATCTATCTGCTACCTATTCCTATGGATTAATTTAGCCTTCTCAAGAGGTTCATATAAATGGATTCATACTATATAACTCAGTAGTGTATTTGGCTCATTCGCTGAAGATGCCTGATATCCAGTGTCTTGCATCCATTCTTCTATAGTGACTTAGGTTTGGGGGGGTATGTTTGTGTGAGCAGTTTCACATATTGGGAGGACGCATGTGTGTGCACATGCCTGTAGAGTCCAAAGGCCAGGATCAGGTGTTGTTGTTTTTCAGGTTGCCCTCCACCTTGGTTTTAGAAGCAAGTTGTGTCACTATTACAATGGAAATATGACGATGTCATTGTTTCTTTTCCTGTTGCTATGATAAAGTATTCTGGCCAAATCAACTTAAGGAAGACAGTTTATTTCAGCTTGGAGTTCAAGTTCTAATCCAGGGTAGCATGGAAGTCAAGATGTCAGGAGTTGGAAGCAGTTGGTTTCATTAACTCTGTGGCTAGAAGAGAGCAGCTAAGGCATGCTGGCAAGTGCTCAGCTTCCCTTCTCCACTTCTACAGTCCAGGATCCCAACCTGGCAATGGTGCCATCCACAGTGAAACTAGGTTGCATGATCTTAAATAAGCCAATTAAATACTTTTAAGTCCCAATACATAAAATTCAGTTTGGGGAAGAAACTAGAGAATCTTCTTTCTGTGAACACTTGGTTTGTGCTAAGAAGAGAAGTAAAGGAGGGGAGCAGTGGAAGCCTGATCACATATTGAGATTTATCAAGAAATACCATAAAGGGAAACTGCTTGAAGCCTAGGTTTAAATCCCAATTCTGAAATTTTATCTATAAATCTAATATATCAAACTAAATACTTATTTTGGAAAATAAGGTGTTCATAAGCAAGAAAGATATGTAGAAATTCCGAAAAATTGAAAACTAATAAATTCACCAAGGTAGACTGATATTAGAAAAACACCCAGAGCTAATAAATTTCTTATATATCAGTAAGAACCAATTGGAAAAATGTAATTGGGAAAAGATTCCATTTGTAATATAAATAAGAAATATGAACTACCTGGTAATAGAACCTGATAAGAAATGTGTAAGATCTAACTGAATGAAACAGAAAATATTTAATAAGAAAAGAAAGGAAGAAATGAGTACATGGAATATATTGTATACCATCAGATGGGAACAGTCAGTATTACGAAAATGTTAGGTCCACTTGTCCATCTAAAATTACATGTCTTTTCAACCAAAATCAACAGGATTTTTATGGAACTTGTCAAAAAGCAGATTATGTAATATACCTGGGATATTAAATATGTTCTCAAATAGACAAGAAAGCTATGAAAACAACAACAGAAGCATGGAGTTAAAAGCGAAGCCTCTAATATTCAGAATATGTCATAGAGGAGAAAAAATGATGGGTGATCAGCCCAAACCCAGGAATACTTTGTATTGGAAATTATTTTATGATAAAAGTGAGATTGGAAAGTGATGAACTGAATAAATGGTTGGAGAACATTTAGAAGGTTAATTACAATAATAACAGCAGTCATCATCCTGATAATTGGAGCCATGCCTACCATAAAACAATACAAATTTGTCTGTTTAATAAGTTTTTAATTTTATTTACTCTATGTGTGCGTGTGTGCCTGTGTGTGTGCACACGCGCATGTGCATGTGCATGTGCATGTGGAGGTCAGAGGACAACTTGCAGAGGTTAGTGTTCTCCTTTCATAATATGGGTCTTGGGGATTCAACTTGGGTCATTAGACTTGGGGACAAGCTGCTATACCTACTGAACCATCCCCAAAGCACAAATTTACATGTGCTAATTTTGTAATCTCTTGTGTATATAAATACCAGTAAAAAAAAAAAACGTAGAAGACTTTTTATTCAATTTTAATAGACTGCATACTTTTTAAAGGAAGATAGAAAACCAAAAAATCACCAAAGTATTGTTAAATTTTATTAAATTGTTATTTTATATTTTTAGTTGACCAGATCCTTTCTGGCCAATAGGCAAAAAACAGAAACTGAGCAGAAGAAAATATTTTAACATATTTAACAGTCTAAAGCTAAATTTTGAAGCATACATGTAATTCCTAGGACTTGAAAAACACATAAAAGATGAGGAAACATCGGCAGTTAAAAAGTGAGGAAACACAAACAACTAAGAAATCTGTGAAAAGCTGCAGACCACCCTTGTAATCAATAAATAAAACAACCTTTTACTACTGCCTGGCAGACTGGTATAAATACAATTCGTGATGATATTAAGTGCTGTGAGAGTTAGAGAGGCACAGACAATCACATGGTCAGCTGTAGGGAAAACAAAAACAAAAATAAAAAACACAACTCCGGACTGGAGAGATGGTTGTGTGATTAAAGGACCCTACTGTTCTTGCAGAGGTCCCAAGTTCAGGTACAGGCACACACAGCAGGTGTCCCAGGCTTTGCTGGGGAGAGTAGATGTGCAGCAATTCTTGTGCTGCAATTTAGTAGTAAAGAACCTTCCCTTTGACACATAATTCTACATAGCTGTTTGCTCTACAGAAACTGTCATTCTTGTACAAAGGATGATATGTAAATAGTTTTACAATTGAAAGTAGCAGAAACTTCCTAAATGTCCATCAGAAAACCGTGCTACCAACAGCCTGTACAGTATCATGCTTCATGTAAATACTACTATATTAAACTATGTTTACTTACAAAAGAAGATCTCTAAGACATATGACATATGAAGCTACAAAGCAACACAGAGAGCATGATATAACTCATATTAAACAAATACACATAAACGCAAAATAATATAAATATATAAATGCATTTAAATATTTAAGAAATATGGATGCTGTGCTGACAAGAGTGGCTTTCTTTAGAGGGCAGGGATTAGGATGAGGAATGGCTAGAAGATACCTTATCTTTCCTGTAGAGTCTAAATTTTTACAATGAGAATATATTTATGCACTGTTTATAAAGTCTAAAATGCATTTTCTCAGGCTGGGGAAATAACTAAGCAGTTAAGAGTATGCACTGCTCTTGCAGAAGACTAAAGTTCAGTTCCCACACCAGGCTACTCACAACCAACTATAACTCAAGATCTAGGAGGTGTAACACCTTCTTCTGGATTTCGTGGGCACCTTCACACACACACATTCCTCCAGGCAGATACACATAGTTAACATATAGATAGATGATAGATAGATAGATAGATAGATAGATAGATAGATGATAGATAGATAGATGATAGATGATAGAGATAGAGAGATGATAGATAGATAGATAGATAAATAGACAGATAGATTAGATAGGTGGGTGTATTGTCTAAATTTAAGTGGAGTTTGGATCACCTCACTTAATCTTATACTTTCCAGATCAATCCATTTTCCTAAAATTTCATAATTTCACTTATTCTTACAGCTGAATAAAATTCTATTGCTTATACATACTACAGTTTCATCATCTCTTCCTCTCTTGATGGGCATTTAGGCTCATTCTATTTCATTGTTTTTGTGAACAGTACAGCATATATGTAGCAGTACATGTACCTCTCTGCTAGGACTTGGAGTCTGTGCCCAGGAATAGTATAGTGAGGTCGTATGGAAGTGCCATTTCTAATTTTTTGAGAACCCTCATGCTGATTCCCATAATGGCTGTACTCACTGGAACTCTACCAGTAGGCAATAAAGAGTTCCTTTATCCCCACATCCTCACCACCTTTGTTGTTGGATTTCTGGATAATGGCCATTCTGACGAGTGGGGCAGAATCTCAATGGAGCAAAGTCAGAAGGACAAAAATTGTATGGCCTTTCTCATATGTGCATCCTAGACTATAATATAATGTGTGTATATAAAATAAGTAGAAATGTATAAGAATGAAGCCTTAAAAACTAGACAAGAGATGGAAAAAGTTGGTGCTGAGGAAGAATGTGTGTGTGTGTGTGTGTGTGTGTGTGTGTGTGTGTGTGTGTTGCAACATCAGACATGAAAGAGAGAAAAACTGGACAAGGGTAACAGAAGGGATGAAGATGGGTAGAGGGATGGGGAGAGGGGAATCTGCTGAAAAACACTGGGTTTAAAAGTACCATAATAGCCGGGCATGGTGGCACACACTTTAATCCCAGCACTCAGGAGGCAGAGGCAGGTGGATCTCTGTGAGTTCAAGGCCAGCCTGGTCTACAGATTGAGCTCCAGGACAGCTGGGACTAATGGGAGACCTGTCTCAAAAAAAAAAAAAAACACAAAAAAGTACCATAATGATATTTAATATTCCACATGATAATTTAAAACATAAAGCATGGGTTTAGAAAGACAGATCATTTCAGACTCTGTAATTACTGTATATGAGTGGAAGGTATGTATTCATATTTTAGAGTAATATAAAACTAAAGGAGAAAAATGTTAATTCCTAAACATAAAAAAAGAAAGATCAGCCGGGCGTGGTGGCGCACGCCTTTAATCCTAGCACTTGGGAGGCAGAGGCAGGCGGATCTTTGTGAGTTCAAGGCCAGCCTGGTCTACAGAGTGAGTTTCAGGACAGCTGGGACTTACAGGGAGACCCTGTCTCAAAAAGAAAAAAAAAAAAAAAAGACCAGCAGTTAAGAGCACATACTGCTCTTGCAGAGAACCTGAGCTCACTCGGTTCTCAGTATTTATATCAACTGGCTCACAAACACCCGTAAGTCCAGTGACCAGATGCCCACTTGTAGCCTCCTAAGGCACTTGCACTCCTGTGCATACAAACATGCATGCGTGTATGCACACAGAACTAAAAATAATAAAAAATAGATCATTAACAAAGGATGCAGTGGGTAACCACATGAAGGGCGTCCAGCCACTCTTATGGACAAACATCACATGTATTCTCTCATTTGTGCATCCTAGACTTTATATAAGTACATAAAATCAGGTCTGTACCTATGGCCTTCGAACACCTATTTAGTTTTAGAAAAGTGCCTGATAAGTAGGAGTCATGTGCCTTTTTCCCCAACCTGAAGGCAAATATCCTGGGAAAGCAAGCGGCAGGAGAGACACCATTAAAGTGGGGGAAACGTTTATTTTTTATTTTAACTATAAGACATTTAGTTACAGTTAACTTTTAAACTTTTGTGGATTTTTACTTAGATAAAATAAAATCAATTGACATTAAATTAACTAGCATTTAAAGATTAAAAGGAAAACTGAGAGAAATGCTCTGCTGAGGATAATTTGAATGAAAATTGGAACAAAGAAAAAATAATCAATCCATTAAAAGCAAGTACTGTGAAAACAATATCAACACAGACCTTCCTAACAAAGGAACTTTAACAAGCTGAACCTGGGGGAAACGAGTAGAAATGGAGATAAATGACATTAAGAATTGGAAAATGGGGCTGGAGAGATGGCCTAGCGGTTAAGAGCGCCGACCGCTCTTGCAGAGGACCCGGGTTCGATCCCCAGCACCCACATGGCGGCCGAGAACCGTCTGAAACTCCAATTCCAGGAGAACTCCAGTTCCAGGGGAATCCGACACCCTCTTCTGACCTCCGTGGCATTGCACGACACGGGTGCACACACTTGCATGCAGAAAGTACATTCATACACATATAGAAATAAATAAAAATTAAAAAAAAAAGAATTGGAAAATGGTGTGGACTACAAATAAGGAGAGATTCTTTACCAATAAATTTGAAAGCCTCATGTTCCAACTAAGAGGAGGGAAACCTCAGCAAACCAATGACCAGAGATGGCGCTGAAGGTCTGCAGAGATGGCTCTGCTGGTAAAACGCTGCTGAGGGTCTGTGGAGATGGCTCTGCTGGTAAAGCGCTGCTGAGGGTCTGTGGAGATGACTCTGCTGGTAAAGCGCTGCTGAGGGTCTGTGGAGATGACTCTGCTGGTAAAGCATTGATGAGGATCTGCGGAGATGGCTCTGCTGGTAAAGCGCTTGCCTCTCAGGACATGAGGTCCATTCCCAGAAGCCACATAAGATGCTGAGCTCAATGATGTGAACTTGTAATCCCAGTGCTGGGAGGCAGACACAAGTGCATCCCTGGGACTGCCTGTCTTCCTTGGGACCTCTAGACCAATGAGATCCCCTGTCTCCAAAACCAATAGGGGCTACTTCTGAGGAACAACACACAAGGTTACTCTTTGATGTCCACATCCATAGACACGAGTGTACATAGCCCTATCCACATACATAAAAATCAATGATGTTGTACAAGCTAGAGCAAATGATTATCAAATAAAGTGTGTTCAAGTGGTACAAGGAAGATCTAACTTCAATGATTCATTTAAACTTTAAGATGGTCCCCTATACTGAAAACCAAAGGGGGAAATTCACCCAGGCATGGCAATGACGGAGGATATGAAATCTCAGCAAACCAAGAGCCTTTTGAGTACACGTCTCTGCTAAAATCTTTTGTGAAAATCACTTTTGCTCTTATTATATAGAAGCATTGAAGCAAATCAAAAATCTTAAAAATGAAGATCCACTATTGAACAATTACTGGTCAGTGAAATGAAATGATTATATACTTGGCACATACATTGGAAGGAAGAATGCACAGCTCCCCTTGTTTCTGAAGAGTGTGATCCATAAAACTCAAAGACATTACTAGAAAAACTTTATTAACAAGAAAGTTCCCTACTATGTAACATAAAAATAAAAACAGTGGCAACATCTCTATGTCCCAGCAGTGATTAACCAGAAAATTTAACAAGGGAAAGAACATTCATCATAAGGACAAACACTATCAAATGCCTGTAAATAAGACCATTTGAGAGCAATGTAAATTGTGAGGCAGCCCATAAAATTTTACTGGATAGGAAGAGCTACATATTACAAAATAACACAGTGTCTATAGATTGAAGAGATTGAACAACAGAAAGATAATATTAATTCCCAAAATTGAAGCCAATTAAATCAAATTTCCGTTAGGTATTTTGTGAACTATGATAAGAACAGCTATTGCTGGGGGCTGGAGAGATGGCCTAGCGGTTGAGAGCACCAACTGCTCTTGCAGAGGACCTGGGTTCAATCCCCAGCACCCACATGGTGGCTAAGAACCGTCTGTAACTCCAATTCCAGGAGAACTCCAGTTCCAGGGGAATCCGAGACCCTCTTCTGACCTCCGCGGCATTGCATGACACGGACCTGCACAAACCTACCTGCAGACAGTACATTCATACACATACAAAAATAATAATAAATAAATTTTAAAAAGAACAGCTATTGTAAGGAAAAATTTTAAGAACCTGGGAAGACTGGGGTACCTACTAAGATTCAAAGCAAATTACATAGCAACAACTATGACAAGATGATACTGTCTCAGCTACAGGAAAGGGAGAGCTAGGAAGAAAATATTTCCTGAAACAATGTTTAAATGGCAGCTTTGCCTTTGGTGGAGGTATTTGAAATCAGGAAAGTGGTTGATGAAAAAATATGTAGATCTGGGAGCTGGAGTGATGGCTCAGAGGCTAAGTGTACCACTCATATAATGACTAACGACCTTCTGTAACTCCAGGAAGCATCTGACACCCTTTTCTTTCCTCTGATGACACCAACATACACATGGTACACAAACATGCAGGGAAATACTCATACACTCACACATAGACAAATAAATTGTTAAAATATAGATAAAAATAGATATATAGGGAATTAGATCCAATAGTATGCCCCCAAATAAATTTCAGATAAGATACTAAGTAAAACAATATTTTGATTTATATCATTTTGTTATTATAATAGATTTGTTATTATACTTTATTACTATTTATTACATATTTATATTATATTTCTTATATAGTCTATTAAACAATATAATATATTTATATTTCATTTTAATTCTTCTATATTTTAGCATATTTTTATGGGCACAGTGTCCTAAGTAAGACACAGGATCATGACATTATAAAGAAAACAACTGACATATTTAAATGTGAAATCAAACCAACCAACAATAACCCTATGCAAAAAGACATCATATATGAAGTTAATAGGCAAATAACATTGAGGAAAATATCACTAATGCTAACATTCAAATGTGTCATATATATATGGCAATAATGATAAGTGATCATTAAATGATCACTAAAGAAAAATGATCAAATAATATGTAGAAACCATTTACAGGAGAAAAACCTAAAAAAAATCCCCAGACTAAAATACCAAGTATATTAGTAATGATCAGAGAAATTAAAATAGCAATCAGATAACAGTACTTAAAAATTTATATATAGTGTCCTGAGTTTGATAATTGAGTGATACAGCTTTCTTGGAAGATCTTTTAGCTCTTTATAAACAAAAAAATAAGCTAAACCAAGTGCAGAGGTTGGGAACCAAGGCTAAGGACAATGTGTGAGTCTCATGTATTATAATTTCTACTAGCAGAACATTTAGAGAGCAAATGAGAGAGAGAGAGAGAGAGAGAGAGAGAGAGAGAGAGAGAATTTGAGAACCATAAATGGGCTCAGTCAGCAAGGGAGGGCAGAGTGACTGAGGACAGGGAACAGAAAGAAGCCACAGAATTTGCTATACAACCAGAAAGGCATCCTATGGGAAAGATGAAGAGATGATGATAGATGATAGATAGATAGATAGATAGATAGATAGATAGATAGATAGATAGATAGATATAGATAGATAGATCATACATACAACATACACACATACATACATGTATATATGCATGCATACACATAGAGATACATACATAGATGCATGCATGGATACATAGGCAAAACAGCAAATTACAGAACAATAAGCACAGTACTGAGTTATGCATTAATGTTTGTAAAATAAGTGTGTGTTAATATATATGCATTAGTAAATTTCAAGCACTGGAATGTTATAGAAGGATCCACACCCAGTATAAACAAAGATCACTTCTGAGACAAGAAATAGAATTCATATTGGAGTGGAAAGGTCACAGTGTATGTGAAAATACCAAGGCTAAGGTCCTGTTACAACTGTCTTACCAAGTGAACACTGAAAGAAAATAACTCATTATTAACCCTTTGGCACTTATTCTTCCTTCTACCCTAAGAGAAGTAAAGTACAGGCAAAGATTCAAGATTTCAAAAGTAACCTAACTGAAACATCAACATTGGAGTCCTTTCCTATTCAGAAGCCAGATTTACTTCAGAACTGTATCTATCATTTTGTTATAACAGGATGATTATCAATATGTACCTGCCACTTGGAGATTTCTAGTTTAATAAGAATTTTACTTTATTCTTCACCAATTAGTCCACATCATTATTTGAATGTGCACAAAATTATTTTGAGTTATAAAGTCAAGCATTAATACCACTACATGTTTAAGATACCTAATTGTATTTCACTTTTTCTAACCTGTTTTCACATTTTATTTATTAAAACCACTACAAAGTCTGAAAAAAAAATCTGTCTCATTTCACACTCCTCAAGAATTTGAAATTTTACTGTCAGGCTTTCATACATGACCTAAAATTAAAGACCTGCTATGTACCACTAAACCTCCTCATGTTCTTTTGAGAATTATCATGTTTTATTCTTATACTTAAGACATCGAGAAGTTATTGAGGATGACTGGTGATAATAGCCCAGCTGTCAGTCCTAGTGAGGGAGAAAATTGCTTCATATTATTATTTCATGTTGCTGGGGGTAATATTCAGGATCTTCTAGTAATCCTTAGTTGGCACAAACAAGCTGGTCTGTGCTGATGTCTCTGTGAAATTCCTTAGCTGGTGGAGCTAAGTCTGAAATGTGTTTCACTGATGGCCACAGTGCCTACATTCCACAGTTGTATTAGTCAGGATTCTCTAAAGAATCAACAGGACGAATATTTAGCTATATACAAATTTATTGATTTGCTCACATGACAGAGCTCAAGGAGTCCAACAATAGCTGAGCCACCCTGGAGAGGCTGAGAATCCAGGGAACTGCTCAGTCTGAAAAGCTGGATGTCTCAGTAGTCCCAATCTGGTGCTGAAGGCCCGATGGATTCCAGGAGATCTGCTGGTCTCAGTACACACTGGGATATGAAGGGTTGATCACAGCAGCAAGACAAACTCACCAGTGAGAGAGAGGTGAGCTGCAGGAAAAAAGGGACCAGCTCCCTCTGCCATGGCCTTTTATACTGCTTGCTGGCAGAAGGTAATGCCCACATGTGGGGTGGGCCATCCGGCTTGAGGTAGTCCAATCTTATTTGTTCATCCTTAGTCCAGTCAAGTTGACACCCAGGATTAACCATCACAGTAGTGGTGGTTCTGTTTTAGTTACAGTTATCAATGTTTGCAGCGTTCTAGTTATGATTTGAGTTCTTTGATTTGTCTTTGTACTTTTATTATTATTATGTTGTATTATTATTGTTGCATGTGCATGTACAGTCACACATGCTGTAACATGTAGGTGGTGGTCAGAGTATAGACTTTTAGGAATCAGTGCTCCCCTTACAACTTTTTGAGACAGGGTCTCTCTTGTTGCTCCCGTCAGGCTGCATACCCCAGGCTGACTGGCCTGTGAGCTTCTAGGTGATTCTTTGTTACATCCAGTCTCACCATAGAAGTGTTGAGGTTACAGATGTATGTTTCTGCAGCCAGGTATTTTAGGTGGGCTCCTGGGATTGACCTCAGGTTTTGAGGCTTGAGTAGCAAGCAGTTTTACATGCTAAGCCATCTCCTTGGCCTCTTTGGGGTTTTTTTCTGAGACAGGATCTCACTTTGCAGTTCTCTTTAACCTGGAACTTCAAAAGTGGACCAGGCTGGCCTTAGAGCTATAAAAATCCTCCAGAGAGGAAGCATTAGGAGCATATACTGCACCAGGTGACTACACTCCTGAACTTCTGTGAGCACTGCAAAGAAGGTTATTTCAAATCACTATCCATCCCTGGCACCTCAGTACAGTCACTTGATGCATTTGGGAAACACTTTAGTTCTAACCTCCTTGCTCCACCTTTGCAAATAAAAAATTGAGGGTCCTACTTGCAAGAACAAAACCTTTTGTGCATTCTTTTACTTCTGTGTAGACTGTGAGGTCCCTGTCAGAGTTGCTCATTCTGTTACTCCAGATGAAAGCAATTTTAGTTAATATGAAAATGACTGTGGCTGTGCTCCAAAAAATGCATTTATAAATCCCAGGCTTTGGTCAACAGGTTGTCAGTTTACAAATTCTGCTTCTAGATAGCAATAACAGCTCCTGCTTACTGGTCATCTCCTGAGGTGAACGTATCATGTGTCTTGTGTACTGCCTCATTTATTTTCTCCAATACTGCCTAAGGCAGATGGCATTGGTCCCATTTTGTTGAAAATAAAACAACCTCTAAGAATGGGGAGGTAGTTTAGTCAGTATACTGCTTACTACATGTCCTAGTTTGTCTTTCATTGCTGTGACAAAACACTCTGACCGACACCAACTTGGGGAGGAAAGGGTTTATTCAGCTTACATCTCCTGGGGCACAGTTCATCACTCAGGGAGCCCAAGGCAAGAACTCAGGGCAGGAACCTGGAGGCAGGAGCTGAAGCACAGGCCATGGAGGAATGCTGTCCACTGGCTTGCTCTCTCGCTCATGCCCAGCCTGCCTTCTTATACTATCACTGCTCAACAATCAAGACAATACACCACAGATGTGGCCACAGGCCAATCCAATGGACCAAATTCCCCAATTGAGGCTCCCTCAACCCAGGTGTGTCAAGTTGACACTAAAACTATCCAGCACACTACATAAGCATGAAGACCTGAGCATGAGTTCCAGAACACACGTTTGGAAAGATGGTGACAGGGATTCACAATCCAGTTGTTCTAGCTGAATTAGCAAGCTCCAGGTTCATAGTGAAAATCTATCCTGGAAAATAAGGTGATGAACAACTGAGGAAGACATTGGATGTTTATGTCTGGCCTCCACATGTACCTACATTCACATGTGCACACACACATGAGCACACAAACACAAAAATAAGCTTCAAACTTTCTTCAAGGTATACAGTTTCTTTTTTTTTTTTTTTTTTGGTCTTTTTGAGACAGGGTCACAGTTTCTAGATCTACAATTCAAACATTGTTTCATGTAAAGACATGTTCTTGACTTTGATGCTTAATTAAATTGAAACTAGCTTCGTTGTTCTTATTCAACTGAATACCATATGAATGTTTTCTTCCTTTGCTCAGCCAGCGCATTCTTTCCTGTGGAAGATACTCATGAGTGTTTTCCTGTGATTACTCATTTGCTCAGTTTCCAATTCTTAATGGTGTTTTATTGAGGGGGAGGGCAATTATGTTCCTTAAAATTTTGTATCATCATATATATCTTTCTTTTTTTGTATCTTTCATATTTTATTATCAGATAGTAATTATATGTAATAATGGATTTTATTATGACATTTTCACAAATGTATTTTATGCTTTCATCACCATTACACTTTCTTGACTCCCTAACTTTTCTTTTTTGTTTGTTTGTTTGTGATTCTAGTGTGAGACTCCCTAACTTTTTGATTGACCACCCCCCTTTCCCAACTAACTTTTCTTCTACATTCATGTGGGTTTTTTTTCTTTTCTTTTGATGACACTTGAGTTTCATGAAAGTTAAGAGAGGACAAGCAACTTACCCATGGGTATACCACTGATGAATGCATGTGTCTCCCTTCCCCAGTGTTCAGTAACTGCCTATAAATCTTCAGGAAGGCATGAGTCTCATGAGCCCTTACCCTTCTGTGACAGGGTGTTGCCAGTGCTGCAGTTCTTGTGCAGTCTTCTGTAGGCAATCACTACCATTGGGAGTTCATGAGTGCAATAGACATTTCTTGCCCAGAAGACTGTTCCATAACACTCCATCCAATCCTTAGGATCGCACATTTTTCCACCCCATCCTCCACGATCTTTCCTGAGTCTTGGATGTAGTGACATATATATCCTATTCATGGCTGTGCATTCAACAGTCACCTATTCTCAACACTTTGACCCATTAGGAGTGTCTGCAGTTACTACCACCTACTGTAAAAAGCACTAATCTATGGATATAAACATGCATATTTAGAAGGTTATTTGTCCTGTCCTCATAGTTTTTAAGATATTACTTTTTAGCCTAGAGGTGCTACTACTGCACTGCTAGAAACAAAAGTGGGAGGATAGACCTGCTCTAGAGTACGAACTAAGCCCACACAGACCTCAGAAAGCCATGGTGCACCTGATACCCCAGGCAGGGCTCCCTGGAAGGGCAGATAGGAAAATGGATCTCGCTTCACAGCGTTGTCTTCTGCTGAGCCAGCATGGTTATCTATTGAAAAAAGGATACAGCAGGAAGGACCATCTGAGAGAAAATCAATTTCTAAGTATTATACCTAGATGGATTCTCAACTGCCGTATAAACCTCTGGGCATGTGTGTGAGAGAATTTCTAAATTAGATTCATTGACATGGGAAGACCCACCCTAAATGCAGAAAGCCCCATTCCACATGGTGGGTTACTAGACTGAATAAAAAGAGAAAGGGAGCTAAGCGCCAGCGTTCATCTCTCAGTTTCCTGACTATTGATGCTATGTGACCAGCTATATGATAGTCCTGCTAACATGACTTCCCCACATGATTAATTGTAGAGCTACAATAAACTACTTACAATGCTTTTGTTAGGTGTTTTGTCACAGCAACAAGAAAATTGAGTAATACACCAGGAGTGGACCAGTATGTGACTAGAAGTGCTCCACAAGGATGAAGAAGTTAATGGGCCAGCACCCCTGGTGTCTGCATATGCATGTGTTAATGGGCCAGAGCCCCTGGTGTCTGCATACACACCATGTGTTATGGGCCAGCACCCCTGGTGTCTGCATACACACCATGTGTTAATGGGCCAGCACCCCTGGTGTCTGCATATGCACCATGTGTTAATGGACCAGCACCCCTGGTGTCTGCATACACACCATGTGTTAATGGGCCAGCGCCCCTGGTGTCTGCATACACACCATATGTTAATGGGCCAGCGCCCCTGGTGTCTGCATACACACCATGTGTCTTATCTTCAATGGCTAGACTTACATTAAAATAAAATAGAGCAACAGCTGTCTTATTCATACAAGGTGTAAATAAGTTCACTCAGCTAATGTAACCTCAACTGGTTTTGAACTTGAGCCCAGTGTCAAAGAGAATACTTTTCTTCCTGTGCATTTGCCTCCCTCCTGCATTATCAACAGTATGCAATGAATTAAACTTAGACCCGAAGCTTTGAAGAACGCGAGTAGAAGAGTAGAAGCCCAAGTAAATCAGCTATAATGTTTACAACTGTCTATACAAGGCCCTTTTCAAACCAAAGAATCAGTTTTGTTTTGTTTTAATGTTAATTCAAGATCATGGGAAAACAGATTCAGAACAATCTGTGAACATTCTGATGTGATTCTAATCGTTCAGCCATCTTTCATAGCACAGAGGTTAAGAGCACACATTGGTGAGTCAGATTGTCAGGTTTCACACTTGAGCAAGGTTATTCACCTTTCTTTACCACCCTTCACATCCAGAAAAGGAACTCATCTACCTCCTAAGGCAGTTGTGAAGATTGAAGTTACATGTAAGGGTGTGGACCAGGACCCACGGACAGTAGTCATTTTAATTGTTGCTATTGAAATTCTTTATTCATTGACAATTTCACTCATATACATATGTGTGTAGTGCATTATGATTATATTCATTTCCCCATTACCCTTGGGTATCTCTTTTCCTTTCCTTCTGAACCCTTTCTAAACTGTTAGGGGCTACATCAATAAAGAAAGTCACCCCCCCCCCAGCAATCATTAACAGTCAGTGGCTCTTCAGGATGGGAAGGGCCTCACGGGTACTCCTTTTCCAGGATGAAATGTGAAGAGCCCCACCTCAATGTTACATAACCATGACAATCTTGAGCACATAGTAATTATTTTTTAATGACTCCACACTCTGTCTTTGAGCAAATGAAAGAGCCTTGACACTCTGCCCCTTGGCAATGTGGTCTTCTACTTACGCGTGGAAAAGTATTGGTCCTCCCTCTCTCCCCCTCTCCCCCTCTCTCCTTCTCTCTCTCCCTCCCATTGTTCTAAAGCAGGACAAAGTTCAAGCATGTAATATAAATGAGAGTATAATTGGAAGGGTTGCTGCAGAGGTGGCTCAGTAGGAAGAATGCTTGCGGAGCAAGCATTACAACCTGAGTCCAGATCTCAGGACCCATGTACAAAGTTAGGTGTGCCCACAGGCATACCTGGAACCCCAGTGCTGTGGGAAGGAGACAGGAGGACACGGGGGCTTGCTGGCTGCCTGCCTAGCTCCGGGGCCAATAAGAGATCTTGTGTCAAGGGAATAAGATAGAGAATGGTAGAGCAGGACAGCTGAGTCCTCCTCTGACCTCCATAGGTACACATAGGAGCATGCACACCCACACAGGCGCACACATACCCACACATTTATGTGCACATACACCATACAGGTACAGCACACACACATACAAATATACACATCAACAAAATGTCTAATTTGTTGTCATTGGGTCAGCTCTGATGGCTCCTTGGCTTCCACCATGCTGGGGAGGAGATGAGCATCTCCAGAAGCTGACCTGAGTGCAGGATGCAGGAATGATGCTTGTGCGGTTTAATTGTTTTCTCATCATGGTGCATATTTCACACTCCATAAATCCCAAATGAAATACCAAAAGAATACATCAAATTAAATGCTTCAAAGATTTAAAGGATTTGTGCTGCTTAGGATAGAGTAGGGATCCACTGAAATCTCTAAAAGCAACTATAACTTCCTAATATTAATGTCCTTGAATATGTAGTATTTATCTTTGCTTTAAAAATTGACGCTTTAGAAGCCAGGCATAGTAAAGGAAGTCTGTAATTCTAGCACTAGTGGGGGTGGAGGCAGGAGGATTGCTCCAAGTCTGAAGTCTAAGTGAGTTCCAGGCTAGCCAGAACTGCATAGTGAGATCTTATCTCAAAATACACAGGCACAGACTCTCTCTCTCTCTCTCTCTCTCTCTCTCTCTCTCTCATGCACACACACACACACACACACACACACACACACAATTAAAAAGCCTACCAAAGTTTTACATACATTCAAGGAGACTAAAAAATCCATCCACACTTGGATTTTACAAAAGCAAAGAGATTAGTCCCATGTACTGAACTCTGCACAATCCGTGTGGGTGTGGGGTTAATTGTCAATGCTCATCAACATTTTTTGTTTGTTCATTTGACATTTTTTAGTGTTTTGTTTTGTTTTGTTTGAGATAGGATCCTCTTCCTCTATCCCAAGGTGGCCTAGAACTCACTTATGTAGACCAGGCTGCATCAAGCTCACAGAGATCTACCTGCCTCTGACTCCAGAGTGCAGGGATTAAAGGCCACCACATCCACCCAGTTCCTTTGTTTATAGTCTAGGCTGACTTTGAACTGGATATGTAGCTGAAGATGACACTGACCTTTTTTGAGTTTTTGTTTTGTTTTGTTTTTATGATTGTCATACAATATAGTTGGATGATATTTAGATTCTCTCTCATATCCTCCCCCCAACCCCTGCTCCTGCCCTAATTTAATGTATATAAACATTAAAATTATGTATTATATAATTACATACATTTTATATATATATATATTATTATATATAAATATATATATAATATATATAATATATAATATATAATATATAATTATATATATTATTATATACATTAAATTGGGCAGGAGTCTGATTTTTTTTATTTATTTATTTGGCTGACATATACAAATATAAAGTTGTACATATTTATAGGGTCACATGATGTTACATTACATTATACATTATGAAACTTAAATTCACTAACATGTCTGCATTAAACAGTATAATTCATTAATTTCTTTTTTAAAAATTACACATGTTCTGAACAAAATTACACAGTTCTTTCTTTGAGGCTTTTGAAAGGCATGCAATATCACATCTATATTGATCCTTATGTAAAATCATACACCAAAGCCTCATGCTGTATAACGTAACCAACTTGGTATTCGTTGATCAGTTCCATCCACACATCCCTTATTTTATATGTTCAGGGGTTCAGATTTTCTTATAATTTATATGTTACTTTAAAATATGAATTTAAGTGGGGCAGCTGGGAGAGGGTCTCGCTCTGAACCCGTCTACGGGCCCCGGCCCAGAGGGACCGCGCGTGGGTGAGCTGAGGGTCGCGTTCTCATCTGCTCTGGTCCCGGTGGACTTGTGGGCGGGAACCTGGGTCGCAGGGGAGACGTCATAACGCGCCAAGGCCAGGATACACAGCTCTACAGCCATCTAGGCGGGGTCTGGCGGGGGGCTGGGAGAGGGCTCGTCTGAACCCCGTCTACGGGGTCCGGCCCAGAGGGACCGGGCGCGGGCTAGATCAGGCACACAATACACACCCCCCCCCACCCGCGCAAGTGAATTGCTAAGAATCCAAGTGGTCTTCCTTTTGGAGAACCTTCAGAACAGAAAGAGAGACTAACTTGGCTTCCAACATCCAATATATAAACACAAAACTGAAAGCCTGAAACCTAGCCAAGTCAATACACCATAAAAAAAAAAAAAAAAAAAAAGCATCGGAAGGAGCAAGCAAAACCATCCGCTAAATAGTGAAAAGTCTTTGTGACTTGACCACAAAAGGGAAACCATATGCCAGGGACACGACGAAGGGACAACATGGGAAAGGCAGCAGGTATCCCACAAGGCCCTACCAAACCTGGAGGAGATAGCCACAATGGGATCCCCTTGGAGGATACCCAAGGAACAGAGCTTAGAGAATAATTGCAGACATCATGAGAAAATTAAAGAAAATAAAGAAGAAGTCAGGAACTAAAGAGAGAGAATGAAAAACTCAAAAAGGACCTAGAGGGATACAAGGACAAACTTCGGAAAGAACTAAGGAACAGATGACAAACTCCAGAAAGAACTAGAGGGAGAAAAAAAAAACAACTCCGAAGGAAGTAGAAAACACTGAAAAGGAAGCAACCAAAGAGAAAGGAGCACCAAGAAGAGATTGAGAAGCAAAAGAAGAGATTGAGAAGCTCAAAAAGAAATGGAAGTACTAAGAAAACACAGGAGGAAACAAAAAAGGAATTAGACACTCAGTCAATCAAGAAGAAAGAAAAGGAAAAAAGCCTCAGAAGTAGAATGGAGGAAGCAGAACAAAGAATATCAGACCTGGAAGATAACACAGAGCAATTAAAAAGCTCAAATAAAGATTATGAAAAATTTAAAATACACAAAAGTGGAAACAACCAGGAAATATGGGACACTATGAAAAGACCAAACCTCCACATCATAGGAATAGAGGAAGGAGAAAAATCTCAAGAGAATAGTATTGATCAGATCTTCAACAGAATAATAGATGAAAATTTCCCCAAACTAAAAATAGACAACCCATACAAATACAAGAAGCACATAGGACAAAATAGACAAGATGCAGAAAAAGAAACACCCCACGCCATATCATAGTTAAAATGCTAGATGCCCAAAACAAAGACAAATTTCTGAGGGCCACAAAAGAAAACAAGTCACATACAAAGGGAAACCCATCAGAATTACAACTGACTCTCGCCTCAAACCATGAAAGCAAGAAGAACAGGGAGAAAAGCATTCCCTGTGTTAAGGGACTATGGAATGCAACCAGAATACTTTACCCAGCAAAATGTCGACTATACTTGAAGGAGAGAGAAAAAATCTTCCATGACATAACAAGATGATGGAATACATGTCTGGAAAACCAACTCTTCATAAAATACTTGAAGCATTCAAAGGCAGAACAGAGGAGCAACAATCCTCAAACACCTAGGAAAAGAAACTAACAAAAACATAACCATAGGAGCAAAATCAAAGGCTAGGAAGTCCAAATGGAATAAATTCAAAGGAAGCAACATCATCTTAAATTGTAACCTAAAATTAATGGGCTGAACTCCCCAATCAAAAGGCATAGACTGGGAGAATGGATTAGAACAAAACCCATCTATATCTTGTCTACAAGAAAACCCATCACAATTTCAAGGATAGCACAACTTAGGTGAAGGGAGGAAGAAAGTATTCCAAGCAAATGGTACCTAAAAGAAAGTGGTGTGTGGCTATTTCTTAATATCAGACAAAATAGACTTCAAGCAAAAGAAATCAAAAGAGACAAGAAGAGGCCATTACATCCTTATTAAAGGAACAATTTACGATGAAGATTTACAATCATAAATATATTTAGCCCAAAAACATCAGTGCACCAACTTTTAAGACAATCTCCAGGATCTCAGGTACAGATTAACCCCAGCACACTAATACTAGGGGACTTCAATACCCCATTAAGTCTCTCAGACAGATCAACAGGACAAGAAATAACAGAAGGACATCTGAACTAATGACACAATACACCAAATGGACCTCACAGACATCAACCGAATATTTCACCCAACCAACACAGAGAATACACTTTCTACTCAGCACCTCATGGAACATTCTCCAAAATAGCCATTAACTGGGACACAGGGAAAAACTCAACAAATATAAAGATTGAAATATCTCATGCATTTTCAGAACACAGTGCAATAAAACTCAATTCCATACCAGAATACAACCCTACAACCTAAGGAACACATGGAGACTAAACAACACTCTCCTGAATAATGAGTGGTCAAGGAAGAAAATAAAAAAAAGAAATAAAACATTCCTGGAACTGAATGACATGATAAAACAACACAGCAAAAACATGGGACACTCTAAAGCCATCCTAGAGAGAAAGTTTATAGACTCTAAGTGCCCACATTAAAAACCGAAGAGACAAGTGAATGATCTAACACTGCAGCTAAAAATACTTGAGAGAGACAGCAACAAATGAACCCTAAATGGGCAGACAAGAAGAGAATAACAAAATCAGAGCAGAGATCAATGAATAGAAACAAAGAAAACCATACAAAAAATCAATGAATCCAAAAAAAGAATAAACAAGATAGACAGACCTCTAGCCCAGTTAGCCAAAAAGAAAGAGGGAACAACTCCAAATCAACTAGAATCTGTGATGAAAGGGGAATATCACAACAGACAATGATGAAAAGATCCAGACAACAACGGGACTACTCAAAACATTATTCTACTAAGTTTGAAAACTAGAAGAAATGGATGAATATCTGAAATCCTGGGAATCACCAAAGCTCAACCAAGAAGAGATCGACAGCCTAAACAGACCAATAGTACGAAGAAATCGAAGATTTTCTTCTACAGCATGCAGGGATGGTTCAACATACGAAAATTCAAAACATCATCAAAACATATAATGGCTGAAGACAAAACCACACCATCATCTCAATTGATGCGGAGAAAGCCTTTGACAAAATCCAGCACCCTTCAGGTTTAAAGTCCTGGAGGGAATTGGCTGGAGGGATCCTTACTTCAGGCAAAATATATTAATACAGGAGCTCTGAATCAGCAATGGATTTTTCTACCAGGTGGATGTTGGCCAGGGGATCCAAACCCCCACAAAGGTAGGGCTCCTTGCCTCTAAGTTGGGATACCTACAGGAGGAGAGGCAAATAGACCCTGCTGCCAAAGACCTGACGTTAACATGGGAGGGATTATTGAGACCACACATGCAAGTGTACAGATGGCCTCTGGAATGCCAGAGAGTGTTACCAAAGGCCACTAAACAAATAAAGCAAAATATGGGTCTCCCTGGTCAAGCAAGACCCACAGTCACGCCACCAGCTACACCTTACCTGCCTGGGAATACTGTGCAGCAGAGGCAGCCATGTGCCTGTATATCCCAAATCAATTGGCTATTGGCTCTCCCTTGGAGAAATAACCATGGCTGATGCCACAAGCTTCATCCTCTACAGGTTAGGAGATGTTATAAGCCACAGTAAGACCCTTTCTATTTACAGGGGGGAAAATTGTTATTCATGGATTAACATATCCAACATGTGTCTATGCTAAAGTAACCTACCAAAACTATTAGTGCTGCTTAAATACCATATATCTAATGCTTGTTCTTCATTAGTAGGATCGAAAGGTTATTCCTGGACAAACTGTCAGCCATGAAAGGAAACAGCCAGAATTGACCAGTCCAAGTCAACCGCTCCAGAGGAGAGTGGACTTTTTACCTCTCATCCACCTGTGCCTTTTCTAAGCCTAGGGAACAACTGCGGAAGAGGGGGCGTGGTAGAATGTAAGGGCTGCGATTGGGGTGAAGGTGTGATTGAAACTAAGCAATGTAGTCTGGACACTCATTTGATCAACTTGATTGAACAAAAAAAACCGTCACCCCCCAATGATGGTGGGGCTGTAGGTGTTTGGGCACAACAGCCTGCAGATAGGTTTTGCATGAAGGATGCTTGTACTCATGGATTATCACTTATAGCTAAAAATGAAAAAAAAAAAAATGAGAGAAAGATGCAGGAGGACAGTTATGGCAGAATGCATGATCTGCGCATGGGGTGGGGGTGGGGGGAGGGAAAGGGAAATAAGCCTGAACTGAATTGGAAAAAATGTATGAAATGCCACAAGCATCATAAAAACTATTTAATTTAGAGAAAAAAAAAATAAATAAAATATGAATTTATAACTTCTGCCCATGTACATTAATTGCTATGCCTAAAAGTAGGTGGTAAGTTAATTCTAGGGCTCATTAAGATACTCACATTATAACATCACAATTACTTTCAGATAGAAATATATAATAATAACATTGCTCAGCTTTTCTTTCAATTGGGGGATTTGGTACTAGCATCCACAAATGAGGGAAACCATTCCCTGTTTGTTTTTCTGGGACTGTGTTACTTCACTTACCATAATGGCTTCAAGTTCCATCCAATTACCTACAAATTCTGATGTCATTTTCTTTACCACTGCATAGAAATCCATTGTGTACATGTACCACAGTTTTGTTATCCAGTCCTCAATCTGAGGGGCATTTGGGTGGTTCAACTTCTTGCTTTGTGCAAAGAGCTGCAATAAACATGAATGTGTACTGTATCTTTGCCGTGGATTGGTCTTGTTTTGATATACCCAGAAGTGGTATGGCTGGGACCAGTGGTAAGCTCTATTTGAGGTCCTTTTTTTTTTTTTTTTTTTTTTTTTTTTATTGTCTCGTCATGTCACTGCCGGACAGGGTCCTTAAATTCTTTATTACAAGACTCAGCTCTATGGTGGTTTAAACTTAAGTAATTTCTTCGTGTCACTCCAAAGGCACTGACTTGCTGATCTGTCTGTAAGCTGAACCCAGGTATGTGTCCTGAAATCTGCTGACTGACGTTGAAGCTGCCGGCAGGAATGCAGTGAGGTGGCTAACCTTTATGCCTTGCATCTCTGCTATCACATCCAGAGGGCAGGCCTTTGGGAAAGAAAAAAAAAAAAAAAAAAATAAGAATAACTGACAGGGTCAGGTGTCTCGCGGGTGGGAGGAAAAAGGCTCAAATCATCCATCAGTCAAGAGATGGCCAGGATAAATCTCCAAGGCCCACAGGGCATGAAGAGACGAATTTTTGAAATGCATTTCATTTAAAAATTAACCCACTCTTAGGTTTTCAAAAGGCAGAATAATACATTTTGCAACTAATCAAGTTGACGCGACTGTGCAATGTTTCAGGGTTTGGCTGTTTATCATAATAGAACTTAATTTGAAATACAATTCAAAATAGAATTTCATCCATCTTTTGAGTCTTTAACGGGTTCCCTACACTGCTTTCCACAAAATGGTTGTAGTGATTTCATTTCCACCAGCAGGGGATGAGTGTCTCCCCTTTCACCATAACCTCTCCAGCATTTGATGTCTTTTGTTTTCTTGATCTTAGCCAGTCTTATGAGTAGTGAGGTGCTATCTGAGGTGATTTATTTTAATTTGCAATTTCCTTCAATTATAATGTATGCTGAACACTTTTTAAGATGTTTCTCAGCCCTCTTTCTTTCTCAATTGGCTGAAGTCTCTGTTCAGCTTTTCACTCCACTCTTGAGTGTTCATTTGTTTTCTTCTTTGTTTTAGAGTAGTTTATATATTCTTGATGTTAGATGCTCTGTTAGTTGTGTCATAGTTGAAGATCTTCCTCCCCACTCGTGAGTTTTCTCTTCCACTTCCTTGTTGTTTCTTTGGCTGTATAGAAGCTTTTGAGTTTGCTGAGGTCCCATTTGTCACAATTGTCACCTTAATTCCTGTGCTTCAGCTTCTGTTTGATTTAGGAATGTCTTTTCTTACACTTACGGTCTTGTAGGTTGTTGCCAACTTTTTTTTCTTTCACTTCACGGTTTCACCTTTTAGGTTGAGAATTATCCATTTGAATTGATTTTTTCTTTCTTCTCTTACTTCTTTATTTTTTTCATTTTTACAATAAGTATAATTTATGCGTTACAAGAATCCTTCATGTAAAACCAAATTTGCAAGCAGTTGTGCCCAAACCCCACACAGCCCATGGATTCCCACCATCCAGTGGTGGCGGGCTTGTATGTTACCAGTCAAGTTGATCAATATTACGTGTTGTCCGTCTAATATTTCTGTATTTACCATTCACCCCCAATCACCAGCCCTTAAATCATTTATGCCCCCTCTTCCACAGATTGTTTCCTAGGCTTAGGAAAGGGCACAGGTGGACAAGAAGCAAAAACGTCTACTTTCTCTGGAGCTGTGTCTTTGGACTCTGGTCATTCTGGCTGTTTCCTTTCATGGGCTGACGTTTGTCCAGGATAACCTTTCAATCCTACCTAATTGAAGCACAATCAATTAGAAGTAAGATTTAAAACAGTACTAATTTTTATAGTAGGTTACTTGGTATAGACACAGATGTTTCGGATGGTATGTTAACCATGAATATACATTTTTTCTGTTAAATATGACAGGTCTTACTGTGGCTTATAAAATCTCCTAACCCACTAAAGGATGTAAGTTTGTGGCATCAGCCATGTTATTCCTCCAAGGAGAGAGCTAATAGCCAATTAGATTTGGGATATACAGACCTATGGCTGCCACTCCTGCACAGTATTCCAGGAAGGTGAGGTGTAGCTGGTTGCTGATGGAAGAGTCTTGCTGACTCAGGAGAACTATATTTGCTTTATTGTTTAGTGGCCTTTGGTAACACTCTCTGGTATTCCAGAGACCAACTGTACACTTGCAAGTGCGGTCTCAATACATCTTTCCCATGCCTACATCAGTCTTCAAAGCAGGGCCTTATTGCCTCTCTTCTGAGGTATTCCAGTTTACAGGCAAGAAGCCTTTACCTTTTGGTGGGGGCTTGGATCCCCTGCCAACATCTCCTTGGTAGAATAATCCATTGCTTATATCAGAGCCTCCTGTATTAATATATTTTGCTTAAATGCCCAGCTTAAGGAAAACTTTAGTATTATATTTGGTTCTGAATAGAGAATACTCCTTTCACAGATCCTATGTCTATTAGTCATTAAAGAAGGTAGTTTTACCAGTTTTATAAGAGTTGTCTCCAATTTACAGTAGAGAACGACCTCATCTCATCATATATTCCTCCTTGTCTATGAAGGGGAGGTAGAAGTAAAGTCTCCTATTAAAACTTTGTGGCACCTAGAAGGTATTTTCGTTAGGATTCATTATAAAAGTTGTTACAGTAGGATCCACAGAGGTTTGATGCCTGTAGCAGTCTGAGATTTTTCTCCTTTTCAATGTTCATGAGGCCAACCTTTCTGCTGGCACTTCCTGGTACATCCTACACAATGCAAAGCTGTATCTTTTCTTTCTCAGCCGTTATGTTGGTGACCCTTTTGACCTGCGGAGGGACATCAAATCTTTTCCCGTAGTTAGTTTTAAGATTTAAATTGCAAAGTTTTTGAAAAAAAATTTTCATATATATCTGTATCCCCCTTTTTATTTTAGGGTTTTTTTTATTTTATTTATTTTTGTATGTGTATGAATGTACTGTCTGCATGTAGTTCTGTGCACCCGTGTCATACAATGCCGCGGAGGTCAGAAGAGGGTCTTGGATTCCCCTGGAACTGGAGTTCTCCTGGAATTAGAGCTTACAGATGGTTCTTATCCGCCATGTGGGTACTGGGCATCGAACCCAGGTCCTCTGAAAGAGTCGTCGGCACTCTTAACTGCTAGGCTATCTCTCCAGCCCCTTATTTTAGGTTTTTATTTTTTGACCCAAGAGTCTCAAAAAGGCAGTTGTACACATACCTATAGGCAGGAATCAGGCACACAATTTCATCGAATTCACCCAAGCTTTTTGGTCGACTGTATTCATTAACTTGGGAAGCAACTAATCCTTAAAGTTAAATCATCCTATGGGTAAAAGAGACATGCTAAAGATGGATACCGTACACAGAAAATTATAGAATAAGAAAATTTGTTGTGCCAATCCAAAGTTATTGTTATACAGATTTTAAGTAAAACAAAATGTGAACAACAACAATTATATTTCCAATGAACTCAGAAGCATTACCATTTTTATCAAAACCTTTAAACCAATGTTGTTTAATATACAATATTTACTTTTACTAAGTCCTAAAACACCATGTAACTGAGACAGAGTCTGGGCAAATGGATACTTATTGAAACTCATGTCAATTAAATATACATTAATCAAATATAGACCCATGTCCCTCTCCCTCCTCTCTCACCCTCCCGATTCACCATTTCAGCCAGTTTTCTGATGCAGTCTTTCTGTTTTGTTCTTTTAATATGCATCCCTCTCCACAAGAAATATTTATAACTGGGTTATTGGCACTAGCATCCACGAGAGGATACCATTCATGTTTGTTTTTCTGGGACTGTGTTACTTCACTTAATATAATATCTTCTAGCTCATCGTTTACCTGCAAAGTTCATGATGTTGTTCTTTCTTTCCTGCTGCATAGAACTCCATGTGTGTACTGTACCACATTTTCTCTATCCACTTGTCAGTTGAGGAGCATTGGTTTGGGTTCTAGCTTTTTGCTGTTGTGAACAGGGCTGCAATAAATTAGCTGTGCATGTATTTCTGACAGTAGATGATCCTTGTGGTTATTACCAGGAGTGTATGACTGAGTCAAATGCAGCTCATTTTGAGTCTTCCAAGGGTCTCCACACTGCTTTCCAAAGTGCTGTACAAGTTTACATTCCCACCAGCAATGGTGAGTGTCCCCTTTCCCCAGCACTTGATATCATTTGTTTTCTTGATCCAGCCAGTCTTATCGAGTAGATGATATCTTAGAGTGGTCTTTAATTTGCATTTCCCTAATTATTAGTGACATTGAACAGTTTTTAAGATGTTTCTCAGCCATCTCTAATTCTCCTCCTGTGAAGTCTCTATTCAGTTCTTTGCTCCATCTTTTGAGTGATTCATTTGTTTTCTTTCTTCTTTGTTTTTTGAAGTAGGTTGTATACTCTGGAATTATTGCTTTGTCAGATGTATTTTGTAGTGAAGGTTTTCCCCACTCTGTGGGTTTTCTCTTCCTTCCTTTATTGTTTTCTTTGATGTACAGAAGTTTTTGAGTTTAATGAGGACCCTTTGTTAATTGTAGATCTTATTTCTTGTGCAGCTGCTGTCTGATTTAGGAAGTCTTTTCATACGCCTATGTCTTATTGTCTGCTGCCAGTTTTTCTTCTATCACCTCAGAGTTTTGGGTTTCACATTGAGGTCTTTGATCCATCTGGAATTGACTTTTGTACAGGAGGTGAGGGTAGGGGTTTAATTTCATTCTTCTACAGGTGGTGATCCATTTTTGCCAACACCACTTACTGAAGATGCTGTCTTTCCTCCATTGTGTTTTCTTGGCCCCCTTTTCAAATATGAGGTGACTGAAATTGTATATGCTCAGGTTTGGATCTTCGCTTTTATTCATTTGGTCAAACTGGTCTGTTTTTGTTGTGTCAGTACCAAGCTGTTTTTATGACTATAGCCCTGTGCATAGTTTGAATGTTCTGGTAAAAAGATTCTGCCCCCCCCCCCCCCGTTATTGCTCTTTTTTGCTCAGGGTTTGTTTGGCTATTCCGGTGTCTTTTGTTTTCCAAATGAAATGCGGATTTTTTTCCAAGCCTGTAAAGAAGCTCTTGGGGATTTTGATTGTATTGCATTAAATCTTACATGAGTTTGTGTAGAGACATTTTTACTATATTTATTTTCCAATCCATGGCATGGGAGGGTTTGTCCATCTTCTGAGGTCTTCCTCAATTTCCTTCTTCAGGGTTTAAAATTTTTGTTGTAGAGAACCTTGGTGTCTTTGGTTGGTTTGTTCCTAGGTATTTTATTGTTTTTGAGGCTATTGTGAGTGGAAGGTCTCCTGTAGTCCTTCTTCAGTTGCATGTTGTTGGTATAAAGAAAGGCTACTGTTTTTTCTAGATTTTATTTTTGTATCCTGCCACTTTACCAAAGCTCTTTAATTGTTTCTAGGAGTTTCTGGTGGGAGTTCTTAGCATCCCTTATGTAGACAATCATATCATCAGCAAAAGGGATAGTTGACTTCCTCTTTTCCAATTAGATCTCCTTTAATTTCCTTTTCTTGCCTTATTGCCCTAGCAAGGGGTTTCCAGCACTATATTGAAAAGGGGTGGTGGACAGGGGGAAGCCTTGCTGAGTTCCTACCTTTAAGGGGATGCTTCTGTCTTTCCCCATTTGGATGACATTAGCTGTGGGTTCCTGTATATGGCTTGATTACATTGAGGAAATGATCCCTCCAGTCCAATTCCCTCTAGGACTTTAAACATGAAGGGATGCTGGATTTTGTCAAGGCTTTCTCTGCATCAATTGTCTATTTGGAGTCCTATGTGCTTCTTGTATTTGTATGGGTTTGTATTTTTCGTTTGGGGAAATTTTCATCTATTATTCTGTTGAAGATCTGATCAATACTATTCTCTTGAGATTCTTTTCCTTCCTCTATTCCTATGATGTGGAGGGTTTGATCTTTTCATAGTGTCCCATATTTCCTGGTTGTTCCACTTTGTGTTATTTTTATTTTTCATATTCTTTATTTGAGCTTTTTAGTTTGCTCTGTGTTTCTTTTCCAGATCTGATATTCTTATTCTGCTTCCTCCATTCTACTTCTGAGGCTTTTTTCCTTTCTTTCTTTCATTGGTAGAGAGTGTTCTATTCCTTTTTCATTTCCTCCTGTGATTTCTTTAGTATTTCCATTTCTTTTTGAGCTTCTCAATCTCTTGTTGGTGCTCCTCTTCGTTGGTAGCTTCCTGTTTTGTGTTTCTACTTCCTTTCAGAGTTTTTTTTTTTTTTTTTTTTTTTTGTCCCTCTAGTTCTTTCTGGAGTTTTCATCTGTTCCTTTAGTTCTTTCCGAGTTTGTCATTGTATCCCTCTAGGTCCTTTTTGAGTTTTTTCATTCTCTCTCTTTAGTTCTCTGAATTCTTCTTATTTACTTTAATTTTCTGCATAGGTCTGCAATTATTCCTCTAAGATCTATTCCTTGGGTCTCCAGAGGGATCCCATTGTAGCTATCTCTCCACAGGTTTGGTAGGCCGATTGTGGATTATCCTGCACCTTTCCCATGTTGTCCCTTCGTTGTGTCCCTGGCATGTGGGTTTCCCTTTGTGATTCAAATCACAAATGTCTTTTCTCTATGTTAGCAGTGGTTTTGCTTGCCTCCTTCCGATGCTTTTGTTTTTTGTTTCCTTCTCCTTGTTTATGGAGTATTGACTTGTCTAGGTTTCAGGCTTTCAATTTTGTTTATATATTGGATATTGGAATTTTATATATTGGATATTGGAAGTCTAAGTCACTCTTCCCTTCCTGTTCTGAAGTTTCACCCAAAAAGTTCACTTGGATACTCTCTCATCAATGCCAGTTGGTGGGGGGCCAATATGCCTGACTTAGCCTGTGTTCAGGTACCTGTCTGGAGTGACTTCCAGGCTCCTGTGCTTCAGGAGCATGCCCCCACAAAGACACAAAGGCACCGAAGCAAACCACCTGGCACTGGTTGCAAAGGTGAAGGGTGGCTCCACCCAGACAGCCACCTCCTACAAGGTTTAGATTGAGACCTTTTCCAGCAACCCAGGAGTCAATCAACCCTAAAATCTACCTGTCTGGAGTGACTTCTGGGCTCCTGTGCTTCAGGAGCCTGTCCGCACAAAGACACCTGGAGTTTTTTGTACAGGGTGAGAAGTAGGGGTTTAATTTTGTTCTTCTACAGATGGTGATCCAGTTTTGCCAGCACCATTTGCTGATGATGCTATCCTTCCTCCATTGAGCTTTTTTTGCCCTTTTGTCAAATATGAGGTAGCTGAAATTGTATGAGCCCACCTGGCACTGGTTGCAAAGGTGAAGGGTGGCTCCACCCAGACAGCCACCTCCTACAAAGGTTTAGAGTTGAGACCCTTTTCCAGCAACCCAGGAGTCAATCAACCCTAAAATCTACCTGTCTGGAGTGACTTCTGGGCTCCTGTGCTTCAGGAGCCTGTCCGCACAAAGACACCTGGAGTTTTTTGTACAGGGTGAGAAGTAGGTTTAATTTTGTTCTTCTACGATGGTGATCCGTTTTTGCCAGCACCATTTGCTGATGTGTTATCTCCTCCATTGAGCTTTTTTTGCCCTTTTGTCAAAACTATGAGGTTGCTGAAATTTATGAGCTCAAGTTTAGATCTTCAATTTTGTTCCATTGGTCATGAGTCTTTTTTGTGCCAGTACCAGGCTGTCTTTATGACTATGGCCCTGTAATATAGCTTGAAGTCTGTTAAGCAATCCCCCCTGTATTGCACTTTCACTTCAGGGTTGTCTTTGGCTATTCGGGGTCTTTTGTTTTTCCATATGATTTAAGGATTTTTTTTTCTAAGTCTGAAAAAAATCATGGGGATTTTGATTGGGATTCCATTTAATCTGTATATCAATTTGGGTAAAATGGACATTTTTAGTATATTAATTTTTCTAATCTATGAACGTGGGAGGTCTTTCCATCTTTTGATGTTATTTTCAATCTCCTTCTTTAGGGATTTAAAATTTTTGTTGTAGAGATCTTTGGTGTCTTTGGTTCAAACAAACAAACATACAAACAAAAAATAAATAAAATACCTGGGAACAAAGCTAACCAGAGTTTGATCTTTTGATCCTCCTGGCTCCACCTCTTGAACAATGGGATTACAGGCATACATCCTTATACACAGGTTGTGCAATTAAGAATTAAACCCATAGCTTCATGCTTTTGAGGCAGGCACTCCACTGAGTGAACTCTAGCTCCAACCTTCTTCTGTTTATCTGTTAGGCTTTCTACACTGGACTTGGCCCTTTTTAAGTAGGACAGGAGCATGGCTGCTCAAGAGACTTTATCAGTAATTACACATACCATCCTTTGAGGTTCCCAGACTCAATGCATTTCCAGTCAGATGAACCCAACTGCAGTTCTGTTAAGTGACTGTTAAGTTACAGTAACTGTTAAGTTACAGTTCTGTTAAGTGACATAAATATGTAATGTGAGATATTTTGTTACTGTCTGTTAGAGAACCAAGTCTTTTGCTGGCGTGAATCCCTGAGATTTGTCTCTCCCATCCCACAATAAAGGTGGGATAGTAGTTCAGATGAATTGCAACCAACAGAGAAATACTAAACAGCTAGTCAAGCAACTAGTCAAGCAACTGTCTTCTGTGTGCAAGTTCTACTAATGTTCCCTTCTCTTCCACATGGCTTGCCACCTGCTCCAATGCTGGGAGACCTTAGGCCTTACAGAAAACCCTATCAATACTAAACAAATTCCTGTTGACCTCACTGCAGATGTGAACTTCCGTATTAACTTTTTAATCTTTTGTATGTCTATATATGTGTAGATGTGCGTAGGCTTATTCACAAGTGGGTGGAGAGACCTATGTGTTCAGAGACCTATACACGCACATGCACATATATCCAGATGTGCCCAGGGGCGCAAAGTTGACATTGAGGATTGCTGTCCACTTTATTTCCTGAGACAGGGTCTCTCATTCAATCCAGAGGTTCCATATTTGGCCAGACTAGCTAGCTGCTTTCCCTTTCCTCTACCCCCTGAGTGCTGGTATTCCAGGTGGCTGCTGTGCCCACCTGGGTTTACATGGTCCTGGGATCTGAACTCTTGTCCTCATGCTTACACAGCAAGTGTTTTATTCACTAAACCATTCCCCCCATCCTCATAAAGTGCTGTATATTAGATGCAAGTAGATACTTAATGTAGCAGAAATACAGGTTTTCCATCTTCCTCTTAAGGGCAGAAGTGGCAACCCAGAGAAGTGAACTATGTCATTAACAAGGCTTGTCATAAACTACTCCATTCCTCATTACCATGCATTAAATGAGTGCAGATGGTCATCCTGGAGGTTCATTTTAAATTGGGTGCCTTACCTTGAACAGGCTATGTCTCATTAGCCACTCACCTACGTAGTGACACAGGAGAGAGGGGGTAATTTGTCTGTGTCCTGTGGACAGTACAAGGACAGTGGTATCATTATGAATTAAAGAGCACTTAACTGTACTAGAAGTAGAGACAGTTGGCTTCAGGATAGCAATGCAATTAGTGTTGGCCCAGGGATCTTTGATTCAGGAGCCTGTGTAAGATGGCATTTGTCTCTCCAACTTCTTCCTCACAGCTCTTCAAGTTGTCACATTAACTCAGGATAAGGCGGGTTTTGCTGTGATAACAAACAGCCACGAAGTCACCATGGTTTACTTCCTGTCCAGGCTATATGAGTCAACAGGAGGAGGGCTCTAGACACTTTAGACACTCAAGAAACTGAGCTGAAGAGCCAAACACCATCTCATATATGATAGATCACCAGAACAGGAAGAAGAGAGCTGTGGGAGAGGGCGAGCAAGGGAGGACATCGCCTCAGTATTGAAAGTCTTGTGGGCTGAAGCAGGCAAGTTCCACCCAGAATGTCATATTCCCAGGAGAAAGAAAGCTAGTAGCATTCAATGTGCTGGTTAGGTTTTGTTAGCTTGGCATAAAATACAGTCACCTGGTGGGCGAGCACGTCCACTAAGGAATTCCCTGCATCCTGTTAACCAGTCTGTAAGGTATTTTAATTGATATAATGATGCAGGAGGGTCCAGCCTACTTTGAGTGGTGTCATCCCTAGGCACATGAGCCTGGGCTGCATAAGAAAGGCAGCTGAGCAAGCCAGGCAAAGCAAACCAGCAAGCAGCAGTCCTCAGTTTCTGCTTCAGTTCCTGCCTCAGGTTCCTGCCTTGGCCTCCCTTGATGATAGACTACAAGCTACAAATACAAATAAACCCTTCCTTCCCCCAAGTTAGTGTGGTCAGTGTTGCATCATAGCAACAGAGAAAGCATGCTAGAACATTGAGTAAGCAGCATTTATGGCTGTTAAATTCATTCGATTTCCTCCCCCTTATTTCTGCTTCAGAGTCTAGAGGGGAATTACCTTCACCCCAGCTTTTCTTTTACCTAGTATTATCCACATAGGCCTGGCTCTGGTAGGAGAGACCTTAGGGAAAGTCTGCCATGGGAATTTATGGCAAAGGTTTTGCTTTGCAGAGTGAGGGATGGCAGACAGAGTTGTTCTCTTCCAAACCAGAGTGAAGGTAATGCCAGGCTGTGCAGCAGCCATCTTAAAATGAGCCCCCATTCTAAGAATAGATGGATGAAAAGATGCCTCAGTCAGTAAAGTGTTTAGTACAAAAGCATAATGTATTAAGTTCAGTCATCACCACCTGCATCAAAAGCATTTGCCTATAATCCCAGTGCTGAGTAAGTCCAGACAGGAATTCCAGGCCCTTGCTGTCTAGTCAAATCAGTGAGCTGTAGGTTCCATGATGGATCCATGGTGGCTGGAGAATATTGAGAAAGACTGAGAAACAGATGGAAAGCATGTTTGGCAGAATGAATGAGCTCTGGTGGGGTGGGGGGATGGGGGGGACACGGATCTAGATTTGATGATAATATATATATATATATATATGTATAAATTTTTAAAAAGACACAAAAAACATGGTGGAGAGTGATTGATAAAGGCAACATTAACTTCTGGCTTCCACATGTGTACAGACACATATTCATGTACACGAATGCACACATGTACTGCACAAAGAAGGGAAAAAGATAGCAGAGTAGAGCAGAAAGTTGGAAAGAATCTGCTTCTTCTATGAATGAGACTGCCTGACTTTGGATACTTTGCTGTGTGAGAAACATATGGCCCTATAGGCTGAAGTCACTATATGCCATGCTTTCTGGGGTTTTGCAGCTAAATGGAATCTTTACATAATCCTTAATTATTCTGAACTTTTGAAGGAAAACATGTGGTTCAAGAATATGTATTCTCCACTCTCAAAATTAAGTGGGTTCAGAGATTTCTAATACATGGCTGATGAGACTGACACTTTGTTAGGATAAGCTAGTTTATAATACAGTAACAAACAATCCCCCAAGTGTTCATTGACCACCTATACTTGAATTTCTTGCTATCTGTGAGAAAGAACCCCTTCCCCTTATATCTTTAAGCCACTTTTTTCCTGAAAGCTAGATGCAGTTGTAGCCTTGCTTACTCTTGAATTAAAAGGAAAATTCCATGATTGTTTTAGGATTTCCTACAATAGACTCACTGGAAAAACATAATACATCCTATTCTGCTATGAGCTTTCAGTGTATCCCTAATGGTCACTTGCATCCATCTGGGAAAATACAGCCAAAAATCTCTTCTATAGGATTTTTCTTTCTTTGTTCTCTTAAATTGAGAAGTCTTCTTCAATTTTTTGATAAAAAAATAAAATTTATGTTCTCTGATTTAAAAAAAAAATGTTGACTTGTTCTCAGGTCTTATTGGGGTCCCTGGAATACTTACAGAATCAAATCTGTTGGAAATAAAATGAGGGAAAGGGAAAGGTTACATTGTGACTCTGGAAACTTTCTAAAGCTTTGAAACCACCTCTGAGAATATCTCCTCATGCCGGCAAGTTTATAAAACATAGCTTAAGTCTTTCAAAATGCAAAACATTTTTGAATAGGGAACTTTAGGGACTAAAGAAAGAGCTCAGTCAGAAAACCTTCCTAGCATGGAAAAAAAGAGACAGGCATGATGCGTGTGCATGCCTGTAATCCCAATACTTGGGAGGTGGAGACAGGAGGGTCCTTGGCGCTGGGTGGCTAGCCAGCTAATTCTACTAGGACAGTTCCAGGCCAGGTAGAGCAAAAACCAAAATGGATGTTACCAGGACACCTGAGGTTGTGTTCTAGCTCCTGGGTGTATGCATACACACATGCAATAACACACAGAGAGACATAGACATACATACACACACAAAAAAAAATACACATATACCCACAAATATAGACACACACACACAGAGACACATACACAGAGTAAGTAAAAATGGCTTTTAACTTGCTTAACATTAACCTTGACAGATTAGGGTTCTGAAAGGAATGCATGATTGAATCCCTCTATCTTTGAGAGCTGGGAGGTTTACACATCCAAACTGAAGTTGGGTGGCAGGAAATGATCTCTCTCTCTTTCTCTCCTCTTGTGGTTTCCTATCTGCTTTTCTCATCCACATTTTCTCTAAACTTTTAACAGGGTGAGTGGATGACTTTTCAAAAACTCTAATGAGAAGGCCTCTTCAAAAGCTCCGCAGACCTCTCTCTCATGCGCACGTGCTCCCTGGAAGGACAGCTCTCCTTTTTATGACCGTGTATTGATCTCTAATGTGTTTCTCGATCCCTGACTCTTCTTTGCTTCCTACAGGCAAAGGGTGAGAGGTAGATAATGGTATTAATTTTCCAGACATCTGCACATGTTTAAATGGCCTTTTGAAGTCTGAAAGCAGTTTCTCTGTGAGCCCACCACAGGGCTAAAATGCCATTAAGGTATAGATTGTAACAATATATAACAATCATAGCTGTGGCACTTACTTTAGCGATGAAAAGAAAGTGAATCTATTTCAGTGGAGATTCAAATTAATGTACCATCCTACCCAACCAGAGACAGTGCCTCCAGGTTTTGGAGGTAAATGGTAGGTTTCAGGCTGGCTGAATCCACCCAACCTTGTCCATGCACTCAGAAAGTCAGTGTCACAATAGAAGGACTCTGCTCTGCATGTAACATGAGTTAGAGGATTGAAAAAGAGAAGCAATTGAAATTCATAACTGTTGTTTTTAGCCATGGACTTTATTTACAGAACAAAAAGGCTATTTTCCCTTTCTCTGGTGGATGCTTTTTGAGAGAGAATGAGAGAGAGAGAGAGAGAGAGAGAGAGAGAGAGAGAGAGAGAGAGAGAGAGAGACAGAGAGAGAGATCTAGGGTGCTACATCAGATACCCTGAAGTTGGAGTTACAGGTGGTTATGAGCCATTGTTCAGGAAGTGTTCTTAACTGCTAAACTATGTTACCAACCCCTGTGTGATGCTTTTAAACACCCAAAATTAAAGCACGAGATTCATATGTGCAACTTCCCTCTTGTGCCCAGACAATCCTAATTCCTTGTGTTCATCCACAACCTCTGGTCTTCTGTAATTATCCCTGAGCCTTGGGAGAAGAGGGCATGAAATGGGTGTCATATTAATGGCTGAACATACCACAGTCTCATTCTGTGCACATTGAATTAACTGTGGCTATCCTGTTAATTGCCATCTGCTGCAAGAAGCTTCTCCAATGACACTGAGAGATGCACTAATCTGTGGGTATAACAATAAGTCAGAGCAGAACAATACTGGCTCTTCCCCAAGGCCCAGGATGTGCTAGCCACAAATTGTGACTGCATGCACAAGACCTGTGCAAGCCCAAGCCTGACAACAACCCACCATGGATGGGAGGGGCAGAAAGCCTCAGCCCTCGCTGAAGGTCTTTTGGCAGCTAGTAGCTACAGGGAGAAGGAGAGTCATTTTTCTTTAGGACTGTGATTCCTGGTAGACTGACCAGACTCCAATGGACAGTTGATCCCAAGAGTATTTGGGGAATACAAATTAAACTAGGCCAGGGTAGAGGATAGCAAGGCGAGGCAGAGATGGGGAGGGGATCTGAATATGATCAAAATACATTGTATGAAGTTTTCAAACAGTCAATAAAATATTTTAAAGACATAAAATTATAAAGGAAACAATTACCATTGTCCCTAGCTATCCGTAAAGTATCAGTTCCAAGAGTCTTTGCAGAGACCAAAATACACAGATGTTCAAGTCCCTTACAGTGAATGATTTACTGTTTACATATAACCTATGTGCATCTTTTCTCATACTTCAAATATGTCTAGATTACTAATAATAACTGATCCAGTGCAAGTACCATGCACACTAATGGAACACTATTTAGAGACTAATAAGGAGAAGAAATGGTCTGCACAAGCTCAGGACAAAGGTCAATTTCTTCCAAATAATTTTCAATCTATGTTTGATTGAATTCATAGATATGGAAGGCTGACTGTGTCAAAGAACTGTTACCAAAGCACTGAAAATCCAGGAGATACAGCAAAATGCATACTTCATTAAAATTATTACATTTTTATTTATTTGTGGGTTTATGCTGGCAGCAGGGGCTTTTACCCTGGGCCATCTGGCCATCTCACCAGCTGCCATGTGCTTGATTTCTAAAGCATAACATAAGTTCAAAAAGGAAGGTCTAATATTGTTTTCTTGTTTCCTTATTTACTTATGTATTTAGAGGTTTAGTTAGTTTTTTTATGGGGGGGTCTTTTTTTTTTGGTTGTTTGAGACAGGAACTCCCTGTATCATCAGTTGGCCTGGAACTGTAAAAAGAATAATATATATAATATATATATAGATATGATATATATATATGTTAGTTGTTTCACATAATATCTAAAGTACCTGTGATCTTGCTGCAGATTAAGTCATGAGTTTATACCACTGTAGTTTAATGTTTACACATACAACTTAAGCATATACTAAATTTTAGTTCAGATTTATTGAAACTGAAGACACATGAATGCTTTCCAGCTAACAAATGTCTTGAGTGGTATGTATGGCCCACTGGGTCTCACGTTAAGATCTCCTGAGAGGGACTGGGGAGATGGCTCAGCAGCTAAAGTGTGCCTCACAGATACAAGGACCAGATATCAGATCCCCAGAACCTATGTAAATGCTGGGTGCTGGTGGTGGTGGTCCATCTGTAATCCCAGCCCTTGGGAGGCAGAGAAAGGGTATCTCCAGAGCAAGTTGGCCAGCTACATTCTGAACAAGTGAGCTTTGAGTTAAAGTGAGAAACACTGCCTTCATATTAACATGGAGAACGACTGAGGAAGACACATGACTTCAGTCTCAGTTCTTCATTTGCACAGGCATTCACAGGCATGCACATCTGAACACACAGGTGTGCCCACACACTGCAAGCACACAGATACCTAGACACACATACCACACACATCTTCATTTGCACAGGCATTCACATGCATGCACATCTGAGCACATATGTGTGCCCACACACTGCAAGCACACAGATACCTAGACACACATACCACACACAAGCATAAAAAAATAAAAGAATCCCTGAGAATCTTTCATGTCTGTTTCCTAAAAATCATGACTATGGAAACACAGAACAAGTGTTTGTTTCATGTCTCTCACACAGAGTTTAATACTAGCCTCTAAAAAGATTTTGGATAGCTATGTGGCACGCTCCTTGTCACTCCTGACTGACTCAAGCACCTTAGACCCTGAGTTGTGTTCCCAGGAGAAGGAGTGGAGATAACACTGGCTTTTCTGGCCCTTTTAACGTCCATCAATTTCAGGGCTAGAAGCAGCACTGGAAGTTTCCTTTTCCTTCCTCTAGACAGGGCTACCTGCCCAGGCCTTGGTCCCCAATGTACACCCCCTGTGAAGGTTGCTGTATGAATTGCACCACCTGTTTATTTGAATCTGTATGTACGTGTTCTCATGTGTTTTGGTGTAGGCGTGTGTGTGGAGGTCACAGGACGATCTCTAGTATGAGTCCTACCCTTCTAGCTTGTTTGAGACAAGGTTTTTTGTTGTTCACTACTGAGCAGGCCAAGCTAGCTGGCCTGTGAACTTGTGGAGATTTCCTGTCACTACTTCCAATCTCCTTATAGGATCATCAGGATGACAGACATGCATGCTACTGTGTCTGGGTTTTTTGTGTTCTGGGGATCCCAACACAGGTCATGAGGTTTTTTCAGCAAGTATGTGATCAACTGAGCCCAGCACCTGCTTCATTTTTTAGACTTATTTTATTAACTTGTGTTATATAGTACCATTTTCCTGCTTGTTTATAACATACCTGAAGCACCGTCCCCTTCCTAGTGCCTTTCTTTCCGTTAGTCCTTTATCCCCTCAGACCACTTTGCTTCAACTTTCATGTCATCCATATCCATATATATGGATTTGTCTCTCTATAAAATCTAGAACTCATAAATGAGAGAAAATGTGATATTTGTCTCTCTGAAAATGACTCAATTCACTTAATATGATCACCTCCATCTGCATCCATTTTCCCGTAAAATTTATACCTGCATTGTTCTTTATTGCTGATAAATATTCCTCTGTGTGTGTATGTCCATGGAGGAGGGGAGGTGGTCCGTGTATGTATGTACATGTGCATGTGTGTGTGTGTATGCGTGTGAGAGAGAGTTGTGCATTTTCTTTAGCCTGTTGTTAAGACACTGAGGTTGGCTCCATAACTTAGCTATTATGTAAAATTATGTAAAATGCTGCAACAAACATGGATATGAAAGTATCTCTGTAAACATTGACTTGAAGACTTTTATGTAAGTACCCAAGGGTGGTATATCTGGGTCATATGGTAGGTCTAAGCAAGTCCAGCAGCTATAGAAGCAGCATTTGCATTTTTCTATCTGATACCTAAAATTCTCTGAAAGGAAATGAAAAATTGTTTCAAGGAATTTCATGAACTTTCCCCTTAGGATGCAATATTGTTTCCCCCAAGGAACACAGTTTTAAGGGAGAATAAGTTCAAATTAACCTCTCTATAAATGTAATTATCAGGGAATCTCTTAAGACTTGAGGAAAGTGAGATTTAAAACCAGGAAAACTTTTTATTTCTTGTAACAGACTAGAGGAACTGATTTCACTTGTCCCATTACATTGTGATAAAGCAGTATTTGATAGCAGCAGCCCGCCTGATAAAATGATTATGGCAGCAGTAAGAGAGAATCTAATAAGGGAATTGATCTGCAGATTCCAATTCTGTAAGAGCCAACATCGATCAGCATAAATGTCAATAAGGAGATTGTATCAAGAGCTGCCTAATTCCTTCACAGGATTCTGGAGTCTGGTGACAGATTCAAGAAGTAAATGTGAAACAGAATGTAAAACTCTCACAATCACCCATCGACCTATGGCAAGCTCCAGGGGGATCCAGTGCCACATGACGTGGTCCATCTCACTCCTAGAGAAAATGAACAATAGAGAAATTACCCAAGTATTTTCATATTTTAAAATGTGTATTCTAGTATTATGTGAAGACAGAATAATTATGGTTGTTATTACACTCAATAATTACGGTTAGACATTGCAGTTGAGGGAGAGGAACAGGAGAAAGCTAATGTTCCTACTTATTTGTGTCTGAGAGACCATGTTTGCACAGTGCTATGACAAAGGAAACTGTCACTTCTCAGAGATGGGTTAGGAAAGATTATGTGGGGTAGAACACTCAAATGTTCAGCTATCATTTTAGTCTTTGTTTTAAAGTTTGTGTGCATATGTTTACATGTGTGTCTGTGGGAACACATGTGCACAAATGTGTGGGTACGTGCACCTGCGTATGTGCACTAAGGCTAGAAAAAGGTGGCATCTGGCCTCAAAGGAATAGGCAGAGATCGATAGATCTCTGCCTATTCCTTTGAGGCGGGGTCTCTTCCTGAATTTGGAATTGGATTTTCCCAGCGAGTCCCACCGCCCTTCCAATTGTAACTCCCCTTGGAGCTGGAGTTTGAGATGCGCACAGGATGCCCAGCTTGTTATGTGGTTCTGGGGATCTGAACTCCAATCCTCAAGATTATGCAGCAAGTGCTTTTCATTGCTGAGCCATCTTCCAGCCCCTCTTCTACCATTTTAAACTTTGATGTTCTGCCTTGGGCTTTGACTAAGAACTGGTCATACCTCTGCGACATGTTTAGGACCACAGGCAACAGGATAAATATCACCAAATCAGCTTTAGGAACAAAATACTGGTAGAATTAAGCCATGCAAAGCTACTAAAGAGCAGGACTGGGGAGATGTTGCAGTTGGTGAAATTCTTGCTTTGCATGAGGACCTGAGTTCAATTCCATATGAGAAAAGCAAAAGAGCTGTCTAGGGTGGCATGCATTTAAATCACAATACTGAAGATGCAGAGACAGGGGATCCCTGGGTTTCATTGACCATCCAGCCTAGCCTAGATAGCAAGCTCCAGGACACTCAGAGATCTTGTCTCAAAAGCAAAGGTGGGTGGTCCCTGAGGAATGACACTCCAGGTTGTCCTCCAGCCTCCACATGTACCAAAACAACATGCAAGTGCACCTGCATGCATAAGTACACTTGTACACACATGAACACTCTTAAATGTCCAAGGAGGAATACTAGCTGGGTGTGTGGACAGGGAGCAAAGACTATACAGACATGGGGGCTGGAGACATGGCCTAGCGGTTAGGAGCGCCGACCGCTCTTGCAGAGGACCCGAGTTCGATCCCCAGCACCCACATGGCGGCCAAGAGCCATCTGAAACTCCAATTCCAGGAGAACTCCAGTTCCAGGGGAATCCGACACCCTCTTCTGACCTCCACGGCATTGCATGACATGGGTGCACAGACTTGCATGCAGCCAGTCCATTCATACACATACAGAAATAAATAAAATTAATTTAAAAAATTAAAAAAAAAAGAATATACAGACAGACACTGGCTCTCCCCCACTGCCATAGCAGAAAGTCAGCGTTTTCCCTTAGTGGAGGCTTCTCCTCATAAATTCGCTGCAGAAAGAGTATTGTCCAGTCATGAACAGCCATCTTTGAGGACAGAAAGGAAATCCATTGAAATGCCCCAGAGCTTAGAGAAAGCCATTTCTGACATTCTGATAGTAAAACAGGTGGGACTCAGAAGGACTCCTGAGGGGCAGGGGACATGGCTCAGTGGGTAAAGCACTTGGTATACTAGTGTGAGGATCAGAGTTCAAATACCTAGAACCCCATAAAGCCAGACACAGTAGTCTATGTCTGTAATCCCAGTGCTCCTGTGGTGACATCAGGAGAGAAACAGGAGAATCCCTGGAATCATGTGCACTAGCTAGCCTGCCATGCTCAATGGCAAACAAAAAAGTGATTCTGCTTCAAACACAATAAAATGTGAGGACCGAGAACTGAGTTGTCCTTTGACCTAAACAACTGTGCTGTGGAAGCTCATACCACATAGGTGAATATGTGTTGTACACACACATATACACACATGCATCATATATGTACACACAAACAAAATTTTTCTAAAAACTACTGTCCAGGGCTGGAGAGATGGCTCAGTGGTTAGAAGCACTGGCTGCTCATGCTGAGTACCCAGGTTTGGTTCCCAGTACCCACATGGCAGCTAACACCTGCCTGTAACTCAAGTTCTAGGGGATCTGACACCATCTTCTGACCTCTATGGAGATTGTATACATGGGTGCACTTAACACATGCAGGAAAAACTCTCTCTCTCTCTCTTTCTCTCTCTCTCTCTCTCTCTCTCTCTCTCTCTCTCTCTCTCTCTCACACACACACACACACACACACACACACACGCACACACACACACACACACATATTCTTTCAAGGTATTTCTTGCTTCCTCTTTCCTCACCGTGATCATTGTGCCACCTCAGGTTGTTACCCTGCTGTTGAGTGTCGTGTTTCAGTGGAAACTGTTCTTCTGTTAGGAAATTGATGGGGTCTTCTTTCTGATATATGGTGGAAGGCATAGAGTTGACTTTTAAACTAATTGAAGGTAAAAAAAAAAAACAAAAGATGAGAAAATAATCAGGCTAGTCAGATACTGAAAAATGTTGGACTAGAAAGATGGTTCACTCAGCAAAATGTGGGTCCCCTGTACCCATGCAAAAGCCATATATGGTTCTTCATGTTTATAATTTTAGTCACGGGGTACACAGGGCTAGGAATGGACCCTCAACGCACTCTGGCCAGCCAGCCGAGCAAATTGGTGAGCTCTGGGTTCAATGAGAGATCTTGTCTCTAAAGTTAAAGTAGAGATAGATAGTGGAAGACATCCAGTGTCAACATCTGGTCTGTATACACATATGCAATGTGTACCCTCCCACACATATGCACACACCTATACACACATACTACAAATATGTAGTTTTTAAAATTCAAAAGTTCATGCTAACACTCAGTAAATTTATTGCTTTTGAGCTATGGTTCTGTTTAATGAAAATCAAATCTAGTCTCTGCTGAATAGCTTTAGAGTCAACTTGACACACCTGATAGCTTTAGTGTCAACTTGAGACACCTGGGTTGAGGGAGTCTCAGTTGGAGAATTACCTCCATTGGACTGGCCTGTGGCCATATCTGTAGGGTGTTTTCTTGATTATCAAGTGATGTGGGAGGGCCCAGCCCACAATGAGAAATCAGCCCCCCACCTCCCCGCCCTTTGCTCTGTATTTTATAAGAAAGCAAGCTGAGCATGAGCCAGGAGAGCAAATGAGTAAGCAGCATTCCTCCATGGCCTGTGCTTCAGCTCCTGCCTCCAGGTTCCTGCCCTAAGTTCCTACCTTGGGCTCCCTCAGTGATGGACTATGACCTGGGAGATGTAAGACATAAATCCTTTTCTCCCCAAGTTGGTATTGGTCAGAGTGTTTTGTCATAGCAATTGAAGGCAAAGTAAGACAGTCACAACCAAGACTGGATTCATCAATGTGTAGACTGTAAATCCCACACCAGACATAGAGTATCCTGTCCTTGACCTGATACTCCACTATCACCATGCTAAAATTCTTCACAAAGGACTCTGTGCACTGGGCCTCACAAATAATGTCCCTGGTCCTGAAAACTGCCAGTGTTTTCTCAAGGATCCAGTATGTTCCAAGCACCTTAACTGATTGAATCCTCATCTCAACCTTAAGAATTCAAGAGTTTCTTCTTGAACTCCATGTCTTTAGTAAGCTCCTATGAGATATTATTATCATTATTACCCTCGAATGAAACAAAGGCTCAAGAGATGAAGTATCTTGACTTCATGGTATAAAGACAGGATTTAAACCTAAGACAATGAATGATGTCAGAGGGCATGTGCAGCCACACTTCCCTGGTTAGAAGTTGTGGTGGTTTGAATGAGAATGTCCCCCATAAGCTTCAAGTATTCAGACATTTTGGTGGCGCTGTTTGGGAGATCTTAGAAGGTGTGGCCATGCTGAAGTACATCACTGGGGGTGCATTTAGGGTGTTCAACAAGCCTTGCAGTCTCTGGTTGCTCTCTCTTTCTCTCTGTTTCCTGTGCTCACTGGAAGATGTGAGCCTCGGCTTTCTGCTCCAGTCCCAGACACCATACCTCCCACCACAATGGACTCTAATTCCCTGGAACTATCAATCATAAACTCAAATAAACTCTTCCTTTTATACGTTCCCTTGGTCATGAGTTTTATCACAGCAACAGAAAAGTGACTAATACAGAGATTTTGCAAATTTGCAGGGTGGCTAATTTGTTAAGCTGAGTTCAAGATTTATTTTAAACAACTAGAAGCTTTCACATGTGAACTTCTGGCAATGTTGTCATCAGACATGGGACCCATGCCAACTCAGACAAGGTGTCAGAATGGAACAAGAGAAATGGATGGGGGACTGACCCAGGACTGATAACTAGAGGACACTGATTATTGCTGGGTGAGGAAGAGTATGCCTTGCCTAAGATTTCTAGCTGTGTTGACTAGACTCTGATGGATGGACTTGCAGAGGACATCTAGGTTCAAAAGCTTGACTGGACAGGACTTAACTTGGATGTTGTAATTTATGAGCTCTGATAGGGGATTGGGGTGTGGAGGGCTAAATTTGATTAGAAACCATTGTTTGAAATGTACAAATGCTCAATAAATAAATGATTTATTTTAAATTATTTAAAAATATCTTTGTAGATATTATTACCTTTGTTTAAAATATGTCAAACTAATCAAGGTTTGTGAGCCCTTTGTAAAGATTTGAAGAATTTTAACATTGAATTCCAGTTAATGGCAGTTCAATGAACTTACCCATGACTGTGGACCTGGACTTGGCTTAGTATTGAGACTGGTGACTCATGGGACTTGGTGACATACTTTCTGATGCAACCATTTGGTTTTGAATAAGTAATTTACATTTTACCCTGTGTCTAAATTATTATACACTCAAGTTAAAGGGCATTTTATTTCATAGGTTTCTTTCTTTCTTTTCTTTCTTTTCTTTTCTTTCTTTCTTTCTTTCTTTCTTTCTTTCTTTCTTTCTTTCTTTCTTTTTTGATAGGGTCTCCCTGTAGCCCCAGCTGACTTAGAACTCACTGTGTAAACCAGGCTGGCCTCCTGGCCTTGATCTCATGGAGATCTATCTGCCTGGCTCTACTGCTCTAGTGCCAGAATGAAAGGCATGTGCCACTGCATCCAGTATTTCATCAGATTTGATCAGTAAGAATGGGTTCATGAAGCTGGAGATGTACCTTATCAGTGGAGTTCTTGTCTAGAATTCAGGAAGTCCTGAGTTCTAGCTCAAGCACTGCATAAATCAGGCATGATGGTATGTGATGATCTGGAATTCAAGGCCACCTTCAGCTATATATAGAATTTGAGGATAGCCTAGGATACAGGAGACCCTTTGTTTAAAAAACAAAAGCAAGAGAAATGAGATTACAGAAAGAAATCTGTCTTCCCACATCAAATATCTGAAACAAACAATATAGATATATATGTAAAATATTTAAAACCCCTGAAATCATTACTATGAGGCAATTAAGGAGAAATGTTTGTAAGCTCTAGCATGCAGTCTGAGACAAAATAGTATTGTCTTTAAAACCAGTTGATTACTAGCAAGTGTTCAATGCCAACCCTTAATTTTATCATCTTAATTACTTCTTGGGAATTTTAATTTCTCCTGGTTGTTGAAATAAGTCTGAGAGCTGTTGATTTTCTCTCTGGGACTCATTTCTTTATAATGGTTATTTATAGATCCATAACCAATTCCTTTGCAAAATAACAGCTCACTTTGAGCAGCCTTTGAGGTTGGAAATGCCACTCGTGACACAAAATGAAAGAAGAGCTAAGAGAAAGATTGCCATGCATCTTTGAGGGAAGTTTTCATCAAAACAGTTTATGAAAATTAATAAATCTTTAGGGATTTGTGAGGACAGAATAATTTTAGGATTATGGTAGCCAGCGACTGTCTCCAAAGAAAAAGAAGAGATTATATTTTTATACTTATGCATCAAGTATCCGCTTAATGACTCACAATTTTTACACTAAGAGATTAGGAATTTCCCTTTTGAGCTTCTTCTTCCATGCCTAGTTCACAAACAGGGTGCTTATTAACTCCAGACAAGAGCGATAGGAAGAAAGTGCTATATGCTTGTAGATTCTGAAGTGCTATATGCTTATAGATTCTGAGGCAGAAGCACAAGAGTGATGGGAAGAAAGTGCTATATGCTTATAGATTCTGAAGTGCTATATGCTTGTAGATTCTGAGGCAGAAGCACAAGAGCGATGGGAAGAAAGTGCTATGTGCTTGTAGATTGTGAGTCAGAAGCAATGGAGGTAATGTTTTATGTCTTGTGGAAGATTTGTGAGATTTTGTGTGTTGAAGTTCTGTGGAGAGTGTGGTCATGTGTGCATGTGTGGGGGAGGTGCATGCACCTGTGTGTTTCCAGGTGGATGTCAGAAGTCGATGTCCAGGGTCTTCTTCACTTGGCTCCACCTTCCTTTGAGACAGGGCCTATCACTGAACACACTGACTTGGCTAGCCCTGGCTGGCCAGAAGTCTCCAGGGAGACTTCTCTTATCTTTATCTTCCTTTTCCTATTTCTTCCTCTTCCTGGTTTTCCTCCTCTTCCATCTCCTCCTATTCCTCTTCTCCCTTTTCCTCCTCCTCTTCTTCCTCATTTTCCTTCCCCTACTCAACACTGGGATTACAGAGTGCACCACCATGCTGATATCTGTGGGGGCTGGGGATCTAAAATTGGGTCTTCATTCTTGTCCAACATGCATTTAGCTCACTGAGGCATCTCCCAAGCCCTTTTCTCATTGTTATAATGCAGTTACTCCTTCTCCACCACACTGGTTTTTGTAATATCATAACATAGATTATATTCTCTGATGTCACAGTGGAATCTTTCACAAAAACTGAGTGGACAGTTGTCCAGAGGAGCCAGAGAAAATCAAATGGAACGTCCGACATCCTTTCTAACTCAGTTTCTCCTAATATGCTTGAAAAATTGTGAAATTGATAGTTAAATGTGGAATCTATTTGACAAACAATAGAAAAATAAAAATCAATCCATTTGACTTGAATTCTACACAATAGTTAGAAATGGTCGTCTGCCAAGAAATGATTTAGGCTCATGAAACATATTTCACAGCTAATCCTTTAATGCCTGTTTTACATATTATCCTTTCCACTGTTAATATTCAACAATGCTGTAACTTAGTAATTCCATGCCCTATATTTCAAATTGCTATTAGGAAGCCACATAAATAACAATTTTCAACTGCTTGTTTATAATACTATAAAGCATTTCTTACCATGGAGGTGAAGGAACAGTGGATTTTAAAAACTACCTTGGGACAAAGCTACAGAGAAACTGTGGTGTGGATTTTTTACTAACAAAATATATAGGGCAAAGGAAATAATACATTTGAAAGTCAGATAATAAACAACTTGGTGAAATTTTCAAGGGAAGTGATACAATGGGCTCTTACTGAATGTTCAGCCATAAATTCCGTACACGCATACACCTGCACAGATGCTGTAAGAAGAGCAAGACTACACAGTGCTATAAAAACCAAGACACTGGGCAATGAAGTGCTGGTGAGCACACACTGCCAAAGCCCTTTTCACCGCTTCACTCATATCCTGCCCCTGACCCCTGTGGTGAGGTGCTGGGAGAAGGTTTTGAAGGTCCCAATGGTGTACCATCTCCTAAAACTGAATTTCATCTGTTGTAATCATTCCTTTAATAAGGAAAAAATTACTCATCTTATAAATAATCCCATGCTGTTTTTTTTCCTTTTGGCTATTTTCCTCTAGGACACTGGCAGGGCATATTTTCCCTTCTTTGGAGATTATTTTGGGTGTTAGCTGACAATCTTTATTTCTGTATTACAGGAGTGGAGAAGGTTCCAGGTATGGAGTCTTTCTCCTCCTCCCGCTGTTCCTCATCTCCTTGTTTTCCTCTTCCTCCTCCTCTTCCTCCCCCTCTTCTTTCTCTACCTCCTCTTCTTCCTTATCTCCCTCTTCCTCTTCCTCTTCCTCATCTTCCCCTCTCTCCTCTTTAGTGTCTTCTCCTCTTCCCTCTCATTTCCTCTTCCTCCTTTTCTTCTTCTTCCTTCTCCTCACTTTCCTCTTGTCTTCCTCCTCCTTTTTCTGTTCATCTCCTTTCTCCTCCCCTCGTCCTTTTCCTCCTTTTCTTCTTTCTCTTCCTTGTTTTCCTCTTTCTCACCCTCTCCCTCACTTCTTCCTTCTATTCTTCCTCCTTATTTTCCTCTTTCTCCTCTCCTTTTCTTCCTCATCTTCCGCTTCCTCCTACCCCTTTTTTGATACACTTTCATCTAACAAATAAAATCATACATATTTATATATATATATATATATATATGGTGTTTTATATATGCATACATTGTAATGTTCAAATCAGAGCAAGACTACCTGTCTGCTCAAACATGTCTCATGTCTCCAATAGTGAAAGCCTTTAAACTCCTCTCTTCTAACTTTCCTAAATACACAGCACATCATATTTATCTAAAGTCATCTCTCACATGACAGTCCACCAGAGTGACCTCTTCTTTCTTGCTATACTTGGCAACTTTGACCAACATCTTCACACCATTTGGGGTCCAGCTTCTCAATATCTGGTTAATATGTGGGAATATTTGGCATCACTGAGGATTCCTGCCTGACTTCAGGGATTACACAACTCCAGAGCTTGCATCAAAATTGAGGATCAGAGGTTGGATACTCTGCCTCCCCTTTTAGGAATAAACATATTGAGCCAGCATAAACACTGTATAAATACCCATTGTGGCTAAATTTTCTCCCATGTATCCCTTTAAAGACTCTTCTTCTAGACATTTTCTTTTGATTTACTAAGGATAGCAAATGGCCATAGCAAGGCTCATCAGAGGATAATTTGGAATGGACAAAAAAGAGAGGCAAAGCATGTATTTGGGAGAGCGCAATGGGTTCACACTCCAGCTCTGTCACTTTTATGTCTCACTGAAGGGTCTGACACACATCAGTGTTCACTGGGTATTTCTCTTCCTTGACTTCTCCAAATTCACCTCTGTAATCTTGCTGGAACTGTGCAGGAAAACATTCCAGTCTCGCTCACCTGAATCTTTGTATAGGCTCTCTCACCTGAATCTTTGTATAGGCTCGCTCACTTGAATCTTTGTATAGGCTCGCTCACTTGAATCTTTGTATAAACTAGTTCACTTGAATATTTGTACAGGCTCACTCACTTGAATCTGTACAGGCTTGTTCACTTGAATCTTTGTACAGGCTCATTCACTTGAATCTTTGTAAAGGCTTGCTCACTTGAATCTTTGTATAGGCTCACTCACTTGAACCTTTGTATAGGCTTGCTCACTTGAATCTTTGTATAGGCTAGTTCACTTGAATCTTTGTATAGGCTCGCTCAGCAAGACCACCCTCACTTTCTCAGTCTCTCTGTGACTGCTACTGTGCCTCCCAAATTCATGCTGAAATTGTAACTGGATAGATAGACATGATAGAGTGCTTGCCTAGTATGCACAAAGCCTTGGATTTAATCCAGCATTTCATGAACTGGGTGGGGTTAAACATACCTGTGATCCTAGCAATCAGGAGGTAGAGGCAGGAGGATCTGAAGTTCAAAGCCATCCTAAGTAAGTTCAAGCAATATATGAGATTTCTGTCTCCTATAAAACAAATCCTAACCCGTGTATTATAGTATTAGGAGATGGAGCCTTTGGGAGATGTTACATGAGGAGGATGGAAACCTTTATGAATGGACTGGTACCCTTAGAGAACAGGCCTTGGACAGTTCCCTCCTTGCTTGGAAGACCACAGCAAGAAGTTGCCCACTGTGAACCAGGAAGCACCCCACACTCACACTGTAATCTTAGGCTGAACAGCCTCAAGGCCTAAATTTATTTTAGTTATGGGTCACTTGGGTTACAGTACTTTGTTAAAGTAGTTGAATAAACTCAGCCCAGTACCTGCCTTAGTGACTTAGTTCATTTCATTTCTTTTTAAGAATATTTTATTTATTTTTTAATTTTTATGTCTGTATCAGTATAATGCCTGTATGTAGGTAGGTGCACCCATGTTCTGCAATGCCTGTGAAGTCAGAGGACAGCATTGGAGCCCCTGGAACTGGAGCCACAGATGGTTGTCAGCACCATGTGGGTGCTGGGAAGTGACCTGGTTCCTCTGGAAGAGGCGGTCAATGCTCCCAACGGCTGAGCCATCTCTCCAGCCCCTCATTTCATTTTTTTAAAAATATTTTTTTCATCTGAAAGGAGTTACAGGGAGGAGTTGAGGGGGTAATATGATCAAAATACATTGTCTGAGATTCTCACAGAATTAGTAATATTACTAATTAGTAATTAGTAAGATTATTAATTAGTAGTATTCTTCCCTAAATATTTTCTTTCGTCTTGAGAATTACATCTATGTAGACTATGAAACCTGACCTTATGCATCTCATATCCCCACCGCAAACCCATCATATCCTTCCAACACATCTTTCTCCCTCTCAACCTATATCTTCTTACTGATTTTTTTAAATCACCCACTGAGTCCAATTAGTGCTGCCCATGTGTGCATAGGTATAGGGCTATTCACTGAACCATGAGCAAATTACCAGTGGCCATAGAGCCTCAAAAGCATGATTCTTCCTCCACAGCAACTATCACCTGCTCCTCAGTGAGAAGTGGGTCTGGAGAGTACCTCCCCGTCTTTGCCAGAGTGTTGGCTGGCTAATCTTATTCTTATTTGTAATATCTTTTAGCAAGGCTAATACTTAGCTGTTGATACTCAAGAGTCAGAGTGCCCTTCCATGACTGCCAGGTAGCATTGTTCCCTAGTGGTCAAGTCTGGATAAGATAATCAGGGGCAAAGAACATGGTGTGGTGGGGAACGAGTAGTCTCAAGCTCTCTTTTTCACCATTTTCTTCTGAAAAATGGTGATGACGTTAGTTTCAACTTTACAAGATGACTATAACGATTTAATAAGGAAAAGTTATAGAAACACTTAGCAAATTACCTGGTCTGCAGTAAGCTTTCTTTGCACATTTACAACTTAGTTTTATTTTTCTGTTAAGTCTAGATTCATGGATACAATTGTGTTTTCTTCGAAAAAGAAAAGTAGTGATCTAAGAAACAGTAGTCAGCAAAAGCAATTATAATATAACCTTAGTAGTGAGGGGAGTGATGGTTTCCTCAGTGCTGTACCACAGGGAAGTTGTCCGCTCTCCTGCAAAGAACCCCTTACCCTTCCTACTGTAAGCAACTCAAATTAAATTCATTGAGTCACCCCCCCCCAAAAAAAAGACATGAAATCAGAAGGGGGATCAGTTGGGAAGAGTAAGGGAATTAGTGGGCATTAAAGGGAACAAGTAATGGGGTGACTAGGATCAAAGTACATACATGTATAAAAACAGCATAATAAAACCATTTTAGATATAATTAATTAACGTCAATAAACCTTTTTAAAATAATCATAACAGAAATAATAATACAGTTAAAATAAGGAAAGTATTTTAATGAATGAACTATGTTTGAGTCAAACCAGCAAATATATATATTGTATTTGAAGATATCTTTTGAAAAATTCTGTGCAGTCCATTTCAATGTCTAATGAATTTATAGTGTTATTTTAGTAAATTGTCCCTGACAGACCATCATTAAGTATATTTAATTGAGTAGAATTTTAAGCACGAACTCTGCAGTCAGGCTTCCTGCTTACTAGTTATAAGAACTTCAGCAAGATCTGTTAGCCCTCTGTATCAGTTTCATCACCTGCAAGGGAGAGATCGAGAAAAACTGTTCTTACTGTGAACCTCATTGAGAGTGAAATGTGTAAGGATATACATGAAACACAAACTTAGTGCCAGACAGAGTTCAATAAATGCTCACTGCTATTGTTGTTAAGGTTATATTCTCCCTCTCTCTTTCTTTCTCTCTCTCTCTCTCTCTCTCTCTCTCTCTCTCTCTCTCTCTCTCTCTCTCTCTCTCCTCTAAGAATCTAGGCAGAAAAAGTCACCATCACCACACAGTTCACTGGTAAGAATGGACCAAAGGGTGGGTGTAGCACTTTGAGTTAAATAAGCAACTTTTATGGGACTTAACCTTGTAAAACATACCAGTATGATTGTCAGTTCCTTTCCTTCCAAGGAAAAGCAAAGCTGGTTGTTGGAGGAAGTGTTTGGATTGAGAAGGAGGCAGATCTCAGAGAGAACCCTGGTGCTACTTTCTGGGCTAGGTGGAACCTTGTGACCTTGGGTATATTCTACAGCTTCTGTCCTTGTAGCTTCCTCTTCCTTAGAAACAAAGATAACAGCTTCTTCCACATAGTAATATGACCCTTTCTGAGATAAGCTCAGACAAGGGACTTCACACAGTCTCTTTCCTCCCCAGAGCAGGAGGTAACTCATTTCTTCCTAATAAATGGTGCATTAAACTCCAGGGACTATCAGTGTGATTTCCATTAGGTCTGAAAAAAATTGTCAAGTTTATTTTTTTTCCCTTGTAATCTGTGTAGTTGAGTGAAATAAGAAGTGAAATTCATTCCCCCAAATGTAAAAAGCAAAAAGCTCCCGAAAGCCAGGTCTTTTCAAAACTAAAACTTGATTAAAAATGTAAAAAGGCAGTGTAGATAATTTTGTGAAACAGCAGGGGTGATTGGAAAGTACTTATTAAAGAACCTGTTAAAGTAATTAGTGATATAAAGGGAAATTTCAAGGTATTTCTGGATCTGTCAGATTCCAGAATAAGCTGGGGCTGTGCTGAGTCACTTCCTCCCTCTGATCAGATTCACAGAAAAAGACAAGAAGGAAGCCTGATGGAGGGGGCCTGGGGACAAGCCAGCAAGCCCCAGTCACTCTGAAGGAGTGATTTCTCATCTGCCACAAGTCTGACCTACCTGCCACAAAAGCTTCCTACTTCCTGTTTCTCAGTTCTTGTTCCTCCTAGGCTGCACCTTATCTGAAACATCCTTGATGGTCATTCATTGAGATTTGGACGTTGGTGGTATGAGGGGATTTGTTTTTGCAGAGTTACTGCACAGCTACCACTTGCCACTTATCTCCCACCACCTCTGCCTCTGCTCCTAAATAGCCCTTCTTCTCCTACATCCCTCTTTACTTTTTGAGGCAGGGTCTCATGTAGCCTTGCCTGGTCTCAGACTCTCTATGTGGCTAAGGATGACTTTGAACTTCTGATTTTTCTGTTTCGCAAGCACTAGGGTTTTAGGTGTGGGCCAACATGCCCAGTTAATGCAGTGATTCAGATGGAGCCCATGCTCCCTACACACTCAGCCAGTGCTCTACTGACTGAGCAATGTCCCGAGCCCCACTGCCATAGTCTTTTTTGAGTTTTACCCATAGAATTTTCATAGTTTTCCCTCATCTCTGTGTTTGGGCATCTCCTTGATCTTCTAAGCTGTACTAACAAGATTCCTTAAGTCTCCCATAGTTAGTTCATAGTCAGAATTCTGCACATAGTAGATACTTCATAAATGCTTCTTGCTACACCAATTTGAGTGGAGACTTCTAAGGGAAAAGTCTGATTTATCAGTCATCCATCTTCCCTGTGGTCCTCGCCCTTCGGTTTACAGAGCACCATTGATGGGATTGCAGCAGAGAGGACATGTTCCAGATGCTCTGCTTAGCTCTATGCTGCAGAGACCACAGATCAACCTTGTAGCCACCACACCAAATGCTCCTCCCTTGGGCAGCCACTAGATAATGAGGTTGTCATGGTAGCAGGGACCCTTGAAGAAGGTTTTGAATATATCTGTGGAATAATTGTTTTCCAAAGCATTTTTATAACCTGGGATCTCAGAGATGTAGAAAAGATAGGAGAGAACCATGCCAGTGCCAAGATACCATTCACAGTGAAACAGAACAGACTCTAAGGCACCTGAAGATTAACATACAAGGCAAGTAGAAACATGGTCAGGAAAAATAATGCTTGCAGCTAAGATTAATTTGATAGATTTAAAAAATAATTATAAGCATTTCAGACTCTAAATGAGATCACACCATGGTAGATATGGTTTTTAAAAGTCTCCTGGAAGAACATTTGAAAGACTCTCTGTCTGCATCCCTCAGCAAGATGGCAGGGTCAGATAATGTATTTTTATCTTTATATCCCAAAATGGAAAGAAAGGCATGATTAATTAAACATTAGCTTTGATCCAAAAAGATTTTTGTCCTAGGCTCAAATTTTTGTGAATCCAAGAAATGACCATGTAATACTGTTATATAATATGAAGTTATGTAATATGAAGTTTTATAATAAATTCTTAATGTATTAGAGCTAAACCCATGAAATGCACACCCAAGAATCCACCACAATTGCTCTTGATAGGATTTAGAAGGACTGATGAAAAAAGTCACAATTCTGAGAGGACAAAAATATAAGTCTAATATGTAAGGCAAAACTTTGAGGAGTTTTGGGTGGGGGAAGATTGTTTGATGAGTAAGGCTTCCATACAGAAATTATACTCATCAGATTGAGCTATTTTCAGTAATTTTCTTGAACTTACTTTGAGTGATTCTTATGCATACATCTTAAAATTGCTCTATTTCCCAAGAGAAAGAACAAAGCCTATCCACCAGGGTCTGTCTGACTCATGGCCATACTAGAAACATTTCCCTTAAACATACACCACAGATATTTTCTACCTGTCACAGAAGATAGGAAATTTCAAGATGTTAACAGTATCAAAAGGTCCTCAGAGTATTTTATAAGGACTCTCTCCAAGTTTTCGTCCATTATAGTAAGGATATAGGGAAGGAAGCACGGGCCTGGGGCCAACCTAGGATGGAATCAAAGGAAAAGAAATGGGACCCTGGGAGCTTGGATGGGGCTGTGAGATTAGATCAGCTCTCAGAAATGGAGGCAAACAGATTTACAAACAAAACTATAGATGAAAACAGCAGAAATGTACACGGCTAAGAAATCAGCAAGGAGCCAGCAAGACAGCTCAGCAGTAAAGGACAGTTGTAACCAACATGACTACCTGACTTCAATCCCTGTGACCCATGTGCTGAAGGAGAGAACTAACTCCTGTAAGTTATCCTCTGACCTCCACACGTGTGCTGTGACATGTGTGTACCCATCCACATACAGTAAATAAGTAAATAAATAATAAATTTTTAATGAGAAATCGTCCCAGGATCTAGGCCAATAGACTTGAGTGAAGCTGAGCACTAAACAAGTCCAGTCCTGCTGACCAAGCAGCCAAGATGGTGGAAAACAACAAAAACAAACAAGCAAGACAGAAGCCAGGAGCAAGTGAATCGCATCGACTTAGAAGGTGACCAGGATGGCTGAATAGTTCTCCTTCTTGTGGGTCAGATACTGAAAAATGATGAGGTAGTAAGTGGGTAGAGTCCTGAGAAATTCTAAATTTCCTGAGAGTAGTAGAAAACTAGCTTGTCATATGTGGAACATTATAGTAGTTACTTTTCTTGTTGCTGTGACAAAATACCTGAAAAAAGCAATTTAAAGAAGGAAGGTTTTATTTTGGCTCACAGTTTGAAGAAGTAGAGAGAGAGAGATGAATGCTGGTGCTCTGCTCACTTTCTCCTTTGTATTGAGTCCAGGATCCCAACCCATGGGATGGTGCCCCTTACAGTTATGGTACATCTTCTCAGTTAATTTTTTCTGGGAACACCCTCATTGACATACTTAGAAGTATATTTCCATGGTAGTTCTCAAAATGACAGTGACTATTAACCATAAGCACATTGAGAATAACATTCAGGGAAAGGTGACAGGTCAAGTTGACTTAGCACTAGGTCATATGGAAGGAACGGACAGTCTTGCTTTGTCATTAAAACAAGAAATCAACTATGGCTATCTCTTTCAGGTGAGAGATTATATCCAAAAGAGAAAACAGCAATTATGATGAACATAAAACAGGACTGGGGTTGAACTTTAGACAAAGTATTAAACAAGGTTAATGAAATCAAGGGTGTTGGAAGAGCTCAGGTTAAAAATATTCATGGGGCTGGAGAGGCAGCTCCACTGAATGTCAGTTTCACTTGCAGAGAACCTAGGTTCAGCTCCCAGTGCCCACACATCTGTCACTCCAGTTCCGTGGTCTCAAGCCTCCACAGGCACCTGAGCTCATGTGAACGTACCCTCCTATACACATAATTAAAAATAATAAAAATCTTTGGAAAATATTCGCCTCTACCCTGTTTTGATGAATGTCACATACCCATGTTGGTGGATCCCATTAGTCAGGTACGTGCCATGTTTATTCTCACAACTTCTCTGTTGAGCCAATATTTTGCTTTGTATCTGGAGTATGCATATATGCACATGTTTCTGTAGGTACACTCCCCCATGCACACACATGCGATGACCAGGCGTTGAAGTCAGAGTGGTTTTATTATTCTACACATTTTTATTTTTATTGTTTTTATTTGTGTGGGTACTGTGTGTGTATGTGAGTGTGTATATGTTATGGATATGTGTGTGCATACATGTCCTCTTGTGTATCATCTCTCACTGACGTTTTTACCCACCATTCCAGCTACACTCTGGCCAGCACATCCCAGGATCTCCCTGCCTGTTTGCATTCCCCAGTGCTGGGGTTTCAGACACACACTGCTGTGCTTGCTGTTTGCGTGGGTTCTGGTGTTCCAGACTCAGGTCCTCGCGTTGCTCAGTGCACACATTACCATCTCCCTAGCCCAAGATATTTTCTTTTAATAGAGGAGAAAAATTCACCTGCATGATTATGGTGGTAGATTAATTCTCTCAAGGATTCTGAATGAAGACATGGGAGCCATGGCTGCACCTATTGTCCTTCACCTTTTATTCTCAAGCTAATTTATTAAATTCTGCAATCCTAGCTGAAAAATTCACACCTTCCTTTTCAAACCTGAGGAAGTATGACAATAAATATAGATCCTGCTCACCATTTTCTTTTCTCGGTTCATCTACTATAATTTCCAGTGTCCCTCAAACTTTGTGGATGAAGAACTGGTTTTTTAACCTCACATTCCACTAAATAAAGTTGTGGTGTCTTCCTGGCCCTAGCAATCACTGCTTAAAATTAAGACATCATCACATACCGAGTCAAAACCTAGAGGCAGAATTCTATTAAATGCAATAAGTCTTCAGTGAGCATTTGAGAAACTGCAGCATAGTGAATAACAGGAGAAATATAATGGAAAACTCTGGCCCTCCAGCTTGGCTCTCTTCTCCACTCTCCACAGTGGTCATTAACCACATGGCTACAGAATCAGTCCCTGCTGCTCTCAAGGGAACACTCACCTTGATCCTACCAAGTAAAGGACAGTCCATTCTTGGCAGAGTCTATTGAAGGGAACATTCTAAACCCTTGTCTTACAGATGCAAACTGAAGAACACAGATGTGGCTGCCTGAGGACTACTGAGCACTCCCCCGACACACACACATCAAAATAATACCAATGCAGTGTCTAGTTTGGATACCAGTTGCCCTTACCTTGTTGGGTCTTTAGAGATACACTTGATATTTTACCATGGTATGACAGGTGTGCCTTGACTATGGATTGTGACATAGCTTAGCTCTTCAAGAAATTGCCCATCCCCAGTCTTGCACACAGAGACATAAAGTTGGCCTGGATGCCAAGAACCTGAAGTTTGAAGTCAAGGATTCACTTTGATCTGCTGACTTACTTATTATATATAAGTGTATAAATGTGTGTACATGCATATACACAGGAATATTGTCCTGGTTGATATTAACACATCCCATAATCACCTGAAAAAAGTTCTCAAATGAGCAGCTATCTTTATCAGGTTTGTTTTTTGACATGTCTGTGAAGGATCGATCGTCTTGATTGCTCAGTTGATGTGAGAGGGCCCAGCCCACTGGGATGGTGCCATTTCCCTAGGCAAGTGGTCCTGGGCTGTATAAGAAAGCTAGTTAAGGATGAGCCAGTAAGCAAGCCAGCAAGCCAGCAAGCTGCATTCCTCCATGTTTTCTGCTTCAAATTCTTTCTTGAGTTTTTGGCCTGACTTCCATCAATGATTGTGACCTAGAAGTGTAATCCAACTATGTACTTTCCTTCCCTAAATTGGTTTCTGTCAGAGTGTTTAAACAGCAGCAGAAGGGAAACTAGAACATATACATATACATATTTTACATAGTTGTCTACCCTCTGTGTGCAATGTGTTTATCTTAGGGCAATTGCAGCCGAGTCAATGTTAGCTGTGATAATAAAGAAGCCTCAAATGAGTCATGGTTCAAACTGAGTAGATCTTTTTCCTCCATGTGTAAAGTCCAAATGAGTTACTTTCAGTCCCAGAGTGGTTCTCATCCAGATGGTGACTGAGGAGCACAAATCTCCTTCACTTGGATGGTTCCACCTTCAGTAAATTGACTCTAAGGTTGCTGCCATACATTGGTTGCACTAACACCATGGAAGGGGAAATAAATGAAGAGAACTACACAGAAGATGCTCTTGGACCACAGAAGGAAGGCAAACATCACTTACTCATACTCCATGAGCCAAAACCCATTTGGCCAGCTCTACTTGAAAGGACAGAAATTGCCCAGCAAGAAGAGGGATGATATTCAGATATAACATCTGAATAGTCCCTTCTTCCAGAACAAAGCTGAAGTATAGGGCTTAACCTTAGTTCTCATGGAGCTGATCATCTGTAGGCTAATAGAACCCAGGGTAGGAACCATTGCAGGAACTGTTCTGATCCAATAATGGTGTGCAACAGATAAAGGGTCAGAAGGAGAGGGCAGAGTAATCCACGCAGGCAGGGAATTCACCTGGGTCAGGGAACGTGGATAGCCTTTCAGTTGGGTTGGTTGTACAATCATGAAGAATGAGTACCCAGAGCAGGAAGAGTGTGCCATGGGACAGCAGGTGAAGGCATCAACCCAGAAGGGCTAAGGCATGCTCCTAACACAGACAGGCCAGCCTGGAAGGAAGGGAGGGGAGGACTGTCTCCATCAAGGCTGGAAGGAAGGGAGGGGAGGACTTCTCCATCCAGGCTGGAAGGAAGGGAGGGGAGGACTGTCTCCATCAAGGCTGGAAGGAAGGGAGGGGAGGACTGTCTCCATCAAGGCTGGAAGGAAGGGAGGGGAGGACTGTCTCCATCAAGGCTGGAAGGAAGGGAGGGGAGGACTGTCTCCATCAAGGCTGGAAGGAAGGGAGGGGAGGACTGTACCCATCAAGGCTGGAAGGAAGGGAAGGTAAGACTCTCCATCAAGGCTAAGAAGGGAGGGTAAGACTGTCTCCTTCAAGGGGATATTTGAGCAAAGTGTTCTCTCATTTCCCTCCCGGAGATGTGGGAGGCTGGGAGTCTCTTTCTGAGACCAAACAGGATCTTGGTTATAGAGATCAGGTGGCATCATAAGGTCAATTTCACAGCTAAAAGAAAATGTTTCTATACTAGATTTTTAGGTTAAAGATTTAAAATTTAATACAGTTCAAATAAGAAGTTGCATCTAGAAGGGCTGCTAACAGTGAACATGAACATAGTTCAGTTTGTGCTAAAGAGTTTCCCTCAGAGTAGGCCAGCTACTTGGAAGGTTGTGGCATTCTGGCTTAGTCTCCTTGGTAATGACCTTACTCAAATTTCCCACATGGGTTGGGAAGATGGCTTGGTGGATAAAGCACTTGCCATACAAAGCCTGAGTAGGAACCCCCAGAACCCAGGTAAATCTGGGCACAATAGGGTAAAGCTGTAATCCTAACTCCAGGGAGATGGGGAGCAGTGACAGTGAATCCACAGAAGGTCAGACTGACTAGCCTGGCACATGCAGTAAAGAGCAAGAGATCCTGCCTCGAACAAGGTAAGAAGAAAGGACCAATACCAAATTGGCTTTCTGACCTCCACACATGTACTGTGGCACAGATATGTACACACACACACACACACACACACACACACACACACACACACTTATTGTACACACACAAATTCCTCATGATTACATTCTGTCTCCTTTTCACTGAAACCAAAATGAACCACAGATAGCATAACAATCTCATTTTGAAAAGTGATTTGTACAGATAAACATATGTATGTATGCCTGTCTGTGAGAATATATTTATGACATATACGTAGATGATAGCTAGCTAGCTAGCTAGATAGATGATAAATACATAGATAGATAGATAGATAGATAGATAGATAGATAGATAGATAGATAATAGATAGATAGATAGACAGATAGATAGAAAATAGACAGATAAATGGTAGGTAGATACACAGATGATAGATGATAGATAGAAGATAAGTAGATAAATAGATGATAGATAGATGATTGATAGATAGATAGATAGATAGATAGATAGATAGATAGATAGATTGATAGAGTACTAGATAGCTTGAGTGTCAACTTGACACACCTGGGTTGAGGGAGCCTCAATTGGGGAATTGGCTCCATTGGACTGGCCTGTGACCACGTCTGTGGAATATTATCTTGGATTGTTGAGCAATGTTGGAGGGCCCAGCCCACTATAGGTGTGGGCAGATTGTTGTTTATGGTATAAGAGGGCAGGCTGGGCATGGGCCAGGGGAGCAAGCTAGTAAGCAGCACTCCTCCATGGCCTGTGCTTCAGCTCCTGCCTCCAGGTTCCTGCCCTGAGTTCCTGCCTTGGGCTCCCCGAGTGATGAACTGTGACCCAGGAGATGTAAGCTGAATAAACCCTTTCCTCCCCAAGTTGGTGTCGGTCAGAGTGTTTTTTTCACAACAATTGAAGAGAAACTAGGATGGATGGATGGATGGATAGACAGACAGACAGACAGACAGACAGACAGACAGACAGACAGATAGATAGATAGATAGATAGATAGATAGATAGATAGATAGATAGATAGATAGAAAACTAAGCATTTTGGAAATTTTCTCATATGTAACATGGCTTAAGATTTCATGATTACTTCAGAGAAGTTTTGTGAAAAATATCTTTATCTTCAATTTCTTTTTAAAAAAGAATTATTTTTGTTTACGTGCATGACTGTTTGCCTACATGTACATATGTGCACCCTGTACATGCCTGTTGCCTATGATGGCTATAGGTGGGTGTCATATATCTTGGCCATGGAATTACAGGTAGTATTGGGCTGTCCAGCTTGGGTGTTGGGAACCAAACCTGCATCCTCTGCAAGAGTAGCAAGTGTTCTTAGTTCCTAACCATCACCTCTCCAAGCCTACCTCATTTTCTTCCTTACAGCCTTATCATTAAAATATGTTCTATTTTCATTTGCTTCATATAGAGAAAGACTGGATATCAAGGTCTTCTATCTGCTCCTCTCACCAACTGTAAGATTTGGCAATACCTTACTGTAAGGCTACTATAGAGATCATTGTACTCTCATCTATTTCCCCTTTTCACTATAGCTGTGCCTTTCCCTGCCTGTGAGTGGATTAGATCATAATTTTTCATATTTTTTTACCCAGATAGGGATAATTATAGTCCCAAGACACTATGAAACTAGTGCCTTAGAGCTGGGTTTTAGAACACATGCCTTGTTTCAAGGACATACCCCATCTCTCACAGAGACTCTTCTGCGATAGTTAATGTTAACTTGAAAGAATCTAGAACCACCTGGGTGATGAGCCCTTAGACACACCTACAGAGGATTATCTTGGTAACATTAATCAAGGTGAGATAAATGCTCACTGTAGGTGGCACTACTCCCTGGCTGAGATCCTGGACTCTACGGAATGAAGAAAGTGAATTAAGCCCTAGCTTGCATGCATTCATCACTCTGCTTCCTGACTGAGGATTCCGTGTGACCTGCTGCCTCACACTCCTGCTACCATACCTTTCCCACCATGATGGTCTGTACCCTGGAACAGTGACCACAATTAGCCTTTCCTTCCTCGCGTTGCTTGTGTCACAATATTTTGTTACAGAAACAGGGAAAGGAGCTAAGACACTTTCCTATTTCAAAGGATCAAATAGGCTAGTCAGATAAAAAACAGTGGCACAAAGCATTGTTAAGGAGGGTAGGTTTGGACACGCTCATATTCATGCAGTATGTGAAAGGGTGACATCATTTATCTGAGAAGAAAGAGTGAAGTCCAATCACAAAGTGAATGAGAATTCAGATATCTAATCTGGAGAGGGTTCTTCTCCCAAATCACGTGATCTACCACTCAAAAATCATCATTTCTTTGGTTGAATGTCATTTCCCATAACTGCTGCTACTGTTTGCATATTGATAAATGTATCTTTTGGGCTTAGAAAATCATAATTCGTTTGGCACTCTCTCAATCTTTAATACCTGAATGTGGGTGGGGAAGATCTAGGGAGATCTTTTTTCTTTCTAGACTGTAATAGCATTAATTGGGTACTTATTGAATATAATATACTGTGACACGTCCTGAGCAGTTAACAATGGATTCATACAGACTCCAAAGAGAACTTGAGAAAGATATTATAAAAATTATCTTGAAACTAAGGTCTTATTCTAGTTACTTATTGGGGACCTTAGCAATCTTGTGAACTTTGAATTTTCATAGCAACAGGCAGTGAGCATTGAAAGCACTTCTACAAATACATGGACAGAGAGAAGAACATCGTGAATGTGAAACAAATAGGAATTTTAAATGATACTGATAAGGAAAACTGGTATACCCAGCACAGAAAACAATAAAATCTATCAGTAGTCCTATAGAAGTGTGAGATCCAGCCATGCCACAGTACTGTCTTTCAGGAGGTCCTGAGCAAAGGCTTGCTGAGAGACTGGCTAAACAAGTGCAAGTGTGCTGGATTCTCATGAAAATTTAACCTGAGGAGGAGAAGGGACACCATACATTTCATTGGCACTTCTACTCCCTGCAGACAACATGGCCAATTTGCTGGAACAAATGGATCAACAAAGCTACCTGTGTGCTCTCAGGTAGTCAGTATTCTTTAGTGGCAGGAAATCTAAGACTTAAATCTCTGTGTGTGTGTGTGTGTGTGTGTGTGTGTGTGTGTGTGTGAGAGAGAGAGAGAGAGAGAGAGACCACAGTGTACATAGTATAGAGGGCAGAGGACAAGTTTGGGTGTAAGTACCCTCCACCATGCTTGAGATGGAGTCTCATCTTATTCTCATACAGCAGGCTAGCTCATCCATAACATCCAGGGGATTCTCCTTCCTCTGCCTCTCAGCTCAGCTCAATGTAGGGGTGCTCAGGTACTGGGATGACACAAGCACACACTACTGTGCCTGGCTTTACCTGAGTTCTGCGTCCTCTTGGCAATTGTAAGGCAAGTATTTTACATACAGAGCCAACTCCTCAGTACTAAGGCAATGCTTAGATCACCCTTGTTCTGCAGTTAGCCCTCTCTATGGTGGAAAAAAGAGTAGAAAAGCTTTCAGTTATGTTATTTTTCACTTGACTAGATATTTTCTTTTCTTTTTTTTTTTTATTATTTCCGTATGTGTATGAATGTATTGTCTGCATGCAAGTCTGTGCACCCGTGACGTGCAATGCCGCGGAGGTCAGAAGAGGGCGTCAGACTCCCCTGGAACTGGAGTTCTCCTGGAATTGGAGTTTCAGACGGCTCTCGGCCGCCATGTGGGTGCTGGGGATCAAACCCGGGTCCTCTGCAAGAGCTGTTGGTGCTCTTAACCGCTAGGCCATCGCTCCAGCCCTTGACTAGATATTTTCAACAGACATCTGAAATCACAAAAGTTGCAACCAAGACAAACCAGGGTAGAAGAACCATTTTAAAAATGCCAGAATGATGACACATAAATCATGGTTTTTATTGTATTTTCAATTAAACAAATCAAATTTAGTTTCCAACAGAAAGCCTTAGCAATTAGTATAAAGATTAATATGGTGAAATGTCTCCTCTGTAACGGGACTCCCAAACAAAACTGAAATAAAGAATTCAGTATATAATTGAAGAGTGTGTAAATATTAATGCATGGAATCTTTTGAGTCCCCAGGTCCCTGATGCAATTATTTTCTATTCACATTAATTGTTCCTAGCAGATGACGCTAATGACTTTGAGTTAAAATGTGTCCAAGGGAAGATTTCCTAAGATCAGTACTGTTTAAAAATAAGGTCACTTTTATAATTATTCACTTGGATTTTAACCAAGACTGAACATAATAAGATTAACCTTGTGACTATTTTCACTTTTTTAATGAGAATATCAAAAGTTAATTTTCCTATTATCTATCTTCCAACATGACTTCTCTCTGTCTCTGTGCTCTCTCTCTCTCTCTCTCTCTCTCTCTCTCTCTCTCTCTCTTCCTGTGCACATGGAAGCTAGAGGTCAACCTCATATGTTCCTCAGGAGTTGTTCAACTTGTCTTTTGAGAAAGGGGCTTTCAGTGGCCTAGAACTCACCACATGGAGTAGGTTGGTTGACCAAGGAGTTGCAGGGATCCTGTCTGTATGTCCCCAGCACTGAAATTACAAGTTCACACCACCTCACCCAAACTTTTACATGGGTTCTAGAGACCTAATTCAGGTCTTTATGCCTGTAACAGCAAGCAACTACACCAACTAAGCCATCTCCCCAACCCAATACTTCTTACTTTTTAATACTAAGCTTCTTCCCAGGCAGACTCTCAGACTGCAAAATTGTGATTGCTGTTCTTAAAAATATAATTTACACTTACACATGCATATGGAACACTGATGAGCTAGAATAGACTTGCTTGAGTTATGACATATTTTCTAAACTCTACAGCTCTACCTGTCCAAAGGAAGATTTTGAAACAAAGAATTTAAGTAACACTATCCGACATTTCTGCTTGATTTTACCTAGAAACTTCACTCACGTGTTGTAGATCTCTCATCCGGAGATTTGATCTCAGAGGCAGGAAGAAGCCGAAGTCTGACACAGTCATGGACAGATATTGAACTGCATGTGAGTTTACTAGTTGTGTTCACTAAACTCGCTTAGGTCATTTTCTTCCTTCCATCAACTGTGTCACCAGCAAACCACAGGGTACACCTTTGAAGCGTCCTCAGGCAGAAAGCAACACAGTCCTTTCTTGCATTCTCTGAAATTCAACATGTTCCCCAGCTGATAAGAGTAAGCAGGAAGTGTCACTCTTGGCAAAAGTGTCGTAAATCTTGGCTTTGTCCCCAAGATAGCTTTTTGAGTATTGATTACATATCAAGATCTCTGAGAAATGGTCAAGGGGCTTTTTATTAAAGCATGTGTCCCATATTATCCATCCCACTCTTATGATATATTATGTATGAACTTTTAAAAAATTCATGGGCTCTGCATTTTTTCCCCTTTAGCTAGGGTTAGCTTTGTGCTTATTTGGCAAAACTTTAACCAGCATGACTTTTAACTCTCATTGACATAAAAAGAGTAACTTGAAAAGAACACAACCAACATATAAATACATAATAAAAAATATTAAGCTTAAAAAAGTGACAAGAGCAGTCATGGATAACTGGGCTTTTATTTTGACTTATAATGTTGTCAGTTATAGATAAGATATTCTGTAGCAAATGTAAATATTCTCAAGTTAAACTGCAGTAACATTTCAGTAAAATTTTGTCACTTTATAAATCCTAAATACCTCACAGCATCTGATCTATACTATGACCTTAAGATTTCAAATCTCATGTGTAGTTTTTATATGGGAAACTCTTGGCTGTGTTCTTTGTATATCTATATATTTTTAGACTAAAAATGTGGCTTTTACACTGAATTTCTTACAGTAAGAATGTATGGGCACAAGGACCATTCGGGTTGGTAATCTAAAACACAATTAAAAAGACACATTTTGGGCAGAACAAACTATGACTTTTGCCAATTAAATTGATGTAAACAACACTGAAGTGGAAACCAATATGCTGTTTACATAAAGGCAGATTTTAATAGTCATCATCATCTGTCACCATTGACAACTATGCTGAGTGGGATGCTTGGAGTTCTGCTGGTCTCTGGGAGTTTGACTTCCTATCTAGACCCTAACTCAGCACTGTAACATTGTGGCTGGGGCTTAGGCTTGGGCTTGGTGTCATATTTGCTTTTTCTTTGTTATAACAAAATACTTGGCAAAGGCAAAGTAAGGACAGAAGGGTTTATTTTGACTCACAGTTCCAGAGCACGCAGTCCATCATGGCGGAGAAGTTCGACCACAGGAGCTTAAAGCATCTGAAAACCTTCCCTCCAGTCAAGAACCAGAAAGTTGTGAATCCTAGTGTCCATGTCTCTTTGAAATCCTCTTTATTTACTCCCAGACCATAGAATTGCACTACCTATATAGACAAGGGAGACCATCCCTCCTCATTTAAACTAATCTAGATAATCCCTCACAGGCCTGGCCAGAGACTTATCTCCTCAATGAGCTGATTCTTGATACTGTCAGATTGACAATGTTAATTGTCATATCACACCTGGCTTCAAAATGTTGTATTGGCTGGTGGCCCTAGGCAGAGTGTTGAAAACTCAGTGCTTCACATTTTCCACTTAGAAGATGAGGCTGATGATGTTTCATTTCTATTGCAGAGAGTGGTAGTAAAGGTTACATATAATGACACTTTAACTATGCATATTACTTAACTAGTTAACAATACCATGCAGTAAGATCTCTTTTGCATTAGCTCTTTCCTATTCTCCCTTAATATTTGAGTCTATGCCATGGTTACAGGAACAATAACCAAGAAAGTTGTCTACCAGTATGTATTTCCAGAATCTTCTATTAGTGGTTCCCAGTAACACTGTGCACCTGTATTTATTGCCAAATACAGACTTAAGTGCAAGGCATCAGATACTGGTGGGTTATCAAGAAATGTAAAACAGAATCCTTTGGGGACAACTACAAACATATAGTTTTATAATTACAGCAAAACCTAGAGCTTTTGAAGGAATTTCTATCCCAGGGTTTGCTCAGTCTTCATATTTATCTGATGTAGCATGTGCTTCAGTTACTTTCACTGGGAAAGAAGGAAACTGAGGCACATAGAGATGAGGCAATTTTTCCAAATTCAAAGAACTAGCTAGTGGAAGAAACAGGACTCAGATCTCATAAATGGCCTCAGAGGTCAAATGCTCGACCACCAGCAGTTACTAACCAAAGTAAATAATGACATGACAATAAAGGAAATCATCAAGAAGGAAGAGCTTACAGTGTGACCATGTGACAGATACTGTATTTTAGACTCCCTTAAAATTCAACCCAAATTGTTGAAGGCAGGACAAGATGGGAGTTTCCCAAAGCAAAGACTCTTCTACCTCTTTTTGGTGAAGATTATCCTCTAACCAGCTCACACATCTATTCTACTCATCCTCCAACTGACTGATGTTATAGACAGATAAGGATAGCTCCATATAAAGGAAGCTGAGACAAAATTATCTCTCTGAAGAACTTTATTATGAGAGTTATAGGCTCATAGGCATAGGCAGCCCCCAAATGGGGCACCATTAAGAAAGATAATGGCTATATGTCTTGTGATAGGAGCTCCAGAGGGAGAGGGCCTTCAATTAATTCCCTTTATTTTCCAGAATATTGGGAGTGGGTTGGTATAATATCCCAGACAGAATAAAATATGCTCCTGAAGGGAGAGAACCTTCTGTTCTATAAAACAAAGCATATTTCTGATTCTTTTTTTTATTTATTTTTATTGATGCTTTGTGTATTTCATACATCATTTTCCAATTCAGTTCAGGCATATATCCCCTTCCCTTCCCCCCCACCCCACCCCTACCCATCGCAGATCGTGCATTCTGTTGTAAGTTTTCTGCATCTTTCTCGTTTTTTTGTTTTGTTTTGTTTTCATTTTTTTTAACAATAGGTGAAATTTGTGAGTAACAAGCACTCCTTCATGTAAACCAATTTGCAAGCAGTTGTGCCCAAACCCACACAGCTCATGGGTCCCACCCATCCGGCAGGGGGGGTTGTATGTTCAATCAAGTTGATCAAATGATTGTCCAGTCTATATTGTTGTAGTTTCACCATTAACCCCAATCGAAGCCTTACATTCTACCCACCCCCCTCTTCCGCAGATTGTTCCCTCGGCTTAGAAAAGGGCACAGGTGGATGAGAAGCAAAACACTCTACTTTCTTTCTGGAGCTGATGTCTTGGTCTCTAGTCAGTTCTGGCTGTTTTTCTTTCATGGGCTGCCAGCTTGTCAGGCTTAACCTTTCGATCCTACTAATGAAGCACATGCAATTAGATATTAGGTATTTAAACAGTATATATATAGCCTTTCGATCCTACTAATGAACAACACACAATTAGATATATGGGTATTTAAACAGTACTAATTGTTATGGTAGGTTACTTTGGTATAGACACAGATGTGTGGATTGTAATCGTACATATGACTGCATCATATCATTTGATATCTCTCCTAAGTATAGCAGGTCATCGTAGTAGCGTTTTATCTACAAGCATCTCCTATATCATTATGCCGATGTAACTTTCTAATAGCTTAATCCTCTAATGAGTCATATTTCTGATTCTTATGGACTTTTTTGAGAGGAGAGGGATCCATACCATGTGACCTAGCCTACATGATACAAGAAAGGAGGATACTAATAAAAAAAAATCAGGCATAGTTCAAGGTTGGTTTAGGTCCAGGTGGGAAGTAGGGAGGGGAAGGGAGACTGTAAGACCAGAGCATACCTATCAACTCTCTGTCCCAGAGAGAGCTATGGGGGTTGGCCTGGTTTGGACAGGTGGGGGCTAAAAGGTTTCTGATCTAAACTGGACCTGTTTCATGTAATATTGTCCACCCCACTTCAGGGACTAAGCTACATACATGATATAATATAGATATATTATATAATATATATATATTATATATATTATATGCTATTGCCTGATATATATAATGACTGTATTTCTGTATTCTGAGGCCCAGGGATTGAGTTGAGTTGGGTAATTATACTGTTGATAGACAGAGTAGGAAGGGATATATGGACAAGACATAGAGAATAACACCTAAGCTTCCGTTTCCTGGGAGAAAGGCAGACAGAAATTGTCACTGGAAGCCAGTCAAAGTAGAGGAAGTCATTGAAAGTGTTTGGCTCTGGGATACCTGGCAGGAGGCAGACAGTCTTTCCATGGAGAATAAATGAATCTATCAGAGCAAATTCAGGTCTAAGTCATAACCAGAACTTGATTTCTCATATAATGCAATATTGTAAAATAGTATCTCAGCATCAGGAAACATTCAAATAGACATAGAAGCTAATGAGATGTTTCTAGAATGAAACACAGGATATATTCCACATGTCTACAAAGCAGAGGTTTCATGCAAGGTGATCCTTAAAGATAGAGACTTTGGGGGCAAGGATGTAGTTTAGTTGGTAGAGTGCTTGCCTAGAGTGCATGAAACCCTAGGTTCCATCACCAGCACCATATGAACTGGTGGTGCACACATGTGATCCCAGCACTCAGAAGCAGAAGGATCAGAAATTCAAAGTCATCTTTAGTGCTGTGCTTTTTATTTTTATTTTTTTGAATTTTTTAAAATTTATTTCTGTATGTGTATCAATGTACTGTCTGCATGCAGGTTTGTGCACCCGTGTCGTGAAATGCCGCGGAGGTCAGAAGAGGGTCTCGGATTCCCCTGGAACTGGAGTTCTCCTGGAATTGGAGTTTCAGACAGCTCTCGGCCACCATGTGGGTGCTGGGGATCGAACCTGGGTCCTCTGTAAGAGCGGTCGGCGCTCTTACTGTGCTTTTTAATGTGATGTGTCTCTCATAGACTTGTGTATTTGGGCACTCGATCCTCAGTTGGTGGCATGGTTTGTACAGTTATGGAACCTTTAGGAAGTTGAGCCTTTCTAGAGGAAGTGGGTCATTGGAGGTGAGCCTTGAAGTTTTATATCATGCCCCAACTTCTCATTCATTCTCTGCTTCCTGAGCGGGGGTGCAGTGTGACCATCCAGCCTCAGGTTCCTGATGCCATGCTTTCCCTGCCTATTGCTGTATCTTCCCAGACACTATGGACTATGTCCCCCTGGAACTGTGAGCCAAAGTAAACCCTCACATACCTAAGTTCTTTTCATCAAAGTATTTTATCACAGCAACAGAAACGTAACTAAGAAACTCAGCAGAGCACTGGCTACTCTTGCAGTGGACCTGGGTTTGATTCCCGGTGCCCATGTGGCAGCTAACAATCAACCATAACTTCAGTTCCTGGGCATCTAAAGTCATCCTCTGATCACTATAGGCATTACATGACAGTTACAAACATGCAACCAATACAATCATATACATAAAATAAAAGCAATAAATAAAAAAGAGCTAGGTAGCCATAGTAACCTGTTAGTTTATTTCCAGGTGCTCTGTTTGGTTCTATTGGTTGAATTATCTGTTTTTATGCTACTCTGAACCTTGGCCACTATAGCTCTTTGTACAAGCTGAGGTCAGGTATTATGATTTCTAGCTCTTTTCTTATTCTTTAGGGATGTTTTGGCTTTTTGTGGTTCCATGTAAATTAAAATAGTTTTCCCCTAAAGAACAACATATGAAGTTAAACTTTTCATTAAAAGCCACAACTTTTAGCCAGGTGTGGTAGTATATGCCTTTAATCCCAGCACTTGGGAGGTAGAGGCAAGAGAATCTCTGTGAGTTCCAGGCCATCTTGGGGAACAGGGGAAACCTTTCCCTGTTATAAAATAACCACAACTTTTTAGATGAGGAAAACACTATTTCCATTTGCTTTAAATAATTCTTTAGCTGGGTGTAGTGGTACACGCCTTTAATCCCACCACTTGGGAGGCAGAGACAGGTGGATCTCCATGAGTTCAAAGCCAGCCTGGTCTACATAGTGAGTTCCAGGCTAGTTGGGGCTATTGGGAGACCCTGTCTCAAAAAGACCAAAAATATAATTCTTTAATTATGTATCTGGTAAACGTTTATTTTTTGCCTAAAATTTTAAGAACTAATACCTGCCAGTTGGTACATGATCTTGTATTCTACTCTTAACCACATTTTGTTTTTAAGATGTTTTATAAGATAGCTTCTCTTGATTCCTCTTGATTGAGTTATAAGTTGCTCAGTTGCAAAATACATTTAATTTTATTTTTTTTAATTTTTTTTTATTTCTGTATGTGTATCAATGTACTGTCTGCATGCAGGTCTGTCCACCCTTGTCGTGCAATGCCGCAGAGGTCAGAAGAGGGTCTCGGATTCCCCCTGGAGCTGGAGTTCTCCTGGAACTGGAGTTTCAGATGGCTCTCGGCCGCCATGTGGGTGCTGGGGATCGAACCTGGGTCCTCTGCAAGAGTGGTCAGCGCTCTTAACCACTAGGCCATCTCTCCAGCCCGCAAAATACATTTTAATAGTGGTTCTCAGTGTGATTATTAAAAAAAAAGAAAGAAACTCAGCTATGTAGTTCAAGGCCAGCCTGTGATACATGAGAGGTCCCATAAAAAAAAAAAAAAAAAAAAAAAAAAAAAAAAAAAAAAACTGGATAAGCCCTTGGCTGTAGCCATCTGTTAAGAAACAAATATGACTTCCTTTAGCTAAATTTTTATAGCAGTCAATAGATATTGCTCAAAATTGGGATTAAGACAAGTTTCTCCTTTAGTGATATTTAGACCCAAATTTAAAGGAAAGAGATATAGGATATTAAAAATTCTTAGCATTTTTTAAAAGATCACTTAAGAGATTATTATTCAGTAAAAATGAAGTATTGATAATGAGGCAGATGAAATGATTGAGTGTTATGGTTATTGATTAGTGAGCAAATTAAATGTGTCCTGTGTACTCACATGGGAGTTTAACATTTACCACAATTCCTTCCCATCATGGGTGCCTTGCGGGCCATAGCTGAGGTGTTTCGTCGAAGTCATTTAGAATTACATTTGGAGAACAGTGATAAGTACTCAGGTACTAATGGCACCCATAAAATGTCAATAAATTGCATAAGTAAGAGATTTTACGACACTGCAACTGACACAAAGATGGATGGCTCAGCATCTGAGAGTTTCTGAGACAAAGCTTTCTATAGATAGGAGGCTGGAATTAGACGGTAATAGAGAGCTCCTACTCTTGGTCGAGATGCTAAATTAATTTAACCTGTCCAGTTTCTGGAGCTTCATCTATTACACCAGGGGCCTGCAAGGTGGCTGTCGAGATGTGCTTGGGTGTTTACCACTTTATCGGTGGCCAGTGCTTTATTCAGGTCCCTTAGAATTCTAACAGCATGGGCCTTCTGCATGAGGCCCAGGGCCCTGAGGCATGAGGGTTATTAATTACCATTTGTACAGCCAACTGGGTACAAAAGGTTCTGTTACATTTTATACTGGATACTTGTGACATGTGAGTTCTGTGCATGCTGAGCATGACATCTAATGTGCCACAGATAGACCAGGGGCATATGATACCTGATTACTATAACATCATTCCAACCAGAGAGAGACCTAGGAGTAAGCCTGTAGAGCTCCCTCTGTCAGTCTACACATGAAGACATTAAGAGCTATAAGCACAATATTACATGTTTGATAGCAGTGAGTTGCATGATCCAGACCCTTAAACTCAAGTCTAATGCTGATGCTCTTGCACCCTATAGCCAAGGATGATATTGTGTCTTCTATCTGTAGCATTCAGAGTGCATTATTATTATTTTGTTTTATTCTGTGGTACTGGGGATTGAATTCCAGACCTCCTACATGCTACTCAAACACTCTACCTCTGAGCTACACCTATAGCCCCTGAGTCATGTTTTAATCTTTATTTGATCTCTAACAGTGTGGCTGGATAAAATGAGAACTACTGATGTGGTATTTTTGCCTGATAAAGATAGTAGCTTGAAAATATCTGAGCTCTTATGATACGGCAGACCCCTTGCAACAACTCTCTAGATTGGTGGTACTGTTTCTACGACACGTGTGCACAGACCTGCATGCAGACAGTACATTGATACACATACTGAAATAAATAAAATTTTTTAAAAAAATTAAAAAAAAAAAGGAAATGTGGCTGTAGAAACAAAACAATTTCTCTGGAGCCACGCTGTAGCAGGCAGACCCACAGGGCTGGAGAGATGCCTCAGTAGGTAAAGTGCTTGCCTTGCAAACATGAGAACCCGAATTTGATCCCAGGACCCACATTGTTAAAAGGTAGGCATGATAGTTTATGCTGGTAGTCCCAGCATTGTGGAGGCAGAGACAGGAGGATCCCTGGGGCTCACTGGCCAGCCATATTATCCTGTTTGGCGTGATCCAGGCCAGTAAGAAACTCATAAAACAAGGCTCCTTATGAATGATATACCAAGGTTGGCCTCTGGTCTTCATATGCTCAAGCACACACATGCACATGTACACAAACATCCTTGTGCATACATGTACATAAACACACAGTAAGATCTAAGGCTGGGATCTCTGTGGCTCCCAGGCCTGTGCATCTAGCTCTCAGTCTGGGTTCGGTGGGTGTTCACCCTCTCCTAAGTCCTGTCCTGCTTTTACAGGAACACCTCCAGAATGCGAAATCAGGAACGCCTGCTTGTAAACGCCCTTGCTCTGGGGGAGCCATCCCCAGCCACCTCTGTCCTCACAGCTGCAGCAGCAGTGAGCTGTCTCTATCTAGCAGCTGCAGCGAGTACTCCAGCGGCTCCTCCTACACATGTCAGGATGGAAGGCACCTTGAGAAAAGGGTGAGTCCACTGCTGGGGGTGGGGGCTGGCGAGGAATCAGCAACAGAGGGGGCTGGTGAAGAATCCTACGTTGGAGGATTTGGTCATGGAGGTAGATGGGATTGTTGGAAGGAATGACCGTTTGCTGAATACTTACCCATGGAGACCACTGATTAATTCTATCAACTCATTAAACACAGACACAATGGGGCTGTACATCAAAGGACCATGGAGCCTATGGAAAACATCCTGGGGCAGGCCCTAGTGGTTGCTATAGGAGGCTCCTGTTCCTAATTTATTTTTATTGAAGTTTTGTGCATTTCATATGACATTTCTTAATCAAATTTAGACCCAATTCCCTTTCCTTGCCCCCACCCTGCCAGAGCTCATTCATTCTGTCATACATGTCTTTCATCTTTTTCTCAGTCTTCTTTAAATTTTTTGGTACCAGAGTTTACTAAGTTGGGCAGAAGTTTACTGTTTCGGTCAGTTCTTTGACCCAGCCTTTTTTGTTGTTGTTGTTCTTTCCAATTTGTATTGCTCCAAATTATGCATATATGGACACCACATATATACCAAAATTATGGCAAATTAAAACATGTTTATGGATTCACATTTTGATAATAAAGTTTTATGCAGGTAAAGAAACAATATTCCTATATTTATCTGTGTGTACATTTGTATGTATGTATATGTTTGTTGGAGAGTTTCACACATGTGTCCTGGTGTATGCAGCAGCCATGGTTAACTTTGGCTGTCATCCTTAGGACTACCCACTACAATGTTGATGTTGTTGTTGTTTTGAACAGGGTCTCTCACTGGCCTGGCTGCCATTTCAACTAGCCAGTATCACCCGTCTATGCCTCTTCAGTGTTGGAATTGTGCATTCAGCTTTTTATGTGAATTCTGGGGATCCAAAGTCAGTTCCTCATATGTGCATGATGGTGACTTGACTGACAGAGCTATCTCCACACTTTCCATGATTTTAGACACTCCTAAGCGAGTGCCTCCCATCTGCACAGTGGGCTCACACAACTGCAGATCCTTCATGCTCTGAGCAAACTTCCTTGTACATTTGTGTGAGCCAAGTATTTCAAAATAGCTATTTTAGCAACTTCCTAAAGTTTAAGAAATATAGAGTGCACAAGAATGGAAACTCTAAGTCAGAATATGCAGACGAGCTCTTTCTACTATTCATATAAGTGTAGCCTGTGCTTTAGGCAGTATAGGAACCCGGAAAATTCCATATTCCAGGAATCTATTGCTGAGGGAGTAGCTTTGTCCTCTACTGAACACGAATTCTGAAAAAGAACCCCAGCTTGCATTTTGAGGCTATTCCTGTAGAATCAGACTTCTAATGCAAAGCATTATCTAAATTGCTCCCCTCAAGAAGTAGTTCAGAGCTCTGAATCACAGTGCCAGGGCCCAGTGGCTCAGGGGCTGTGAAGAGAGTCAGGGAGACTTCCCTACCTTGTCTCAGAAAGTTGATGGCGGCCACAGGCTCCTGCTCCTTGCTTTTTTTTTTTTTTAATTTACCTGTATGTGTATGTGTCTGTGTGCAGGTATGCACATGAATCCAGGTGTCCAGGGAGATTAGAAGAGGGCATCCGATCCTCTGAAGGTAGAGTTACAGGTGGTTATCAGCCCCCCCAATATGGGTGCTAGGAACAAACTCGGGTTCCCTGCAAGAGCAGAATGGGCTCTTAAGTGCTGAGCTATCCCTCCAAACATCCGTAACGCTTTACACTCACCCTTTTCCCCTCTTTCCCTCGTGGCGTTTTTTTTTTTTTTTTAAACTTCCTTTCTTTAAAAAAACAAACATTTTCTGAGTGTGTGCAAGTGTATACATGTGTCCACGAGAGGCCCAAGGACAGCCTCAAGTGTTGCTTCTCAGGAGCTATCTGTGGTTTGCTTTGCTTTGCTTTTGAGACAGGGTCCCTTATTGACCTGGAACTCAAGTAAGCTAGCCTGGCTGGCCAGTGAGGCCCAGGGATCCACTTGTCTCTACCACCCCAGCACTGGGATTACAAGTACATGCTCTCACACCCAACCTTTTAGCTGTGTTCTGGGGGTCAAACATAGATCCTCCTGGTTGCATGGCAAGTAATTTACTAACTGAGCATCTTCTTGGCCCCTCTTTTTTGTGTGAACATTCTTCCTTTTAGGACAGTCTTCGAGATACTAAGACAATCTCTCCCCTGAAAGAGAAGGCACTTAAGACTCTTTATAGACACTTGGGTGGCTGTCCAGTTATAATCTTGGTGTACTTGTGACATTGCTCAGAGTACACTCCTAGCTCTCAGAGTCCAAGCAAGCCAGATCAGGACTGTGATGATGGTTGAAAGTTATATTATTTGAGAAATTTCCACAGTTTGGGCCTGGAAGCAGGTGTCCCTTCACTGTCAACTTACACAATGTATTAAAATCATAGAAATCTGAACAGGAATACAATATTAAATTATATAATAATAAATGTGTGAGTAATAGCCCTTTTTGAGGTTACAACTTTAAAATATTGTTCAGTATAGAAACAGAATGACAGCCTGAATAAAATTCACTAGCTAGCCTCTATGGAGAAATTTGGCTTTAATCAATCAATGGCTGCCACACAGCCCACTCTTAGCACTATACAAGTCCTAGACCATCTAATGCTGATAACCTATTTCAGGTTCTGTTTTACCCATAAATGTGTATGTGCATGTTTGCATGTAGTATGTTGCTGCACAGGTGTGTAGGGGTGTGTGTGTGTGTGTATGTGTGTGTGTGTGTGTGTGTGTGTGTGTGCCTATGGAAACCAAAGGTCAACTTCAGGCATCATTTTTCAGATGTCCTCCCACCTTTTGTTTAAGACAAGGTTTCTCCCTGAACCATGCACTAGCCAATCAGGCTCTCCTAGCTAGGGCGCAAGCCCAAGGGCTCTGCCTGGCCCTGCCTCCATAAAACAGGTGTGGACATCCACATTAGGCTTTTTAAATTTTTATTTATTTATTGTTTTTTTTTTTTTTTGTCTTTTTGAGACAGGGTCTCCCTGTAGCCCCAGATGTCCTGGACCTCTCTCTGTGAACCAGGCTGGCCTTGAAATCACAAAGATCCACCTGCCTCTGTCTCCCAAGTGCTAGGATTAAAGGGTGCACCACCACACTAGGCTTTTTAAATAACAGTGGCTTCTGGAGATCAAACTCAGGTCCTCATGTTTGCACACAATTAAACCATTTTATCAACTGAACTGTTTTCTAGCCCCTGTTCTCTCCATTTTCCAGCTAAGAAGACTGAGGTGCTGAGAGTGGTAATGCTCGATGGAACTGGGGTATTAGCTCCAGAACTTCCACTCTTAATGGCTCTGCTATCCTTTCCTCACTGAGGATTTGTGTCAGTTATTGGGATGCAGTTGTTTCCACGAATACCAACGATACCTTGTACTAAAAAAATAAACATTTTAAAAGGTTGATGTAATGAGATGGAAAAGAATAGTGGATATCAGAATCTGCCCTAGTTTATCAGAAGCTCCCACAGCTCTCCCTTGCAGCTTCATCCAAATGAGTTGAACAAAGACTGTGCCACCTGTGAGGATTTCCCTCCTTATCTGTCTCCCATGGAGATCTTGGGGCTTTATTTTCTTTCTAAAACTTTCTAGATTTGTTCAAACTTTTCCCAAGTCACTGACCAGTATTACCTCCAATGAGAGGCTGAGGGAGGGGTGTGGCTTAACTCAATGGGAGATTTGCAGCCCCTGACTCTGTGCATTTTTTTTTTTCTTTTTCGAGACAGGGTCTCCTTGTAGCCCCAGCTGTCCTGGAATTCACTCTGTAGACCAGGCTGGCCTTGAACTCACAAAGATCCGCCTGTCTCTGCCTCCCAAGTGCTAGGATTAAAGGCGTGCGCCACCATGCCTGGCTGACTCTGTGCATATTAAGGAACAGAGTGGACAGGCTCTGGAAGGAAAGAGAGGGGATGGGTGGGCAGGGACTGAGCTTATCGTCTTGGGGTTAAGGAACTGCCACTTTCAAGATCTCACAGGGCCTTTTTGTCTGGCTTCTCTTCTCTTATCTCAGTATGACTTTTGGGACCATGGAAATGCTTAAAGACCCAAGCAGCAGCAGCCATTCTATCTTTTGTCTTTAATACGCAGACACTCTGATGGGATTTCTTCTGATTTCCAAGGGAGCTTTAAATGGTACAGTCCCCTAAAATTAAAGAATAAAAGCTCCAAGAGAGAAAGGGCAGTGTCCCAAATCATATCTGTGCCCAGCAGCTTCTAATGCTAGAGACTTTCAAGAAAATAAATAACTAGACTTAAAGGCAATTGTGTGTGTGTTGTTGATAGCAATAACTTCCATGAAATGCCTCATATATGATTGAATGCTCATGGCTTACTAAAAAGCTTGGACTCTGATGAAAGTTTCTGGCATTTTTCAGTGTCTGCATGTGGTTAATATTCAAAGTTGTTGGCAGGGGTGGCTGGTATAGTGATCCTCTGAAACTGATAGACTTATCCCTGAAATTATTCACTCTTAATTAGCCATATTGAAAGTGTCCCTAGATGGGATTGAGAGATGGCTCAGCAGTTAAGAGTATATACTGCTCTTGCAGAGAACCCAAGTTCATTTCCCAACACCATTAGGCCACTCACAACTCCCTGTAACTCTATCTACAGGGAACCCAACACCCTCTTCTGGTCTTCACGGGCACCTGCAATCATGTCCACATGCCTACACACACACACACACACACACACACACTTAAAAATAAAATAATAAGTATGTTTTAAGTTCATAGGTCAGTCTGCAAATCCTGTCAATTTCCCAAACTGTAAGTTTTTTATTTAAACTCTTCCATTTCATTGAAGAAATTATGGCAGAGGAATCTGTGGTGTCTCTATAACACCAACTAATGCAGATGAGAAAGTAGAAGCTAGACTTTACAGGACAGCAGCTAATGCAGATGAGAAAGTAGAAGCTAGGCTTTACATGGAAGTTCAGCATCCAGATTAAGAATGCAGACTCCAGAACTAGCCTGCCCAAGCTCTCATCTCCCCCATCACTTGTGAGAGGGGCATTATTGATAGGGTTATAGAAACCACCAGAGAAACAAGGGTCCAGATGTTTCCTCCAACTTTTCTACCTCAGGTCTGCCACAGAACAAACTTGCTGAACCTCAGTGTCCCACAGGAAAATGGGAAGCATAATTTCTCAGTCATGGTGGTCTGAGGATATAGTTAAAGCAACATGGCAGGGGTTATAAATCAGGTGCTCAATGCATGCTCATTCCCCCCTTTCTTTTCCATTTCTTGTTCCCAATACTATGAAAACACAAATGTAGGGAACAGTATTTTTCCCCACATTATTTTCCACATACTTTTCCAAAGTAAGGCTGGCCTTTGGGAGATGTGAAGGCTAGGAAATTGACCTTCTAATGTTACTAGGAGAATAATTTCCACAGGGTTCTAACAAATGTTCAGCCATTCAACATAAATATGCAGTTGATAACTTCAGAAGTTCTTGAAATTCTTCATAGATATTCATGAAGACACAGAATTATCAAATGTTAGAAGGGAAATTGAGTTGACTAATTTTCTCTTCTGGCTCCTTCCTCTAATATGCACTGACACTCTACAGTGAGGTTTCTTTGCCTTCTGCCCATTCCCTTGGTACAACTTGAGCACACTTCCCTGACTTGGGTCCTTGACCATTCTTTTCTACTACCTGAAAATCATTCCCCACTTACAACTTTAGGTCAGCCTATGTGTTTTTCAAGGACCAGATAAGTTTAAAAGAATGGGGCTGGGGAGAAGGCTCAGCCATTTAGGGTGCTTGCTGCTCTTTCAGAGGACTTGAACTTTGTAGCCCATACCCATGTAAGGCGGTTCACAGCTGCCCATAACTCCAGCTCCAAAGGATCTGACACCCTCTTCTGGCTTCCATAGCCACCGCCCCCACACACATATGATATTTACTCTCATAAACAGACATATAAATAACAGGGGCATGGGTAAGAACTCTCAACCCAACCCAGGGAACTTTGGTTACTGATAGCTACTGGGAGAGAGAAACAGTGTCTTGCAGGGTTGGGATGCTTTGTGGGCCCAGTGGATGGACCCACACTGAAAGACATTGGGGAACATGGGTCCTATTCTAAAGGCCATGGTACATATGTAAGAGAGTTCATCAAATTAGGCAAGGGGCAGTTGGGGGGAGGCACAGAAAGGGGAACAGATCTAAATGCAATCAAACTATATTGTATGACAATCACAAAAATAAAAATACAACAAAATAATTAAAATAGATTTTTTTGGTCTTTTTGAGACAGGGTCTCCATATAGCCCCAGCTGTCCTAGAACTTGCTCTGTAGACCAGGCTGGTCTTGAACTCACAAAGATCCACTTGCCTCTGCCTCCCAAGTGCTAGGATCAAAGGCGTGCACCACCACACCCAGCTAAAATAGATTTTTAAAGGAAATAAAATCAAATACTTTTCATATATTCCTTTCATGATTTTTTTTTCAAATTGACATATTGCTCTATCATCCTCTGAGCTTTGGGAATATCCATTCTATTCACATTCATCATCTGTTTTCTTGATGTACAGTTAGCTGTGGTCAATTCCCCCTACTCCATCAGGGCAGGGTTCTTACCTTCCATTTCTTTATTTCGCCATGCTGCTAACACAGGACCTTTGAAAAAAATCAATGTTTATTGCATAGTTAACACTACACAAACTGCATTTATATGTGAATATTTATCACACAGTTACACAAATTAAGCCTACTGAGAGATTTTCCCTTTTTTCTGTCTGAAATCTGTGTGGTTGAATCATCTCTGATATCTGTTTTTCTTTCCTAGCAATCATCACAAAACTGGGATAAAAGGCTAAGTATTGATTCTTCACTCCCAAGTGGCTTCACCAGCCCCGCAGATGAACTACCTCCAACTCGTATCAAAGAAAGCCACATTTTGGAAGGGCTGAGGAAGCTACAGAAGCGGAAAGTGTTACTTGAACCACTGTCAGTGATAACAAAATGGGGTTATAAAGATTGCATGAACTCCAATGAAGGGATCTATTCTCCAGGAATTAAGAGTAGCAGCCTCAAGGAATATGCCCCCTGTCAGCCACCAGGCATGGGAAGCCCCTGCAAGGAACTTTGTAAAACATTTGCTTATGATACTGATTCCCATGAAGATGCAGGTGAAGACCCCCCTTCTCCAGCATTACCAGAAGCATCTGTGAGCCAGGGCTGCAGGATGCAGGGCAGTAGATTAACTCACAGTCTTTCAGATAGTCTGTTTAGCTGGGAGCCACGTGGAAAACATTTTCCAGAAGGTACAGCCTCAGCTTACACCAGAGAAAGGCCTGAAAGGCTGACACGTTGTGCCAGCCACTGGCCCTTGGAGAGGAAGCTATGCCCCAGCATGCACATGCCCAGGGTGCATAGGGATAGGGATCGACACAGCCAAGGTTATGACCATGTGGCTCTCAACCTCCAGCTTTCAGACACTGATGACATTGAAACACTAGGTGAGTTGCACATAGAGAGCAGTGATGAGAAAAGCCCTTCAGACTTGTCATTGACCATGGACACTGACAGGTCCACGGAGAACTTGGATGTGGGGTTCAGAAAGTCTGAATGTGGGCTTCACAAGGAGGAGGAAGAACGGCCTGCCTCCCTAGACATGAGGCCAAAGACATTCAGCTTCATCAGACAGCAAAGGGTTGTGAAGAAGACCTCCTCAGAAGAATGTATTACAGTAATATTTGATGCAGAAAATGGTGAGCCGGTCGAATTCAGTTCTCACCAGAGTGGCATCGTCACTGTGACCAGAGATGAGATTTCCATGAATACAGCCCCTACTGGATCCACAGAACACACTGAACTTTCAGCTCAGGGAATCAGTCATCTACAGCCAGGAGCCAATGCAAAGGACTATCCCTTTCTGAAGAAACCTGAAGAGAAGACTGGAAAAGACATTCCAAAAGATGAGGAGAACAGTACTCTCATTGTTCCTGTAGACTCCTTCAGCACCAGCATGACAGAAAGTCAGCTTACCCCACAGCCAAAGCTCCCCAAACCAACACACAATGCGGCCTGCCAGAGTAATCTTAGATCTCTGCCATCCACAGGTATCTATCAAAAACAGGGGCGAACGAAAATACCTTCCAGAGGCAAGTCTTCACCTCAGAAATCAAAAATGGTAGAGCCTGTCCACTCCACGCCAGTCCCCTCCAGTGACCTAGTGACTCTGGAAAAGTCACCAGCCTCCCCTTCTGGGAAATTCTTGCCATACATGAAGACAGAGATCCCAAGGGCCCTCTGTGGTGTAGGACCAGACCCACGCATTCCAAAACATTCTACCCAGCCTCCTCAAATCCCCAAAATGTCCAGTAAGAAGGATTGGGCCCAGTGTCCCAAGAATCAGGCTCTAGGGATCTGGTCGAGATCCATCATTGGGACTGGTGACAGTGGAGACTCCCCCATGAGGGACAAACACTGTGGCTCTGGGCCAGAGATAGGGGTAAAGTCTCCTTCACCTCCACCACCTCCAGGGAGGTCAGTCTCCCTCCTGGTCAGACCTGGGTATGACCATGCACTACCACCATCATCTGCCAAATGGGAAAAGAGGCTCCCCAGTGACACTGAAAGCTCAGTGTTCAAATCCCCAGTACTGAAAGGATCTTCTGCTGCTGTCATCCCCTCCAGCATAGCCATGTCAGAAATACAGAGGAAAAGGCCCTCCACAGAAGTAGTGACGCACATGCAATATACTGAGCACGTCCCCTCCAACCCATTTGCTGTTACAGCTCCTGGGCCTCCAAAGGTCCCTCCAAAGACAGTCACCCCCAAACCCTCTTCTCACCAAGCACTTGGAACCACACACATGAATACTGGATTACAGACATCGAAGACTTGTTCTTCATCCCATGAGCTGCTAGAGGTAGCAACTTCTAAAAGCCTATCTCCAGGGCGAAAAGTACAGTTAAGTGACAGCACTGCAACACCCCACAGCCCATCCTTCCCAGGGGTGAATGAGTCAGCATCATCTCAGGTTAACAGTTCCTCCTTCTCATCTTCCTCATCCTGCAAAAACCAGAGCGCCTCACAAAGCTATCAAAACCCTCTCGAGAAAGGACCGAAAACCCGCCTTCCTGTAGGACTCAGAGTTCTCGTGAAGTCTCCTCAGTTGCTCAGGAAAAGTTGCACAGTGCCAGGGAAACAAGAAAAAGATAGTTTAAATGAAGCTTCTAGAAGCTCTGTGGCTGCAAGCAAGTCCAAGTCTGGAGATTCCAGGGATCCAGCACACCAGGAGACCTCAGGAGAGGAGAGGAACACAGCTTTGCTAGATCTTCAAGTTCCAGACAGTCTGACCAGAGGGCTTCCCTCCGAATCAGCACTGCCAGACTCATCAGAAAGTAGCATCCGTGGAGTTGACAGAAGGGATGGCGGCCAGAACAGGTCTGTGAAGAGATCCTTTTCCTCCAGTAAGCCACATCTGAAGCCAGCTCTAGGCATGAATGGTGCTAAAGCTCGGAGCCAGAGCTTCAGTGCCCACTCGGGAGAGAAGCTTTCCACAACCCCCACGGAAGGACCAGGCAAGATTCGAACTCAAATCATTACCAATACTGCTGACAGAGGCAATTCACTCACCAGGCAAAACATCTCCACAGAAGGGTCCCCCGGCAAGACCTCTTTTTCCCCTACCTCTGAGAGTCTGCCCAGTGCTGGAAGGCCCCTGGGACATTCCTTCTCCAGGCAGGGGTCCCTCAGCAGCACAGGCAGTTCCAGCAGCCAGCATGGAAGCCCAGTCAAGTTACCTTTGAGGATTCCTACAAGGTCTGAAGGGATACTCACACCACCAAGAATGGAAGACCAGGGGCAGGCCTACACCCAGGAAGAATGCACAAGGGCCGGCCCACCTGAAGAAGCTAATCCTGACCAACTAAACTGCCCATCCCCCCAAACAGACTGCCCTCAATCCCTGCAAGTCTCGGGGAGGATGCAGCGTCCAAGCCACTTGGACACAAATAGGATATCCAAGCTGGAAACTTCTGGAACACATCCAGACACTTCTCCAACCGGGACTGGTGTTATGAGCCCAGAGGCCCCCCTCACACCCTCTATTGAAGAAAAGGTCATGTTGTGCATTCAAGAGAATGTGGAAAAGGGCCAAGCACAGACAAAGTCCATCTCTGTGGAAGCCAAGCCCAGGACCGGGTCTTCTTTTGCCAGCTGGTTTGGTTTTAGGAAGAGTAGACTTCCGGCTCTCAGTAGCAGGAAAATGGATGCCGCCAAAAGTAAATTGGAAAAGAAAGACACAAAAGTAAAGTCAGAGAGGAAAAAGGAGAAGAAGAAACCCGAAGGACAATCCAAGATAGAAAATGAGTTGACCAGGGGCACCAAGTCGGCAGATGGTCTGAGTCCAGATAACGTCCGGCAAAGCAAAAATAATCTGAAAACATCACAAGACATTTATAACCAAATGAAGTTGGAGCCAAGAAGTAGGCTCAGCCCTGTTGCATGCTCCACTAAAGATGCCTTCATGACGGAGCTTTTGAACAGGTAATGCACTGGAACAAAGAGTGGCAATATAGACGTGTCTCCCTGCTCTGCCCCCACCCAGGGATTGTTGTTTACTTCATGCTCATTAAATACCAGTCAAGCATAGTCTCCATACGCAGAGATATTCAGTCTCCTATACATTAGGCAGAATTTAAACAGTGAAATAAAAGTTAGCAATAAAATGATAATTTAGTCCATGTTCCTTTCTTAACCAAGCCAATGGTCTTTGAAATTAAAGAGTGCGACTTATATCAGGTTGATAGGAATTCAGCCCACACCAGGAACCATGAATGTACCCATACTGCATAAAATGGCAGAAAATTACACCCGGGTTTGAAAGCATGCCGGTTTCACTGATCATATTGAACAAACATATACTTAGAACTTTCCAGAAGTAATTACTTTTCCTGCCGATCTTAAACCAGAAATGTATTTAGCAATCACCTTTGGCATTTTGTATTGTGTCTCTCCCCAAAAGCAATTATAGAAATAAAAATAGGGGCTGGCTATGGGGAGATGGCTCTGTTGGTAAACTGCTTATCCTGTAAGCCTGAGGACTCAAGTTCAGTCTTCAGAACCCAGAAACAAACCCAGGCATGGTGGGCCAGAAACGAGTAGATCCCTGGAGCTCACTGCCCAGCCAGCCCTACCTCTTGGTAAATTTCAGTGAGAGACCCAATCTCAGAAAACAGTGTGGACAGTGCCTGAGGAAGGACACCTAAGGATGCCCTCTGACTTCCACATGCAAGCACATACACATGCACACATACTCACAGACACACATGCAAACACACAGCTGTTTGCATGCATACATGTAAGATAAAGAAAATGATTATTGTATCAAATCTAAATGAAACACTAGTGAAATATTTGAAGATTAGTTCAAGACTAGTGAGCAGCACTTACCTCTGCAAAGTTTAAAGACAAAAAGCAACAGGGAGGTTACTTTAAGCATTAAAGGGTTGGGGAGAAGAGAGGGATTGAAGGCGGGTGATGTGATTTATGAGAGGAATCACTTTCTACCTGCAGAGTTGATAAGAAAGCAGCTCCAGAGACAGAAAGTGGATCAAACAGTGCTTCCTGCGGGAGCATGTTAAACGGTACCTCCCAGGGCTCCTGTTTTGCCAGTGGCTCTGTCAGCACTCAAGGAAGCCAAAAGAAAACCATCAAAACCAAAGCGGAAATGGAAACACCGAGAGAGTCCCTGGTAAGCACTTGTTCAACCTGGCTAGAAAGAGCTACGTTCTGAGATGGTCTAGCTAGCCTCTTTATATCTTTGGCTAATACTATCCAAGCAAGAGATTATGAATGGGGGGAGGCAATCTAAGAAAGCAATTTTAAAATCTGTGTGTGCGTGGTGTGTATGTATGTTCTTAAGTGTAAGTGGGGATGTGCCTGCGCTACAGCACACTTGAGGTCAGAGGACACTTTAAGTGTCTGACCTCCCCTTTCACCTTGTTTGAGACAGGATCGCTTGCTCCCTGCTGGGTACATCAAAATAGCTGGGCAGCAAGCTTCCAAGGATCCCCCTGTCTCTGCCTCACCTCTTGCTGAAGGAAAGCTGGAATTACAGAAAATGCTACAATGTCCAGCTCTACCTGGGTTATAGGTATCCAAATTTGAGCTTTTGCCTTAAATGACAAGTGTTTTAGCCACAGAGCCTTCTCTTTTGAAAGAAATAAAAGATGCTTAAAGAAGAGGGAAACCTGGATGATGACTGTAAGAAGTGGCAGTTAAACCTTGAGTGGGCGTGGCTTCCTCCAGAATAGTGCTCTCTTCAGCGGTATTTTCCGAACAATGGTGTAATAGCTGTAAGGGGTCCTCTTCAAATCATGCCTTATGCTGAAAATTTGTTCTGATGACGATTTCCAGCATCAGCAGCAACAAAAAGGACTACAAACACAATTATAGAGACAAAAGTGGAAAACTACTTAAGAAAGCAATGGCTATTTGATGGTTTGTTTTCAGTGCCATTTGTGGGTAGTTTTCCATGCCACATAATCCTACAAAGACAGAAAGGGGTGAACTACATAAATGGCCTTTTTATTACCATAGGATAGGCTAGTTTCATGTAATATTTTAAGTATCCTTAAATTGTACTTATTCTCCATACAATTCATTATATGTTCGTATATATGATTTCATGGTGTTTATTGTTCCAGTGGATACATTTAAGATACTTAAATCAACAAAATATTGTCAACATAAAATTACTTTATAAGGGGGGAGAGGGCACAGGCAGTATAAAGTATTTATCATGTAAACATGAGGACCCGAGTTTGGATCCCCAGCACTCATGTGAAAAAGCCATGCGAGTAGAGTGGAGCTCCAGGCTTGGTGGGGACCCTGGCTTAAAAAGTAAGGTGAAAAGTGATTAAGAAAGACACTCAACATTGATCTCTGATCTCTACATGATTCACATCTGTACACACAACTGTATGCATACCCCTATACAAACACAATACACAACACACACACACACACACACACACACACACACACATGCACACTCAGAGTGGATAACAATTGAGATACTCAACAGTGATGTCTGGCCACACACATACATACAATCCCACCCCAAATAAGCACATCTGCACAAATATACAAACAAGGTATTTTCTGTATCTTTTGCTACTTTAATAAAGATAGTATAAAACATAACACATGTGTTCTCCTGAGGGAAAGTTGAAAATATGAAGTAACTGTGTTTGGAAGAACTTTGGGGAGTTTTAAGACTGAACAACTTCAGGAAGCAGTCTGGGTTGGTGTGCCCCTTACTGAAGCTCCTCAAGCTGCACAGCCCTTGGATTAGGGTTTCATGAGCACATGTGAGACAAATGCACACTGAAAATACTTTTCCTCAAATAGATCTTGACTCGAAAGAGCTCTAAGGTCTTTCTTTCAAGCTGACTCAGTTCATTGTGGTTTTTGTCTTTTTATTTTTCTTACTTCCTCCATTTTCGCTCCTGAGCCTTAGGGGCCATTCCTTCTTTGAAAACATAGATGTCCCCGACATTAGAAAAACCACAAATTATATGCATATCTGAGGCTGCCCTTGCAGTGTCACTGAAAGGAAAAAGGAGGGAACATGAAGAAGTGTGCAATGTGCTAGAAATTCCATCCTGCTGATGGAACGCTCTGATAGCCTGCAGAGCCCTTTACCACAGGCTCCCCATTTAACTATGCCCTATTTAATATGGTTCTGACAGCTTAGGGTATATCTTAACTGTACAGAAGGACCAAAAAAGACCCTATGTTGGGCTCTAACAATTTCATTTTTGTGTTCTCATTTCTTTCTAATGCTGAAGTAATTTAGCATGCTTTCTTGTCTCATCTAAAGTCTTTCACCGCATATGAATAGAACTTTTGCTCTTTCTAGTATATCTACAGGAAACACTCATGTTTTTTTATAAAGTACAAAGATTCCCTAAGTAGACATAATAAATAGGGATATGATAATTTTTCTAGTTGGCTGAGAGAAGTTATTCACACCGCGAATATTTTCCACATAAAGTAATATAATTAATCTGGATAGACAGTTGGTGATTGTGTGTGTGTGTATGTCTGTGTATCTATGTATGTGTGTGTATGTCTGTGTATCTATGTGTGTATGTGTGTGTGTGTGTGTGTGTGTGGCAGGTCTGATATGTGAGCATGTCCATGGATGTGCACACTCATATGTGTGAGGTGTTGGACCTCAATTTCCACCTGGTTTGAGACAGGGTCTCTTGGTTACCAGTGCTTATGCTGGCCTAGCTGGTCTGTGAGCTTCTAGGAATTTTCCAGTCTCTGCCTTTCATTTCAGAATGCAATCTGGTATTACAGATGCATGCTACCATGTCTGGCTTTTGGAGGAGTCAGGGGATCTGAACTCAGGTCCTCATGCTTATGGAGGAAGCAATTTATCCATGGAGCCATCTCCCCAGCTCCAGTTTTCTACAGTGTAAAGTGCAATGTGCTTATTTGTTTGTTTCATTTCTGGGACTATCTGTGTAGATTGAGCTAAGATTACTGATTGCAGAAAAGACTATGCTGTAGTATATTTTGAGGTAGTTCAAAAATAGCCTTGAAAAACCCATTTATTATGCATTATTAGCCTAAATAGGAAGAAGGCTAGATGCAAAATAAAATGTATTTGATACCATTGCACATTATTGTGAATGCCCTTGAACCTTTTAAAATTCAGAGTTTAAGGGAACTCTTCTTCTCTGGTGTTCAAAATAAATTTGCTCTCTACTTATTTTAAAGTGTTTTGCAAAGAAATTTTCTCATAGTAGTTATTTAGTTAGAAACAATGGCACTATAATAGACCCTCATCTGGAATAAAAATATAATCCTATTGTCAAGAAAACTTTAAATCAAGGCTTTCCTTTTTTGTTTTTCCCATCAGTACTTGGTCTATACCTCCTGTTCACCAGGTAAGGGAGCTATAGAAGGGCTGTAGCTGTGAGCCTAAAACACTGTCCTAAAACCTTGTAACATAATGTACCACTAATCCTTGCTCTCTATAAACAAATGGTACATTTACTCACAAGAGCTGAAGGTATTTTAATTATTTTATTTTCTTTTTAAATTTATTTTTGTATGTGTATGAATGTACTATTTGCATGTAGGTCTGTGCACCCATGTCGTGCAGTGCTGCAGAGGTCAAAAGAGGGCTTCGGATTCCCCTGGAACTGGAGTTAAAGATGGTTCTCAGCCGCCATGTGGGTGCTGGGGATCAAACCCGGGTCCTCTGCAAGAGTGGTCGGCGCTCTTAACCACTAGGTCATCTCTCCAGCCCCTATTTTAATGATTTTAATGTGTAGTGATCATCTCGCTTCATTTCTGTTGCTGTGATAAAATGCACTGACCAAAATCAACTTAAGGAGGAAAAGATGAGTGTAGCCCACAGTTCCAGGACACAGTCCATCATGTTGGGGGAATCAAGGCAGCAGGCTCTTCAGACAGCTAGTCACAGCACAGCCACAGGCAAGAGCAGAGTGCCCACATACTCGCTCGCTTGCTTGTTTGTTTGCGCTCCGCTCGCTTTCTCTTCTCTAACATGGTTCAGGACACCCTTCCTAGAGAATGGTGCTGTCCATAGTGTGCTGCCTCTTCCCACATCACTAAACTTCATTAAGATAAGGCCTGACAGACACACTTCCAGGCCCACCCAATGTAGACAACCCCTCCTTGACACTCTCTTCTCAGGAAATTCCAAGTTGCATCAACTCAACAATTGAAGCTAACCATCAGAGAGGTAATAACAAGATTATTTCCATACATTTATATATCTATATCAATCTATATATGTAAGTATATATATTTTTTAATGAATCCCTTTATGTCACAAACAAGTTAGCTCACCAGTAGCCCCATATTCCATTTTAGTATAATTAACATAAAATGTGTGACAGTCCCAGTAATGCTTTGCTGAAATAAATCTCTCTTTTCAGAGCTTTAATTAGAGGCTTCTGTCCCTGTATCTGCTATCATTTGTAGTCCACTTAGCTCTAATATTTTTTGTGTAATTTAGACCAGGACCCATGTTACTTTGTGCTTGAAATAATTTTATGTGATCTAAATAAAGGAAAGGGGAAAGACCTCCCCTAGAAAGACATGGCCTGGGTGCACTCTGCTTGCCGTGTACTACAAGTTCTTTCTTCCTGTGGGTTGAGATCATTTTCAGAAATGAGCAGTCTCAAAGGAAGACAGCTCCAGGCTCTTATTTAATGCCTTGAAAATAAAAATCATTAACAAAGTTAAAGGGATCATACACCTTCATGATGCTGGAGGAGCAATGGCCGTTTTAATGTATGTGTGTTAATTTAAATGATGGGATTCTCTTCCCCCAAGTGTCACCTCGTCTGAAGAAAATCACATCTGCTAATAAAAAATCATCAAATACCATCCCATTAACATGGGAACATGGTGATGAAATAGCATAAAATAGTACCATAATTATACAAATGGTTATCATCTTATTAAGTCCTGCAAAGTGTAATAATTTCAACATCCTTAATTGAATGATTCAGTTCTAAATGCTGTTTTGATGCAAATAAGCAGCCTGCCTACTTTGCCCTAGTCTTGCTCAGTTTTCTGAGGGGTGAAATATCCCAAAACTGTCTGCTGGCTTTCCTTCCTGAATTACTATTTCTTTTTTTATTTTATTTTTTGGTCTCCCTGTAGCCCCAGCTGTCCTGGAACTCACACTGTACACCAGGCTGGCCTCGAACTCACAAAGATCTGCCTGCCTCTGCCTCCTAAGTGCTAGGATTAAAGGTGTGCGCCACCACGCCCAGCTGAATTACTATTTCTTAAAGATTCCTTGTATTTTTTTCCCTTCAAATGGGTTTATGAGTGAAAGTGTGTGTGTGTGTGTGTGTGTGTGTGTGTGTGTGTGTGAGTGTGTGTGTGTAACTATGAATACACATGGGTAATGCAGAGGTCATAGGTCAATTTTACTGCTTGTCTTCCTCTTCCACCTTTGTGAGACAGTGTTTTCCTGCTCACAGCCACTGTGTAAACCAGGCTATCGGCTCATGAACTTCAGAGGAATCTCCTGTCTTCCCACAGGAGTGCTGGAATTACAGATACTGACACATCACCAGTCTGGCTTTGATGTGGATTCTAGAAATTCAAACTTAGGTCCTCACACTTGTACTGCAAATGCTTTTACCCAAGGAGTCATTTCCCTGGCCCTCAAATGTGTTTTAACATCAAAGATGTTGCTTCCTTAAGAAGCTCTTAGGTGTAAAGGGGTGACAGATGGGGGAATGAGTCTAAATTTGATTAAGAAATGTTGTATGAAATGCGCTCAATAAAAATTAATTAAAAAAAAAAGAAGCTCTTAGGGTTAGAGTCACACAAAGAAGAGAGATGAACAGAATTTCAAATGAGGAGTTCCCAAATGCAAGGTTTGATTTGTGAAATTGTGTTCTCTGCCAGTCAACAGCACATTCCATTCTCTCTTTTTGCTCTCTCGTCTTTTGCAAACTCATTTCCGGAACTCCTTCAGAGGATAGGAATTAGTTGGTCATGATCAAGACCATGATACTCACTGGTTGCTTTTTGCATGCTGGTATCTGGAGCAGCTCTTGAACCCGAAAAGATGGGCATGGGTTAGAGATTAAACCATTAGAAGATACGTATACATAGAGCTGGGAAGATAAGCTCAATTGGTAGAGTGCTGCCTTCCAATCAGGAGAACCTGCATTCAAGTTTGATCCCCAGAATCCACATAAAAATAAATCCATGTATGATATAATCCCAATGCTGGGAAGGCAGAGACGGGTAGACTCTTGGGCTCACTGACCAGCCAGCCTAATGCAGTTGGTGAGCTGCAGGCCAGTGAGAGACACAAAGGACAAGGTACAAGGTCGCTGAAGAACGCCACAGCTTCACTCCTGGCCTCCGTATGTGCATGCATTCTAGTGTACCTGCACACACATGTGTACACACACAGACACACACACACACACACACACACACACACACACACACGATTTGCACACAAAGTGCCCATATCAGCCACCTTTTGCTTCTTAGCAAATGAAACATTCAGGACATTGACCTGAATGTGTTCTTGAGATAGCAATGAATGAGAAATTCCTGAATTCTTCCCCACTTGGTGCTTCTGAACCAAATACTAGCCAGGCATCATGGTATAACAGTCCCCGCATTCTCTGCAGTGCTTCTTCGAGATCAGGCAGGTCAGCTTGTGCCTGCCTTCAGCAAGTTCCTCATCTTGACCTGGGGTTCTCTTAACTTCCCACAAATGCTCCCACACCCCAGCCACTACATAGGAATGAAAATTAACTGAAACAGGATCCTGTGAGAAATATAATTAACAGGACAATCCACTGCAGAAATAAAGTAGACCATTCATTTGCATTTGCAAATATTTAAAATCTATCCTTGTCACACGTTGCAATCTATGTGTGTGGATTCACAGCGCTGAGGATGTGCCCTTCTCAGAAACTCCCCTTGCCTCAGTTTGTTCTCCATCAGAAAGTATATTTGTTTCAAATCCACAATTCCACCCTCACTCCTTCAGTTATCTGCCCTTTATGGATCCGTCAGTCTGGAACAGCTGAAGGGATTTGGGGCCCGTCCATAAGACCAGGGTTGAGTCTGGAAGCCACTTGTATAGCACAGTCATGAAATGTAAATATTTGCTGTTATCAAATTCAGTGTGAAAAACTAGGAGATAAAAAGTAGAAAGCTAAGTCTAGCCCAAGGTCAGTATGCAAACTCTATATATTTTTCTCTATAGTGCTGGTGTAAAATAACCCTTGTGTCATATTCAACTTGAGCCCCTGAGCAGATCTAACAGCATCACACAATTCATACTATTTCTATCAGCTGTCCAAGGATGACCTAGAATGTATTTTATGAGCTTGGAGGGAGGTGTCTTCCACTGAGGACCACAGCTGTCTTGGTAGTGAGGCCAGGTCCACACAGATGTGGTAAAATGGAAAGTTGAGAGCCATGAAGTTTCCTAAGTAAAGAGCAACCCGGAGTCAGGCTTCCTGGGTCTGAATGTTAGCCCCTCCACCTGGACAGGTCTGTATATTCCTGCTGCTTCAGGGAGGGTCCTTCTGTCCCCAGTGGAGCTGACAATAGCACAGTCCTAGGAGTCTCTGTGAGGACCATGAGGCCTCTGTGTAAAGGCTTTACACAGCTCCTACCATTGAGTACGTGGGTGTCTGCTGTTTGTTTACATGTTGTGTTAGATGAGGTGCATGCAACTGTGTGTACCCATGTGTATAGAGGCCAGAGGCAAACTTCATGATGCTAAGCACATTGTTGTTTATTTGTTTGTTTGTTTGTTTGTTTGTTTTTTTAGGACAGGGTCTTTAACTAGCCTGGGACTCTGACTTGATTCAGTTAGATAGAATGTGATCATGAGATCCTCTCCAGTACAAGTGATCATGAGACCCTCTCTAGTATATGTGATCATGAGACCCTCTCTAGCATATGTGATCATGAGATCATCTCTAGTATATGTGATCATGAGACCCTCTGTAGTATATGTGATCATGAGACCCTCTGTAGTATACGTGATCATGATACCCTCTGTAGTATATGTGATCATGAGATCCTTTGTAGTATATGTGATTATGAGACCCTCTCCAGTATATGTGATCATGAGATCCTCTCTAGTACAAGTGATCATGAAATCCTCTCTAGTACATGTGATCAAGAGACCCTCTCTAGTATATGTGATCATGAGACCTCTCTAGCATGTGTGATCATGAGATCATCTCTAGTATATGTGATCATGAGACCCTCTGTAGTATATGTGATCATGAGATCCTTTGTAGTATATGTGATCATGAGACCCTCTCTAGTATATGTGATCATGAGACCCTATGTAGTATATGTGATTGTGAGATCCTCTCTAGTATATGTGATCATGAGACCCTCTCTAGAATAGGTGATCATGAGATCCTCTCTAGTATATGTGATCTTAAGACCCTCTCTAGTATATGTGATCATGAGAACCTCTGTAGTATATGTGATCATGAGACCATCTCTACTATATGTGATCATGAAACCTTCTCTAGTATATGTGATCATGAGACCCTCTTTGGTATATGTGATCATGAGACCCTCTGTAGTATATGTGATCATGAGACCCTCTGTAGTATATGTGATTGTGAGATCCTATCTAGTACATGTGAACATGAGACCCTCTGTAGTATATGAGATCATAAGACCCTCTGTAGTATATGTGATCATGAGATCCTCTGTAGTATATGTGATCGTGAGATCTTCTCTAGTATATGTGATCATGAGACCCTCTCTAGTATATGTGATCATGAGATCCTCTCTAGTAAAAGTGATCATGAAATCCTCTCTAGTACATGTGATCAAGAGACCCTCTCTAATATATGTGATCATGAGACCCGCTCTAGTATACATGATCATGAGACCCTCTCTAGCATATGTGATCATGAGATCATCTCATTAGTATATGTGATCATGAGTTCCTTTGTAGTACATGTGATCATGAGACCCTCTGTAGTATATGTGATCATGAGACCCTCTGTAGTATATGTGATTATGAGACCCTCTGTAGTATATGTGATCGTGAGATCCTCTCTAGTACATGTGATCATGAGACCCTCTCTAGGATATGTGATCATGAGATCCTCTGTAGTATATGTGATCATGAGATCCTCTATAGTATATGTGATCATGAGACCCTCTCTAGTATATGTGATTGTGAGATCTTCTCTAGTATATGTGATCATGAGACCCTCTCTAGTATATGTGATCATGAGACCCTCTCTAGTATATGTGATCATGAGATCCTCTCTAGTATATGTGACCTTAAGACCCTCCCTAGTATATGTGATCATGAGATCTTCTATAGTATATATGATCATGAGATCCTCTCTAGTGTATGTGATCATGAGACCCTCTGTAGTATATGTGATCATGAGACCCTCTGTAGTATATGTGATCATGAGACCCTCTCTAGTACTTGTGATCATGAGATCCTCTCTATTATATGTGATCATGAAATCCTCTGTAGTATATGAGATAATGAGACCTTCTGTAGTATATGTGATAATGAGACCCTCTATAGTAATATGTGATCATGAGATCCTCTCTAGTATATGTGATCATGAGACCCTCTCAAATATATGTGCTCATGAGACCCTCTGTAGTATATGTTATCATGAGACCTTCTGTAGTATGTGTGATCATGAGACCCTCTATAGTAATATGTGATCATGAGACCCTCTCTAGTATATGTGATCATGAGACCCTCTCGAATATATGTGATCATGAGACCCACTGTAGTATACATGATCATGAGACTATCTGTAGTATATGAGATCATGAGACCCTCTCTAGTATATGTGATCATGAGACCCTCTCTAGTATATGAGATCATGAGACCCTCTCTAGTATATGTGATCGTGAGACCCTCTGTAGTATATGTGATCATGAGTTCCTTTGTAGTACATGTGATCATGAGACCCTCTGTAGTATATGTGATCATGAGACCCTCTGTAGTATATGTGATTATGAGACCCTCTCTAGTATATGTGATCATGAGATCCTCTCTAGTATAAGTGATCATGAAATCCTCTCTAGTACATGTGATCAAGAGACCCTCTGTAGTATATGTGATCATGAGACCCTCTGTAGTATATGTGATCATGAGACCCTCTCTAGTATATGTGATCATGAGACCCTCTGTAGTGTATGTTATCATGAGACCCTCTCTAGTATATGTGATCATGAGACCCTCTCTAGTATATGTGATCATGAGATCCTCTGTCGTATATGTGATCATGAGACCCTCTGTAGTATATGTGATCATGAGATCCTTTGTAGTATATGTGATCATGAGACCCTCTCTCGTGTATGTGATCATGAGACCCTCTATAGTATATGTGATCATGAGATCCTCTCTAGTATATGTGATCATGAGACCCTCTGTAGTATATGTGATCATGAGACCCTCTCTACTATATGTGATCATGAGACCCTCTGTAGTATATGTGATCATGAGACCCTCTGTAGTATATGTGATCATGAGACCCTCTCTAGTATTTGTGATCATGAGATCCTCTCTATTATATGTGACCATGAAATCGTCTGTAGTATATGTGATCATAAGACCTTCCGTAGTATATGTGATCATGAGACCCTCTATAGTAATATGTGATCATGAGACCCTCTCTAGTATATGTGATCATGAGACCCTCGAATATATGTGATCATGAGACCCTCTGTAGTATTTGTGATCATAAGACCTTCTGTAGTATATGTGATCATGAGACCCTCTATAGTAATATGTGATCATGAGACCCTCTGTAGTATAATTCATCATGAGACCCTCTGTGGTATATGTGATCATGAGACCATCTCTAGTATATGTGATCATGAGACCCTCTCTAGTATATGTGATCATGAGACCCTCTCTAGTATATGTGATCATGAGACCTTCTGTAGTATATATGATCATGAGACCCTCTCTATTATATGTGATCATGAGACCCGCTCGAATATATGTGATCATGAAACCCTCTGTAGTATATGTGATCATGTGACCTTCTGTAGTATATGTGATCATGAGACCCTCTATAGTAATATGTGATCATGAGACCCTCTCTAGTATATGTGATCATGAGACCCTCTTGAATATATGTGATCATGAGACCCTCTGTAGTATATGTGATCATGAGACCCTCTGTAGTATATGTGATCTTGAGACCCTCTGTAGTATATGTGATCATGAGACCCTCTCTAGTATATGTGATCATGAGACCCTCTCTAGCATATGTGATCATGAGACCCTCTCTAGCATATGTGATCATGAGACCCTCTCTAGTATATGTGGTCAGGTGCCTGAGTGGTCTAGCTCAAAGGGAATTTTTTTTGAGGCAGTAACTCCTGTAGCCCAGGCTAGACTTGAACTCACTATGTAGCTAAGGCTGACCTTGAATCTCTTCCCCTCCTGCTTCCACCTCCCCAATATTACAGATATGTAGCATCATGGTTGGTTTAGTTGGTACTGGGATTTGAGCTCAAGGCTTCTTGTATAATCGACTAACACTCTAGGCGAGGGGATTATTTTCATGAGAAGTTTGGCAATACATCATGGTATTACAATTCACTGAGCACACAACAGATTCTCCTCATTTCATTATGGAAAGAAGAAGAAATCACTTTCTTAGAGTTATATTCCAGGAACAGGTCAGGAAATCTAAGTATAATTCACCTACATGCCCTTACTCTTATTAAAATAACTTATGGCAGAAGTTTGTGATTCTGGAGGAGCTATACCTACTTAGACATTAATTTTTTCTAATACCCAGCCCTGTGTGAAAGACTCAATTTTTTACTGAGCTTTTGTACAACTCACACAATGGTTCCCATAAAATCCAGGCCCCCATATCCCAACTCCCTCATCAGAACTCATGTATTACAACATTTACAAAGTTTTAAAATAAAGCTGCTCTTCCCGAATTCTTGCATCAAATCAAACACCCTGTAAATCCTGCCTTTCTCTTTTTGTGTATTTTTATTGAATTTTTGTACATTTCATCTACAACGTCTTAGTAATCATTATACCTCCCTCTCCACCCGTACCCTCTCATAAACCCCCAACTGGATTGCATGCATTCTGTCATTTATGTTCAGGCCTATTGAGTCAAGTTGGGGTCCCTAGACATCCCACAGTGCATGTTCCTCCATTGACATCTTGTCAGCCTATCTTCTTAAAGAAGATCAGGTCTTCCTCCCCCAGCAGTAGTCAGCTTCCCACTAGTTCTTCAGCTGAAATTTGGCTCTACTGTCCATTTCCACAGTTCTGTTCTGGGATTTTGTTTGCTTGAGTTTGCATGGGTCTTGTGCATGATAACACCATTCCTGTAATTTCAGATGAGCAAGGTCCCAGGAGCCTGTAAAATTCTATTTCTTTTCAAAACTGGGTTTTGGTTCTGGAAATAGGCTCTCTTAATAAAAAACTTATAATGAAGCCAAATGATAAAGGAAAAGTAGAATGTGATACATGCACATACACATTCATATGCCCACATACATATGTACAGACAGCTAGAGTCCACCCACTTATTATAGAATGTACCATTATTCTGAGGACTGCAAAAATATTTTTCTCAAATAATGAATAAGAACTTCTATTATTTACTTGCAGGTAACAGACGTTGATGAAGACTTGCGAGAGGATGAAGAAGATACAGTTACCAACTCTGCACTTCAGAGCTGTGTCATGGGTAAAAGTCCATGTCTTGAAACATCTCTCATTTTGACACATTTTCTTCGCATATTGCTGGAGACCTTGTCTCATTCCTCCCTCTTTCAGGTGTGAGGTGCTACTTTTACCTCAGAGAGGCTGGATGTTGTATTTTAACTTTTACTGTTACTGTGACAAAATACCTAACAAAAGCAACTTAAGGTGGAAAGGGTTTATTTCAGATCACGGTTTAGGGTTAAAGTCCATTGTTGTGGGGGGAAGTCACAGCAGCAGGTGCTTAAAGCACATTATGTTCTCTATTGGAAAACAAAAGCAATGCAAGTGTGCCTGCTCCTGTGTAGGACACTCTGCCCAGGGGATTAAGGCCCTGTCCCCAATCGAGATGGCTCTTTACACATCAGTTAAAATAATCAAGATACTTCCCCAAAGGAATATGATCAGAAGCCAGCGTCCCAGGTGCTTCTAAATTTGGTCAAGTTGTCTATTGACATTAGCCTTCACAAGATCCAAATAGAATTAAGTAAATATGGCCTGCCAAAACCTTTGTCAAATTTCCTTCAGCATGTCTGATGAGATCTAGAAATATAGATAGACCTGAATTAAGTTAAATTGTTAGGTGTTTCCTTTTTTATTTTTATTTTTTTAACGTGTATGAATGTACTGTCTGCATGTAGGTTTGTGCACCCATGTTGTGCAGTGCTGCAGAGGTCAGAAGAGGGCATCGGATTCCCCTGGAGCTGGAGTTAAAGACAGTTCTCAGCTGCCATGTGGGTGCTGGGGATCGAACCCGGGTCCTCTGCAAGAGCATTTGGAGCTCTTAACCCCTAGGCTATCTCTCCAGCCCCAGGTGTTTCCGTTTTTAAAAAAGCAAAATTTATAATTAGTCTGAGTTTTGCTGGCAGAAGTAAAACGAATCCATGAGAAAAAAGCCATTAACACCTTCTCCAAACCCACTAAAAGACCTACAACCCTAATACAAATCCAAATTGTGGTTCTTTTAAAGTTGCATATGATACCAGACCCCCACCCCCCAAAAAAATCATGATTCTAGATAACTAAGAGTTACTTGCCTTGTATCAGCATCCAGGAAGAATCCACAATAGAGGAGTTATCCATGACTTTGGTTTTTATGAGGAGACTGAAAAGTCTGTTGATCTTAGAGGTCCCTGGACCACCTTGAACACATGTGTCAGCCCTTGCTCTTCAGACAATGCCAGTAGCTGTGAATGTGGGTGTGCTGACTAGTTACTTGATGCAGGATCCTTGGGAGGATGATACAGTTGCTCCAGATCACATCTGAGTGTAGCAGACAGTATCAATGTCTTAGTTTATTTTTCTTGTTGCTGAGATAAAAATGCTCTGACAAGAGCAACTTAAAGGAGAAAGGTTTACGATGGCTCACAGTTCAGGAGTGCCATCAAAAAAGCAGGGACTTTAAGCAGCTGTTCGCCTTTCATCTGCGGTCAGAAGTAGAGAGCAATGAATGCATCCATGCTAATGTTCAGCTCCTTTCTCCATTTTGTACAGTCCAGGATCTCCTACCCATCTGGTGGTCTCACCCATAATTAAGATGGGTCTTCCCACTTCAATTAACATAAGTAAAATAATCCCCCACAGGCATACCCAGAGGCTAAGGCTCTCAGGTGCAGATGCTGTCATGTTGACAGTTAACACTAATCATACCACAATCACAACCAAATACCATGTCTTAACACATAACCCCCTTGAAGATAGCCAGTATCTGGTAGCCTAAGAGTCCATTGATTTCACTTTTAGCCACCAACTCTCAGCACTCCCATCTCTGAATGGCCTATTTTCCCCAGCATACCCAGCGGAATTCAGCAAACTATAATTTACAGTGTATCTCAGAGTGTTATTTACCCATATAGCTTAATGAGACTGGCACACAATTATTATTCTTTCATTTATAATTAGGAATACAAAGTCTTCGCAAACAGCTGAATGAGTATAGTCTGAATAAGATTATTATTACAAAAAGACATCCTTTTATTATGGTTGTCAATGTGAAAGGCTTTAATTGGTATCAGTTCAGCATAGTTAGCTAATGTGCAAGTTAAATATTGTTTAACAGCCTTCAAACACAATAGTATGCAAAGCCCCGCGGAGTCTTCATTTTCCCATAATGAGCTATTCTTGTGCCAATAAAAACAAAATAACAGGCCAAAGGTATAGTTCAGTGGTAGAGCTCTTGCCAAAAATGCTTACGGCCCCTGGTTCAATCCCTAGCATTGCCAAATATATAAATTAAGTTAAAAGGGGCTGAGAATGAAGTGCAGTTGGTAGAGTGCTTAGCTAGCAAAGAGGAAAACGTGGGTTCCATCCCCAGCACCACACAAACAATCATGATATGGCACTCCTGTAACTCCAGCACACAAGAGGTAGAGGCAGGAAGATCAGGAACTCAAGGTTATCCTTTGCTGGATAGTACAAGTTCAATGCCAGTCTTGGCTACACAAAAAAGCAGTACATACACATGCATACTTATATACACATACATATATACACACATATATAATCACACATACACATTACACACACACCATACACAAATTTTACATACCTACACACATTTTTGCACAAATATGTATTGCATACATTTAACACACATACATACACATGTATCACATATGCACATATACCCACACATATCACACACAGGCACACTTACCAAAAGCAGGTACACACACTCATATATACATATATACATATATACAAATCATATACACACATAAATGCACACATAAAGTTGAAGGTGACTTTTTTGATAGAGGACTATAGTAATTAAATATTTTAGTAGACTAACAATTCTTTTTATAACTTCACTGTTTTGTATGATAGCCACCAGCCATGTGACATTTTCTACTTTAAATACAACATAAATTTCACCTCCTCAGTCACACTAGTCGCCTTTCCGGTGCTTACTGGCATCACATTGTGAATAACGAGTTCCTTTGCTGGGTTTCACTGAACAGTGCGGCTTTAGAACACTCTCATGGAAGTCATTTAGACCGTGCTTCCAGTGGTCAATTGACTGGGCCATCAGGTCATCCTAGACTCTTTCTTCACTGTCATAGTAAGATGCCACCACCAGAAGGGGACAGGAGCAAGAGCAAATCTGGACCAGATTCTTTAATTAATAAAGTAATTTGTCAACTATGTAATTGGAACTCTGAAATAGGAAGAGGGGTGTGGGGCAGTTAGGCACTCTCATCAAAAGCCTTTGGGTCTTACCTCCTGTGCGGGCAACAACACTGTGAGTGTTCCCACTCTGCTGCTCACCCCCTCTTGCTGCAGACCTATTCCTGCTCTGGGGTCCTGTGACCATTGAGAAAGAAAGCCAGAAGAAAGTAAAATTCCCTCAGGCTTCCCACGAGGAGCTACCTAACACATCATTAGTGAAAAATGGACCATACAGCCAAGCTTAGCTGCAAAGAATGCTGGGAAAGTATAATCATTCCTCTCCAGCCTCTGCTGTGTGAATTATCAGAGATAAGAAGGTTGAGGATATATATGAGCTAGTCATCATGAGGAACTTTTTAAATTCTCCTAGTCCAAGATTGAGATCCCATAATGCTAAATGGTTATTTATTTTATCCTATCACAGTGATGGAAAATGTATATTTTCTACTCTGATGTTCCCAGGCATCTTGTCCTTTTTGGATTCTGAGACAGGGTCTCCCTATAGCCCCAGATGGCCTAGAACTCACTATGAGGACCAGGCTGGCCTCTGTTTTACAGAGATCCTCCTGCCTCTGTCTCTTGGGTGCTGGGATTAAAGGTGTGTACTACCACATGGGCCTGGCTTTAGTATTCTTCATTTTTGTCAAATCAAAGTATTATCATATATTTTTGCAATATTGAATTTTAGTTACATTTTCTTATTTGTATTTGTGAATGTACATGCAATGACATAAATGTGAGATCATAGGACAACTTCTAGGAATTGATTCCTTCCTTCCTCCCTATGAGTACTGGGTATCAAACTCAGGATAGGAGGCTTGGTGGCAAGCGTCTTTAGCCACAACTCATCTCACTGTCCCTATATTTGCAGTATTTTATAGCCATAGTATAATATTTTCAGTAATAGTACCTGAAAAAAATATAAGTATATTTCTCTTCCAAACACTAGCTAATATCTTCAGCTAATGCCTTTCAAAGAGAGAACAACCAAGAAAGTCATGAATGTGAATATCTGTATTTCTGGGCCCAGGATAAATCATGTTCATTGAACCAAAATGTCATGAGTTGAATTCAAACAAAATATTGTTAGCCAATCCTCATCTAGACTGAATTTCAAGATTTATGAATTAAGGGGTTGGAGAGGTGGCCCAGTGGTTAAGAGGACTTACTACTCTTTTTTTTAAATTTTTTATTTAATTTTATGTGCACGAATGTACTGTCTGCATGCAGGTCTGTGCACCCGTGTCGTGCAATGCCGCGGAGGTCAGAAGAGGGTCTCGGATTCCCCTGGAACTGGAGTCAAAGATGGTTTTCAGCCACCATGTGGGTGCTGGGGATTGAACCCGGTCCTCTGCAAGAGCAGTCGGTGCTCTTAACCTCTAGGCCATCTCTCCAGCCCCAGGACTTACTACTCTTGAAGAGGACCTGAGTTCAGATCCCAGGATCTACATTGGGTACCTTAGAGCTGCCCGTAGATGGAGCTCTCGGGGATCTGATACTGTCTTCTGGCTTCCACTGAGCTACATCCCAAGCTACCTTTTATTTTTTTTTTTTAATTTTGGCATAATACTTCCTCCTGTTGCTATAATAAACACAGATTACATCCTTTATTTTCCATTAATACCTATTTAGACATTGACAAGCAAACTATACTGGGCCTTCCTTTCACAGAAATGATATTAAAATCTTTTCACATAAAGTGATGTCTTCAAATTCATTTTCAGTATTTTTTATTCTTTGAAAGTTTCATGCATTTATGCCATGTGTATTGATCATATTCATCCACCGCTAGCTCCCTCCAACTCCCCCTTGGGCTCCCACCCCCACCTCCCATCCAACTTCATGTCTTCTTTCTTATTGTTATAAATAACCCCCTGGGTATTTTTAATAAGTTGTGAACATGCAACCAGAGTTTACTGCTTCTAAACCGAAATCCTCATGTTTTGAAAATGGATAGTGCCCAAGAAAATAACTTATCAGTGTCAGTCTTAATTTCTTTCATCAGCCCCTAGGTGGAACGGGAGAAGCAGAGTTTAGCCATCATCTTATCGCTGGCGCAGTGTCGGCTCCACTCATTTTGCACAGGATCAGATAAAAGGATGTTGCTTTATCTTTGCTCTGCTGCCCTGGTGCAGCTAAAAGCTTTTGAAAACAGGGGGAGGGGGCAGAATGAGTGGAGAGGTTAACAGGTTATGAAGCATTGTCCCAGCCAAGCTAGGAGCACTGAATCAATTTCCAATATGTTTCTCACAGAGCTAAAAACCTATGCTCTGGAGATGTTATTGTTTGATTATAAAGGCAGGAGGAATTTGAAGAGAGACTTTCATGCCACCTTGATAAACAGTCTCTGCCTGTAACTAGATTGTGTCAACTCCCAGATGGAGGAGAATTACACTTTCAGGTGACTTTCTTCCCATTTGAGACTCAGCATTGAGCTCTACCTCAGAGCCAGTTGGGAAGGAATCCAACGTATGTGAGAACTGATTTGGAGTCAGCCTTAGTCACCCCGCTTCCAAATGAAAACGTCGTGTTTCCCAACATGCCATTCCCCTCACTATTGACCTACTGACCTACTCATCAAAATGTTTCCCTTGATGTCAAAAGCAGATACATATAATTATGGTTTAAGGCAGGTGGTAAGGTCAATCCCTTTCATATGTGACATTTACTTTTATTTTTTAAGAAACTACTTCTCAGGGCTAGGAAGATGGCTCGTAGTTAAAAATGTGTACTGCTCTTCCAGCGGACCAGAGTTCAGTTTCCATCCCCCATATCAGGTGGTTTACAATTACCTGTCACCCAACTCCCTGAGATCTAAAGCTCTCGTCTGGACTCAGGAGCCATCTGCATTGATGTGCACATATCCACACACATGTATACACATAATTTTTAAATAACAACATTATAAGTACTGGGGAGATGGCTCAGTAGGTAAAGTATCATGAAAGTACCAGGGTCCATGTTTAGATTTCATGTGCAAAGCCAAGCATGGAGGCATGTATCTGTAACCGTAGCTTGAGAGGGTCCAGGGATACGACAGAGAGAAGGCGGATCCTACAGGATTGCTGGTCTGCCACTCTAGCCAATAAGTGAGCTCCAGGTTCCATGAGAGAGACTGTCTCAAAAGAAAAAAAAAATACGAGGACAAAAAGAGAACAAAAGATGGAGAGTAACAAGGGGAGACACATAAAATCAGTCTCTGGCCTCCATGTGCACCTTCACAGCCAAGCTCGCCTGTGTACACACAGACAGACAGACACATGCTCTGGACACCCTCCCAAACATTTAAGTACTTTTCATATACTGTGTTGTAATTTATTTAGAATGTTTCCTTTTCTAAATTAGCATATATGTTAGTTACTTACCATTGTCATAAATACCTGAAAGAAGCAAGTAAGGAAAGAGCAGTTTATTTTGCTTCACAGTTCTAAGTGCTGCAGTCCATCATGATGGCTCCCAGTTGCAGCTGGAGCAGCGTCCACAGTTGTTCATTACATGGTACCTTGGTAAGAACCCAGGCCAGAATATGGACTGTCTGTAATCCATAAGAGCCACCCCAAGAACCTCTGCCTTCCAGCAAGGCTTTATCCCCCTAAGGGTCCTACGACCTCTCAAAACGGCACTATTAGCTGGGGGCCATTCTCCAAACACACCAGCCTGTCAGGGACATTTCTTATTCAAACCAGTACAGCACATTGAACAGATCATGGGCTTCGTTTGTGACCTTTTACTCCATTCATACAATCTACTTTGATGATGTTCACTCCCCCTAACTCCTTCCCCTCTTCCCTTCCCTCTGGTCCCTTCCCACTCTCCAAATAATCTCCCCTCTATTCCCGTGTATTTTTTAAATCTGAATTCTGTGAGTCAGAGTCTGGCTTATTTCATTTAGCGTAATTATCTCTAGTTCCATTTTCCCACAAATGGCATAACCTCATTCTTCTTTATAGCCATATAATCACGTTTTATTTAATCCATTCATCTGTTGATGGACATATAGGCTAGTTCCACATTCTGTTACTTACTTTACATGTTTCTGAGATACAATACTTGGCAAAAGCAATTTAAGGAAGGGAAGGTTTATTTTAGCTGTCAGTTCAGAGGTCAAGCCTGTCATGCTGGGGCACATGCCTGCACGAGTGAGGCAGCACGGAGCATTGCACCTGGAGTCAGGAAACAGAAGAGTGCTGCTGCTCAGCTCCAGTTCTCTTATATTCAGTCCAGGACCCCATCCTTGGAGTGGTGCCACCCGCATTCAGGGTGGGTCTTCCCATCTCAATTTCCCCAGTCTAGAAACCCTTTCACCTACATGCCTTCAGGCTTGCTTCTAATGGTGATTCTGACTGATGAAGCAGACAATCAGGGTTAACAGCAAACAGATGTGCAGGTATGTGTGTTGTATGCTGACTTAGTATATCAAGTTTAACAAGGAGAAATGTGGGAGGGAGGAAGCAGTGTACTGTAGTGAGGATGTTGGGGTCAGAGAGGAGTTTGAAAGTTTTTTTTTTTTTTTTTGGTCTTTTTGAGACAGGGTCTCCCTGTAGCCCCAGCTGTCCTGGAATTCACTCTGTAGACCAGACTGGCTTTGAACTCACAAAGATCCGCCTGCCTCTGCCTCCCAAGTGCTAGGATTAAGTTTGGGTTTTATGACCCAGTATAAAGCTTTTCACGTCTCTGTATCTAAGTCCTGTCAGTGATACAGGGCAGAAATATTCTATATAACATCTATTTTTTTTCCTCTGACCAAACATTATGAGGCTTTCTGAAATAGTGATGTTACTACATAAATAGTTACTACAAAACTACTTCAAAATATCCATTAGTGTCCAAGTCCAGTTCTGGGTGTGCATGAGTCTGTAGGAAAACAGCACTTCAGTTGCAGGGTCTGAGTTCACTAAAAATGTTGCAAAACTTGTAGACCAATTTCTGGGCAGACTTTAGATCTTGTCTTAGGAGTCCTGTTACAGCTGTTCATTTGCAAGGCTTTTACATTTTAGATAAGTCCATCTATTCGGTCTTTTCAGCCTCGCAGCTGGGGTGCTGCCATTAGGAGACAGGCTTCAGGTCTTCCCATGCTATCTACCAGATGCTGTCATCTTGAACAAGTCCCTGAACCCTCAAGACTCTATCCTCCTCATCTGCCAAATGGAGAGGGCAGAACTTGCTTAAGTACTGCTCATGCATTCAGGTGCTAGTAGGTGCCAACTCTGTGTACTCATTGCTGTGGTTATTGTTACTTGGGCCTGTCTACTGCTTCTATAGAGTCCATATTTCTGAGTGCTAAGGAGGTATCACTGTACTGTTCATATTTCACAGCAAGGTGGTAAAAGCAGTCATATAGAAGTCCAGTTTGCCTTGGGGATGAAAGGACTTGGCATGGAAATTCCAGGACATATGCCTTATAATTTGGGAGGAAGGCCTGACACATCCTTTTGTCCTCAAGTGCCATGTTCCCCACAGGCTCCAAGGCACCTGAACGATGACCATCAGTCATACACAGCATCTCATCCAAAAGCCTTACTTATTCTTTCCCTTCATCCTCTTCCTCCTAGTCTGTCTCCTGCCCCATTACCGCTTTGGTAGCATCCTGTGCATCCTGTCAGCTAGAAGACTATGAGGTCCATAGCTTCTCTATAGATAGGGGTGAGTCACCTTCATTCTCTGGTGATCAAGCTTCTAGGCTTAGCCATAAACCAATGTCAGTTCAGTTACTAAATATTTATTAGGCACCAACATCATCTCAGGCATTGTGCTGAAGCACTCCAGAGGCAAGAAAATGGAGCTCTGGATTTGATGAGCTTATCTGATCTAATTCCGAACCACAATCCTTATTTACATCTTTTTTTTCCCTTAAATTTAGTTGATGATTGAATTACTCAATCTCTTGCCTCAATATTGAACTGTACAAAAAGGTCAATTTCCATGTCCTGGTTCTTAGAGGTTTTATTTTTCCCTCTTAGGCATTCCCACACAGAGTTTATGCCTGTAGAGGATCCTGTCATCAGGAATGATCAAGAACTCACTTCCCTTTGTAGTTCCTCAATTATGTGAACTTACTCTTCCTGACATTCTGGCAAAGACAAATAATTTCTTTTAAACAGATGGCATGTGGAGCCTTGTTTAAATGTCATCCCTGCCGCTGTTTACTGTTCTACTTATTCAGGGAGATATTTGCATGTTGGATTCACCTGAGTGCTGGATGTGTGATGTAGAAGAGTTGAAAAGCTTATTTGGCTACTACTCCCTAATAAAATCTCTTGGGGCCTGGAGAGATGGTTCAGTCTGTAAAATGCTTGCCACAAAAACCTAAGTGTGAACTCCAGAATCCTCATAAGAAAGCCAGGCATGGAAATGAGTGACACATGCTTGCAATCCCAGAGCTGGGGAGGCAGAGAAAGGAGGAGACTCATCTGCGTGGTAGGTTTCAGAGTTGTGAGAGATCCCCATCTCAGAAAACCAAGGTGGACAGGGTCTAAGGATTGACACCAGAGGCTGTCCTCTGGCCTCCACATGAAACAGCACACAGATGCATGTGCACCTAAATACACATGAACATACACACAAATGAAAAACAGCATCACTTTTGGCTATGACACTTAGATATGATCTTGACTGATGATGTAATTATGACTTTTTATTTTCTTTCTGGTGACTACAAATGTGAACTAATTTTTTCACTTTAATAAAGTAGCAGGATAACTTTTTTAAATGATTTATTTTGCTGTTAATTATTGTCTGCATCCATGCGGGTGTCTGAGGGTGTGAGTGCTGGTGCATTCAGCACCCAGAGGAGAGGCTGCGCACAGTGGAGCTGTAGTTACAGGTGGTTGTGAGCCATCCTCTGTGGGTGCTGGGAACTGAACTCAGGTCCTCTAGAGGGCAGCATGCATTTCCAGCTGCTGAGCTATTGCGCACACATAGGACAGCTTTTTAAAAAGATTTTATTTTTATTTTTAACTATGTGTCTACTGAGCCATCTCTCTGTGTCCAGTTCCAACAGAATGACTTTGTTTAATTCTTTGCAATATTCCCAGGATTCCCAGCAATCTAGTTTGGAGTTCCCCAATAGACTCTGTGACAAGGATTCAAATAAATTATGAGGAAGTGCAGGAAGGAGCAACAGGAGACATGAGGTCGGGAAGGGAAAGCAGCTACTAAAAGGCAACACACCAGAGACCCCCAAAATGAGCTACGTAATTTGTACGACATGGTTAAAAACAAAATGCAGAGCCTCCTGGACAAAGTAATTAATGGGCTGGAGCTGGAGAGATGGCTCAGTGATTAAGAGTACTGACTACTCTTGCAGAAGACCTGGGTTTGATTCCCAGCACCCACATAGTGGGTAACAACCAGCTGTAACTCCATTTCTCCAGGATCTGATGCCCTCTTCTGTCTTCCAGGGGCATTGCAAGTCACCGGTGCACTTTCATGCAGGTAATACACTCAAACATGTAAAATAAAGATAATAAATAAAATATTTTTTTGTCTTTTCGAGACAGGGTCTCCCTGTGGCCCCAGCTGTCCTGGACCTCACTCTGGAGACCAGGCTGGCCTTGAACTCACAAAGATCTGCCTGCCTCTGCCTCCCAAGTGCTAGGATTAAAGGCATGCGCCACCACGCCCAGCCAATAAATAAAATATTTTTAAAGTAATCAATGGGCTGGTGAAATGGGTCAAAAGAAACAAGTGCTTTCTGTGAAACCTGCAGACCTAGATTCGAGCCTTGGTTCCTATATAGAAGGAGAGAACTGAGTCCACAAAGTTGTCCTCTGACCTCCACATATGCACTGCAGCACACAGCTACCTGGGCTCACACACATCTGTCATGCACACAACCACACTGGATAATAATAGTAAATAAGATAAACTCTTAAAGTTACTAAGCATCTTTGGAGCTGTGGAGATGGCTCAGTTGGTAACATGTTTGCCTTGCAAACTCATGAAGACATGAGTTTAAACTACAGAGCCCACACTAGTGGGTAAGAGGGCAGACACTTGTAATCCCAGTGCTAGGGAGAAAAAGAAGGGAGGACTGCTGGTGTCCCCTGGCCAGACAGCCAGCTTAGCCTACTTGATGAGTTCCAGACCAATGAGAGACCTTGCCTCAAAAACAAACAAACAAAGATGAAGAGTATCTGAGGAAATTCAGGTAGAGGGTTTTCTCTGCCGCAAGCTCATGTGTGTGCAGACACACACATGCATCTGTATACACACAGAAACAGACACATACACAAAAACCTATAAGACAGGGCTCTGTATGACTACATAGACCTCACACATGTCACTGACCCTGGATATTCTGTTAGGTGGCAGCTTAGTCTTTGGAGAAGTCTGAGCAATGAAACACAGTACTTAAACTTCTTCCTCTCATGGAGAGGGGGAGCTAACTACTCATCACTCCCTCCCCTCAATAATGAGTCCAAGGGTCCTCTGTCCAGGTAGCCTGAGAGACATGGTTACTGGAGACATAGTTATACAGTGGGACCCTAGGAAAGTAGACAAGCCACCAATGGGACCAACAGGCTACTCAGGTACCAAAGAATCTCCCTATACCTAAAGCCAAGCCAGTTGTCTCCAAAAGTGAGCCACCTTGCAATGGGAGTGTCTAAAGTTCTCTGATGGTTAATCTCACATGCCAACGTGACGAACTCTAGAATTACATGGGAGACGGCCTCTGGTATTTCTGTGGGGTGTTTCTTGACTACTTGAATCAAGGAGAGAGACTTTCTTAGTTGTGGAAAAGACACTTACCTGACTGAGATCCCGGACCGTATAAATGGAGAAAGAGCACTGAGCCCAGGCAGTCATTACTTCCTGCTGCTTGGCTGTGGGTGGGACGTGACCAGCCACACCAAGTTCTGCCACCTTGGCTGACTCACCATGATGCACTGTAAGCTTTAACTGTGAGCCAGAATAGAACTTTCTTCTCTATGTTGCTTTTTCAAGGTATTTCATAGCAACAGGAGAAGAAACATTGCCTCTGGCCTTTTGCCTTCTGCCTAATTCTTAGGCAGGTCTCGGGAGATCTGTCATTTCTGCATGTGGATGTTCCAAAGTGAGTGAGGGAATGAGCAGAGGCAGCTACATGCTGGAGTTCTTAAAATGCAGGTATATTGGTTTTCAAATGGTGTGTCTCTAGGGCACTTGTTTCTTCTCTCATGAGCTTCATTTGGCTCATCAAGGAATTAGACCTATGATTATTCTCAAGCTATATCTCTGCAAGATTTGAGGCTTTCACATCAGAAACCTACTGAAAAGGCAGTTATAAAGTAATTTCATTGCTAAATAATAGCAGTATCTCTGAAAACGTGGAGAAGGGAGCTATGAGATGGCTCAGTTGCTAAAGTACTTGTTGAAAAGCATGGGGACCAGAATGTGATCCCCAGAATCCATGTAAACAAGCTGACCTTGGCCGTATGCTTGTTACTGCAGTACTGGGAAGGTGGAGGCAGGCAGACATATTCCTGAGGCTCATGGATCATCATCTAGCCTACTTGGTAAATTCCAAATCAGTGAGAAACTCTGTGTCATAAACCAAGGTGGACAGAGGCTGAGGAATGATACCCAAGGTACGCATGTGCTCGAGTGCACACATGCTCGAGTACTTACTCACATGCCCACACATAAACACGAACATCTGTATAAACACATACATGTACCAACCTACACACAAATGTCCTCCAAGTAGTATATAAAATGTCCAGTGAGTCGAGTTCTTTGCTGAGTTTACAGAAGATCTTGCTTTGTTGATATGAGCTGTGCATGATTTTATATTGAAAAAACTAGAAAGGACAGTCCACTGTGCATCTAGTGTGAAATCCCCACTATTCAATAACCCCTGCATCAGACAGCAAGATTTTAGAGCTACAGGCATATATCTGCCTCCATTTTGTTAATTGCACAGGGACTCCAGATAGATATACCTAGCATCTGACCTCTGGCATGTCCAGGTCCCAGTATGAAATGAGCAATGGAGTAGGAGAAGACAGGCTAAGGCATGTGCATGGTTAGACAATAAACCATACCCATTATTAAGCTTCTATTTACAAGGATAATAAACTCTCCTTGCAGGGTGATATTCTGTAGACATTTAGAATAGAAGCTAAGAGGAATTCTTCAAAAACAGATGGGCTGAGCTGTGAGGCTCACAGTGATGTTTCCCATCCCTTGCATGGCTAATCAGATTTGAAGCTCTAGCTTGCTTCATCCCTCATAGGTTCTCAGGACCCCACAGAGGGACCCACTCAGCCTTAGCATCAAATTCCCTGTCTCTGTCCCTCCTCTACTCATTCTCAAGTCTGCTTGGGAATGGCAGGGCCAGGTTCTCTAATCGTTATAACTCTTGAATTTACCAGGGACATTGTGAACACATTTTACCCTAGAGTTCTCCTAGCTGCCTTCAGCATCCTGCTGGCTCTCAACTTTCAGCAGTGCTACCCATTTTCATTTTCCTTTCCTCTTCCCGGGCAATACTATTCATGAATTAAAGAGCATTTCTGTTGTGGTGTCCAGAATCATAATCTGTTTAACAGTCCCCAGCTCCTCTACTTCCTCACATGGATCCTCCCTGTCTGAATTCTTATCTGCTACTGTGATAAAATACCCCCCGATAAAAGCACTTAAAGAAGTAAGGTGCATTTCGGCTCACAGTTCCAAAGGGTTAGTGGGAAAGATATGGAAACAGTCAGGAACAGCAAGGCGGCTGGTCTCAGCACACCAGGAAGCTGAGAGTGAACAGGTAGTAGGGCACGGGTATAAAACCTCAAGGCCCGCCCCCAGTGAACCACTTGCTCGGGGGAGGCTCCTCCTTCTAAAGGTTCCACATCCTGAAACAGTATCAGGAGCTGGGGATGAAGTATTTCCAACATGTGAATCAATGTGGGGGTGGGGGTGGGGAGGGAGCACTTCACATCCAGCTTGCAGTGTTCTCCTACTGCCCTCTTTCCTATCTTCTGACCCCCCCTCTTTGTTTTGGCACACCATGTTCATACCTCCATTTCTTGTTTCTCTACAGTGCTTTCCTTTTTTTTTTTTTTTTTTATTAATTGAGACAGGGTCTCCCTTTAGTCCCAGATGTTCTGGAACTCGCTCTGTAGACCAGGCTGGACTTGAACTCACAGAGATCCGCCTGCCTCTGCCTCCCAAGTGCTGGGATTAAAGGTGTGCACCACCACACCCAGCTCTACAATGCTTTCTAAAGGATCAACAGCATGTTCAGCATTATTCAACATGCTATGACATCACGGTCACCCTCTTAGAAGGTCATGTTATGAAAGTAGCTATAGATGGTATCAACATTTTCTTGATAACATCTTTCAAATTTTTATATGTTATCCTTGGATCAAAATGGTACAGTTTCTCATCACATTTTCTGTCAAGTCTGGTTTATTTTTCCTAAACAGCAAAGAAAGCCAAACAGAATATGTAAGATTCAGACTTCAAGGGCAAGATCCAAGTTGCTAAACTAATTCTGAGCCGCCTTTACATCTTCCAGACACTTCTGCTGGCATTTCAGGAATCAAAATAACACACAGAATTGAACTTGAATCCACTAAACCTCAGTTTCAGTTATGATTGTGATTCTTATTAAATAAGGAAATCTTTGCCTCCATTTCTCTATCTTTGAGTCGGATCCACTAATCATGTGCTTCCCTAATCTAGAGTGCAATTGTTGGGGACTTCAAGGAGGAGGGAAGTGCATAGTGGTCTGTTTCAGATGTAAAATGATCTCAGAGCACCAGGACTCCTCATCCCAGCCTCTGAGGCCTGGCCCCATATTGAGATCACAATCACTTGCCAATCAATTCACTCTTTTCAATCCTAGTACAATTCTACTTGAATCCCTGCCTCATAGAGCTAAGCAGATATTTTAGGATTTTCTCTCCTAAGTTGTTCCTTTTATTTATCTGTAAAGGAGAAAAAAATGCCACCTCTTTGGCACTCTGTCGTGTGACTTTTTCTGGGGAGATATGAATAAATACCTATTCATCCCAGATAGGGTTTCAAGAAAGATGAAGGTAAACATCCCACCCAAGTCTGAGTTTATAGATCCAGTGAGTTTATTGGGATTATCTTTAGGAGTGGGAAAGACTCAAAGGCAGCTGAACCAGTGGACAGCTGACCCCAGCATGGGTAATGATTCACAAATGGGTGATGATTCACAAAAGCTGTATCCTTGTAACTCTGTGCAGAATTTACGGGCAATTTGGCTAATGGGAGAATCTCCTAACTCCAGTGTGGTGGTTTGAATGAGTGTCCCCCATAGGCTCTAGGTATTCAGACGTTTGTCTCCAGTTGGTGGCGCTGTTTTTGGAGGTCTTGGAGGGTGTGGCCATGCTAGGGGAAGTGCGTTGCTAGGGGCGGGCTTAGTGAGCTTAACAAGCCTCGTGCTCTACAGTTGCTCCTCTCTGCTTCCGGTGCTCTTTGCGATATGTGACCCTCTGTTTGCTGCTCTGGATCCGGCCACCACGCCTCCCGCCACAATGGACTAATTCCCTGGAACCGCCAATTGTAAGCTCAAATAAACTCTTCCTTTTATAAGTTCCTTGGTCTGGTGTTTTATCACAGCAACAGAAAACTGACTAATACATCCAGCAACTGCTGTTTATGTAACCTTGGGAAGGTACCTTTGTTAGGGTCTGAGAATCCACACCAGACACACCAAAGGATGGAAAACCAAGACTTTATTTCAGGAAAAATTAAACCAGCATGCTGAGGTGGGAGGGAAAAGGCTCCGACCCCTTTAACTTGGCTTGCAGGCCTTTTATACAGGGTCTAGGGAAATTTTAGCGAGGTTTGGGTAACTTCTAACCTTATTGGATAATAGTAGGATTACAACTTATAGTTAGGTCAGCCCACCTTCCCCCACATACCAACAGTTATCTTTAGACACAATCCTGTGACTGGAACAAGGAAGTAATGGGTCAGTCCACCTGCCCTCGAATACCAGTGTCTTTAACAAGCTTAAATTTTATTAGCTGTTCTTGAAGCCTCAAGCAACTGACCTTGTCCCTGAAAAGGTCAGTTGTCAATATACCTTGAGCAATTGATCTTTCTCCCCCCTCCCCAACCCCCGAATTGGGCAGGTTCCAGTAACTGCTTAAAATGGTGGCTATACTCAAAATGGAGTCAGTGTGGGCCTCTCTTACACCTTGTGGATCTTATAAATTTCTGGAATTATTTCCTGAAAATTTTAGGAAGTAAACAATTCACAAGTACTTCCTAAATCCTAAAGGGCCTCCCTCTGTGAGGGAATGTTTCAGAGTAAATGAATATAATGGCTACACAACACACCCTAAGAACCCAGGGGCAGAACCTCTTCTCATTAAGTCTGTTGTAGGAGACGAATGAATCAACAAGAGCACAAATGAGTGAATGAACATGAGATGGGAGCCCAAAACCTGGGACTGTGGCTTGAAAATTGTTGTGCATATGGAAAATGCATTTGAAACAGACAGTCTTACTGAACGTGAGATTGCTTTAGAAAGTGAGTTTGAAAAGGAAAAAGAAGACATTCTGCAGCACCAAACCAAATAGATTTTAAGGTACATGGTTGATTCATTTTATTTGTTTGTTTTTTGTTTTTTTGGTCTTTTCGAGACAGGGTCTCTCCATAGCCCCAGCTGTCCTGGAACTCACTGTGTAGACCGGGCTGGCCTTGAACTCACAAAGATCCACCTGCCTCTGCCTCCCAAGTGCTAGGATTAAAGGCGTGTGCCACCACGCCCGGTGGTTGATTTATTTTAAATGAAAAGGATAGAATATCTTTGGAAAGGAAGAGCTTAAAAGAAGCCTTCTCATTGATTATGAATGGTTCTCCACTGTCCATAGTGGAGTGGTAATTAAATGAGTGAAAAATATGACAGATATTCTATTTTAGCTTCCTTTCTAGTTGCTCTAATAAAACACCCTGACCACAAGCAACTTGAGGGGAGAAGGGTTTAGTTGAGCTCATAGTTTTGGGTTACAGTCCATCATAGTTGGGAAATCAAGACAGGAACTTGGAACCCTGTCATTGCACATCCACCCTCAAGAGCAGAGAGAATATAAATGGTTTCACACTACTGTTCAGCACCTTCTCTAACTTCTATACTCCAGAATCTCCTGCCTAGAGAATAGTGCCACCCACAGCGGACTGGCTCTTCCTGCATCAATTAAAGCAATCAAAACAATCCTCCATAGACATCTCCAGAGGCCAACTTGATCCAGAGGATCCCTGATTGAAACTCTCTTACAAAGTGATTCTAGGTTGTATCAAGTTGACAACGAAAGCTAACCATCACATACCTAAAGAGAGACCCTAGAAGAGGAGTGTATTCACCACATAGTCTCAGCAGTATCCTGGGGAGTGAGGAGTAAGGGCACTAGTTGCCAAGTGGCAGGAAAAGCTCTGTTCCTGTTATAAAAAGACCAGACTTCGCATGTGTCTTTGTTCTGCTTTTGTTTTCTCATTAATGAGATGGATATGGCTCCAGAAAAGAGTGTTGTTATAAACTCAACTCAAATATTAATAGCTGGAGAGATGGCTCAGTGGTTAAGTGTGTGTATTGCACAATAGCCTGTGACTCCAGCTCAGGGGATTCCGAAACCCTCTTCTGGCCTCCCCAAGCACCTTCACTTGTGTTCACAGACCCACACAGAGACACACAATTAAAAACAATAAAATATTTAAATGATAAAATAAAGTCATTTCTGAGAAAAGAAAGGCTAGCTAAGGAAGTTCACAGCGGTCACTCTGGCCAGCTTTCCAGGCAATATTCATGTTCACCCCAGAGGTTTAACAGCTCCATTCAACTTCCTTAACTTATTGCTTCAACAAATGGCATTTTCCTTGTCAGAAGTTGGCCAGGGGTGAATTGATTTGAGATAATTTTGAGGAAACAAAGATGCTCGAAGGCATAGAGGATGCCAGGTATCAGCTTCTCCCCTTTAGACTTGAGAGGGTGCCGCCATCTGATATGGAGGCTGTGATAAACTGGCTCCTATCAACCAGCCCAGATAGAGGAAGCCCCTGCCTCTGTCACATTCTCCACTGTGAACTAATACAATCATTTACTGATTTGCATATGACTTGCCAGAAAGCATTCTTACTGATTCAGAGTGCTTTATAAACTCAAATCAGAACAGGAAAAAGCCAGTTGTTGTGGCTTTTACATGCAACCTTAGTAATGAGGGTCTAGGAGATGAGCAGATCCTTAGAACTCACTGACCAGCTGGTCAAGCCACTCAATCTCCAATTTCAATGAGGGATACTCTCTCTCAAAAAATAAAGGTGGAAAGGGATAGAGGAAGACACATGATGACCTCTGACCACTCAATGATCTCCAATTTCAATGAGGGATACTCTCTCTCAAAAAATAAAGGTGGAAAGGGATAGAAGAAGACACATGATGACCTCTGACCTCTGGCTTCCATCTACATGTGCATGCAGAGCTTCCCAGATACATGTACAAACACATACATTTTAGACATCAAAAACCTTCAAAAACAGTACTGTAACTCACACAACAATCAGACCTTTGAACATTGATGTTTGTCTTCTCTAACATTCACTTGAGAAACAGACAATTAAATTCTGAAATATAGTCACAAAACTTCAATATTTTAAGTAAGTTGACTGTTTTGCACTGAACTGCATTCATAGCTATCCTAAGGCACATGTGGCCTATAGACTGTGAGTTGGGCATAATAAATGTAGATGTGTCAAGGTATAAATTATACAAGAATTCACCCTTTTGAAGTGTATGCAATGGTCACTTTCAATAAATTATATATATATATATATTTCTAAAATCAAGATTCAGAACAGGATCATTTCTCAGTGAGGCCTGTCCCAACACCACACATCCCAGGGAACCACCAACCTGAGGTCTATCACAATAGTGGCTCCTTTTATTGAACTTTATGAAAATAGAATCTTCCATAGAGTAGCTAGTATTTTAGATGTGGCCTCTGAATAGGTACAAGCTGTATACAAGTTTCCCAGCTATGCATATCCTCAATGGGGTTTTGCATATATACATATTTTTTACTTTCTCACTAATTACAATTGTGTGGATGTACCACAATTCATTTCTTCATTTACTACCTGAAAGGCACTTCAGTTGTCTCCTAGGTAAACTAGTATGCATAAAGCTCTGATAAACATTTGTGCAGAAGTTTCAGGGTGAATATCCACATCAATTAATCTTGGGTAATAGTGCTGCTGCTGGGTTCTATGGTGAGTGGATACTTAACTTTGTATGAACTTGCTAGGGTTCTCCAAAGGACTTTTTGTATTCTCACTTTGTAGCTCTTAACAAAATGAGATTCTCTTATACTTTACATGCTTGGCATTTTTAGTACTATTTTACTATAAGCTTTATTTGTTTGGGGCTGATTTGTTGTTGCTTTTGTTGTTTGTGTACATATGTGTGTGGGTGTGGGTGTATATGTATAGTATGCTTGGGTTGTGTGTCCACACAGTGGCCATTAAAGGATGTAAGGTGTCTTGCTCTGTCACTTGCCACCTTATTCCCTTGAGACAGGGTCTCTTGTTAAACCTGGAGCTAAACTGGCAGCCAGAAAGCCCCAGGGAGCTGCCTGCCTCCACCCTACCCGGTTCTGGCATTAAGGTCCTGTATGTAGCCACTCCCAGATCTTTTTCTTTTTTTATTGATATTCTGTGTATTTCATACATCATCTTTCAGTCCAATTTAAATATATTCTCCTCTCCCTGCCCCCAGCCCCATCCCCAGTTCATGCATTCTGCCCTACATGTCTTGCATTTTTCTCTCAGTCTTTCCAAGGATTTTTTTCTGCAGAGCCTTGTTGTTTTGGGCAGAATTTAACTGTATCAGTCAGTTCTTTGACCCAGTTCTTATGTTGTTGTTCCGTCTCCTTTGTATTGCTCCAACATATGCCTATATAAACATCACATATATATCAAAATTATGACCTCTGAGAATAAACTGAATGTTAATACCAAAATATCTTTTGGCATTCACATTTTCCCTTTAATTTTATATTGCTCTAAAATATGAATACATACCTTCCACCCATATATGGTAATTACAGTGTATGAAAATAAGTGGTAGGTCAATTCTGGAGCCTGTGAAGAGATTCACATTATAACAGCACAGTTGCTTTCAGATAAAAAGAAATATAACAATAAACATTGCTCAGCTTGTCTTTCAACTGGGGATTTGGTATTAACATCCACAAATGAGAGAAAACATTTGCCTTTTTCTTTCTGGGACTGTGTATCTTTACTTAGCATAATGGCTTTGAGTTCCATCCATTTACCTGCAAAGTTCATAATGTCATCTTTCTTTACCACTGCATAGGACTCCATTGTGTAGATGTACCATATTTTTGTTATCCACTTGTCATAAACATAGCTGTGCATGTATCTTTGCAGTAGGATGAGTCTTTTGGGTATATACCCAGGAGTGGTATGGCTGGGTCAGGTGGTAGGCTCATTTTGAGTCTTTTAAGGGTTCTCCCCACTGCTTTCCCTAGTGGTTATACGAGTTTACATTCCTACCAGCAGTGGGTGAGTGTTCCCCTTTCCCCACAACCTCTCCAGCATTTGGTGTCTTTTGTTTTCTTGATCTTAGCCAGTCTTATCAGAGTGAGAAGATGATATATTAGAGTGGTTTTAATTTGCATTTCCTTAATTATTAATGATGTTGAACACTTTTTAAGATGTTTCTCAGCAATCTTTACTTCCTCACTGGTGAAGTTTCTGTTCAGCTCTTTACTCCATCTTTTGAGTAGGTCATTTGTTTTCTTACTTCTTTGTTTTTTGAGTAGTTTATATATTCTGGATGTTAATGCTCTGTCATTGGTGAAGGTTTCCTCCCACTCTGTGAGTTTTCTCTTCACTTCACTGATTGTTTCTTTTGCTGTACATAAGCTTTTGAGTTTGATAAGGTCCCACTTGTCAGCTGTTGACCTTATTTTCTGTGTAACTGCTGTCTGATTTAGAAAGTCTTTTCCTATGCCCATGTCTTGTAGGTTGCTGCCAACTTTTTCTTCTATTACTTTCAGGGTTTCCAGTTTCATGTTGAGATCTTTGATACACTTGGAGTTGATTTTTGTACAGGGCGACAGGTAGGGGTTTAATTTTGTTCTACAAATGGTGATCCAGTTTTTCCATCACCATTTGCTGAAGATGCTATCTTTCCTCCATTGAGCTTTTTTTGGCTGCTTTGTCAAATATGAGGTGGCTGAAATTGTATGAGCTCAAGTATGGATCTTCATATTTGTTCCATTGGTAAATGGGTCTGTTCTTGTGCCAGTACCAGGCTGTCTTTATGACTATAGCCCTGTAATATAGCTTGAAGTCTAATAAAGTAATCCCCCTTGTATTGCCCTTTTCACTTAGGGTCGCTTTAGCTATTGGGGTCTTTTGATTTTCCATTCCATATGCATTTAAGGACCTTTTTTTTCTCCAAGTCTATGAAGAAGCTCATGGAGATTTTGATTGGGATTGCATTGAATCTGTATATTAATTTGAGTAGAATGGACATTTTTGCTGTATTAATTTTTTCAATCTTTCTATCTTTTGATGTCTTCTTCAATCTCCTTCAGGGTTTTAAAATTTTTGTTGTACAGGTCTTTGGTGTCTTTGATTAGGCTTGTTCCCAGGTATTTTTTTTTTGAGGCTATTGTGAGTGGGAAGTTCTCCTTATATTTCTTCTCCAGTTGCTTATTATTGGTGTGAAAAAAGGCTACTGATTTTTCTAGGTTAATTTTGTATCCTGCAACTTTATTGAAACTTTTAATCATTTCCAGCAGTTTTCTGATAGAGTTTTTAGCATCCCTTAGGTAAACTATCATATCATCTGCAGAAACACATAAAAATAAAAATAATAAAATATTTTTAAGAAAAGTCAACTGAAAATATATGTATATATAATCTCTATTCTTTTCCAGTGATCTGCACACAAATCTGTACCCAACACCACACTCTTCATTAGTGGAAATTCATGGAAATTCAGTTAAAGGCAGTTTTTTGACCTTGTTTCTCTTTTTGAAATTTGGTTGTAAAACCAAATAACTTTTGAATGAGTGTACGATTGTCTACAGCAAACAAGACCATGGGTTGGGGAGAAGTCTCAGTCAGTAAAGTGTCTGTATCATCAGCATAAGGACCTGATTTCAATTCCCAGAATCGTTTAAAACCCAGGTATGGAGCTATATACTTGATGGTGCCACACACTTGACAGAGCAGAAGATCCCTGGGTGTCCTTGGTCAGCCCACCCATCCAGTTAAAGCACAAGCCCCATGCAAATGAGAGACTTCAACAAACAAGGTGGACTTCACAGAACAATACCTGAGTTTCTTCTCTGGCCTCCACATAAATGTGCACGCAAATATAGGTATACCCACACATGTCCACTCATGTGCATACACATAGAAAGATACACATGTACACCTCCACACAAATACATACACACATACATATGAAACAAACAAACTAAATTAAAAAATTTTTGAAAGAAAAGTGTGGCAGGCTTCTGTGTAGGATCCCATTGAATCTATAGATGGATTGGGAAAGCATCAGGACTGAATGATATAATCTTATGGTCCACAAAGATGGCACATCTCTACAGTTGTGTATGAATTATCCAGCTTCCCTCTGGAGTGCTTTTAACTTAGTATAAAAGCACTTCCAAATTTTATAAATTATGTCAACATTTTGTATTTTGATATTATTGGAACACTTTCTGTTTTATTGCTAGTTATTTCTCTTTTGTTTTAAAGCCAATTTTGTATTAAAGCTCTGTGCATTTCACACAAAATTTCAAATCAAATCTAAACCCATGCCCCCCTCTTTGCCCCCCACCCCACCAAAGCTCATGCATTCTGCCAAAAATGTTTTTCATCTTTTTCTCAGTCTCTCTCAAAATTCTCAATGCAGAAGTTTACTGTTTCAAGCAGAAGTTCACCATTTCAGTTAGTTCTCAGATGCAGTCTTTTGTTGTTGTTGTTATTCCTTCCAATATGCATCACTCCAAAATATGCACATATGTATGCCACATATATCATAGATTTTAGCATCTTCAGCTTATGATTTTTCCTTAACAGTTTTTTTTATTTTGTATTTATTATGTGTATGAGTGTTCTGTCTGCATGTTGGTTGGTGCACCCGTGTCATAGGGTGAAAGATGTCATGTTTGAAGGCTCCTCCTCGGCAAGCCCAAATCACCATCAGTTCTGTCCTTGTGTTCCACACCGGTGTTTTCCCTTCCCATGGTCACCAAATGAGGTCCAGTGAGCACCACATCCTGTCTTGATCTTCCTGTACTGGTTGCCAGGATACAGCCTGGGTAGTCCAACAATGGCAGTCCACACTCTGAAGAGGCTGAAACCCCAGTAGTAGCTCAGTCCACAAGTTGGATGTCTCAGCAGTCCCCATCTGGCACTGAAGGTTTGCAGGAGTCTTGAAGAGACATGAGTCTTCAGTCCATATTGGAAGGTTGAAAAGCTGTGTCTGAAGTCTTTGAAGGATGGCAAAAGCAGGGTAGCTGTACTTGCCAATAAGACAGGCAAAACAACTGTTCTTTCTCTTTCTCTTTTTCTTTCTCTTTCTCTCTCTCTCTCTCTCTCTCTCTCTCTCTCTCTTTCTCTCTCTCTCTTACTTTTTGTCTTTATACTAAGATCTCAAGTACAATTTCTCAGGCCTTACTATTTATTTATTTATTTATTTATTTATTTATTTCTGGTTATACTTTCATTTTGGATGTTTAATGCCACACAGTTAGCCCAAATTAACCAAGGTTTTTGTTTTCTCAAGGACAGTTGAGGATCTGGTCCTCAAGGGTCACTCAGGTTTTTTTTGGGGGGGAGCCCCTGGCTCCTTTTGGCTTTCCAATCACCAGTTCCATCTGCTCAAGGACAAAGTCCTCTTTATAGACTGGACACTGGCTGAAGTCCGATCATTAGTGGATCTCCAAGGCCCCCTGCACCGGAAGACTGGTGACTCACATTTGCAGGACATTTCAAGAGATGCCCCCAAGCATAGTCCCCTGGGACTTAGTTGACCACTGAGGAATTGCTAGTTAGTTCTAACATACAGTAATACAGTTAGATTTTATATACTAACTTTAGATAGTATGAAGTTGGTGAGCTCACTTATTTTCACAGGGCTTGATAAAATTCCTTAAGATTTATTTTTTTATATATTTTATCTTTTATTTGTTGTTTAGAGATGGGGGTCTCATGTAGTCCAGGTTGCCCTTACCTCACTATGTAGCCAAGAATGACCTTGAACCTCTCATCCTGCTGCCTCCACCTCCAGAATGCTGGGCTTTCAGGCATGCACTACTCTGCCTGGTTTACATTATTCTGTGTATGAAATCCAGGGCTTCATGCATGCTAGGCAAGCAATGTACCCACTAAGATGCATCCCTTGCACATAGGGGGATTTATGTATACAATTATATATCTATGCTGTCCTCAAACAAAGAAAGTTTATCTTTTTTTTCTCTGCACTGCACTGAGTAGAGCAACCAGAATGGTGTTTCCCAGCTGCAGAAGAACCCTCACTCTCTTCCAGTTAAGTAGGCTGTTACCTGGAGGTTGATTATTCATGCCCTTTTTCATGATAATGTTCCCATCTATTCCTTCTTTCCTAAGAGCCTCTTATTTGTTGTTTCAAGTCATGAATGGATGTTGAAATCTGTCAAAACCTTTTTCTCTATCTCTTAATCAGATGATCTTTCTTTCGATGATGATTAAGTTTGAAGCTAAACAAACCCAACAGTCCTTGGATAAATACACTTAGCAAAGATTATTTATCCCTTTACACATTAAGAGAATTGATCTACTAATAGCTTTTAAAGTATTTCTATTAGTTACTTTTCTTATTGCCATGACCAAATGCCTGAAAAAAGCAACTTAAGGAAGGATGAGCTATACTTTGGCTCACAGTTCAAGGCTGCAGTCTATCATGGAGGGGACGGTGTGGCTGAAGGAACTAAGCCAGCTGGTCACATTGCATCCACAGTCAGGAAGCAGAGGAGAATGCTGGTGCTCATCTTTCTGCTTTTTTTCTCTTTAGTACTCTAGCCCATTGCCAGGCTTTCTTTGGTTCCTTTCCATAGCTTGAGGATATTGTTCCACCATCTAGCTTGTATAGTCTCCAATAAGCAATTTGCTGCCTGTTTCTCATTTCCAGTGGAAAGTATCTTCTTGATTGCTCCTAAGATTTTATCAGTGAGGTACAGCAGTTTGACTGTAGCATGGCCTATGTGATCTTCTCCATGTTGGTCTGATCACGGTTCAGTGAGTCTCTTAGATGTTGGATTTTATATTTATTAATGAAAGTTGGTAACATTTTAAATCCTTCAGGTATTTTGTCTCTTCTGTTTTCTCTCTTTCTGAGGCTCCAGTTGTATCTATTTATATACTTAGTTCTATATACTTAGTATCTATATACTTAGTATCTATATACTTAGTATCTATATACTTAGTATCTATATACTTAGTATTGACTGCCAGGGTGCTGGCAATCTGCTGGGGGTTTTTGTTGTTGTTGTTGTTGTTGTTGTTGTTGTTGTTGTTGTTTCAGACAGGGTCTCCCTGTAGACCAAGCTGGCCTTGAACTCACAGAGATCTGCTTGCCTCTGCCTTCCAAGTGCTAGGATTAAAGGTGTGAGCCACCACACTCAGCTTAAAGACGGTTCTTAGCCACTATGTGGGTTCTTGGAATCAAACCCAGGTCCTCTGCAAGAGCAGTCAGCACTCTTAACAGCTGAGCCATCTCTCCAGCCCCTCTGCTGGGTTTTTTTACTTTCATTTTATATGCCCTATTTTGAAAAATTCCATCATTTTATCCTCCAATTCATTGATATTTTTCCTGCAGTATAAGTATCTCTAAGACTAACCTATGCAATACATGTTTCCTTTACATGGAGCTTCTCCAGCTTAAAAATCTCCACTTATGGGGCTGGAGAGATGGCCTAGCGGTTAAGAGCACTCACTGCCCTTGCAGAGGACCAGGGTTCAATCCCCAGCACCCACATGGTGGCTGAGAACCATCTTTGACTCCAGTTCCAGGGGAGTCTGACACCCTCTTCTGACCTCTGAGGCATTGCACGGCACAGGTGCACAGACCTGCATGCAGACAGTACATTCATACACATAAAAAATAAAAAAAATCTCCATTTACTTGTCTTTATTATTTTGATCCATTTTAATTATATACACCTGTCATGCTACATCTCTATATATTTTTATAATATCAACAATAACCATTTCAGGTTCTTGTGTATTAATTTCATTATCACTATCATTTCTTTTTCTACTTCTGTTGATTTAATTTTCTCTTAGATGTGAATCATAATTTTCTGCTTTTTGTATGCCTGATGATTTTTAAGTGGATACCAGATAATATGAATTATACCTTATTGTCCTTCTATAAAGACTGTTGGATGTTGTTCTGGGACATATTTAATGTATTAGCATGTAAGTTTTAGTTTTCTAAGGCTTTCATTTAAGTTTTGTTATGACAAGTCTAAGGAGCCTTTATTCTGGGTATAATTTAACTTCATTCCTAAGGCTTCAGACTTCAAATTCTTTGTTCCCTATTTTGAAAGGCCTAACCTCTTCAGATGGGAGAAACTTCTATTATTTTCTGTCTTGTGTGAGTTCTAGAAATTATTCAACCTAGTGTATGACAATCATTGTCCCTCTGATCTTGAGTTTCACCTCGTGCATGTGTTGCACTCAGACAAGACTGTCAGGAAACCTCTGTTCCCAGCTTTCCTCTCCAGTGCACTGGCCTGCAAATCCCAGCTGCCGGGTCCCTTCCCCCTAATGTCTGTGTTATCTCTTCAATCCAACAAAACCTGCAGGCTCTGTATGAATTCTCTCTCCCAGAATTTCAGTTCAGAAATGAAATCCAGGCAATTGTTTAGAGAAATTGCAGGCTCACCTAATTTTGATACAGAGATCAAAGTCTGTGCTGCCTGTTGCCTTATATATGAAAAAAATTTAGATTATATGTACATTATATTCATATTTATATGTATGTGTTTGGGTTTATTTGTTTATGTGTATATGCATGTGTATCTATGTAGATGTATATATAGTGATATATATTGTGTTTATGCATGAAAGTGTGTGCATGTGTATATTTATGCTATATGCAAGCATGAGTGAATTATGTGTATATGTATATATGCACTCATTATTATATGTATGGGTTATAGGTGCACATGTGTAAATATGAGTATGTGAGTATGTATATGTGTATTTCTCTAACAGCTTGATCCTTCATGATTAGAAGCAAAATTTCCCATATACCTTTACCCATATCCACTTCTTCTGTCACACTATATTTAATAATTTTCTTATTATCTTCTTGGAGCAATGATCACATGATATTGACTGTGGCAGCTGACAGGGAAGGACTGATTCTTCTCAGATCCACTCTTTCCGTCCTCATCCTTCCAAATTCCATTATGTCTGTAGAAGAAAAATAAATCAGCCTGGAGTATTCACTTAAAACACATTACCTCATACTCTTTAAAATCCTCACCAACAAGTAAGGCATTTTAAAATGAATATTTTTTGAAAAAAACTTATGGGTATGAAGATGGTTGTTCTTCCTTAAGCATATAATTAAAAAATAATTAATGCTTATTAAATACAGAGACAAATGGAGAAAAACATCTTTGAACTTTAAATTTTTACTTTTCTGAAGCCCTTTATTAAGTGCCTGTAATTACTGTAATATAAACAAACTAAAATACTTTATGATCATAGAGTACAATTTTTTTAATTTAAGAAAGTTAGCATAATAGTGCACAGAACAAACAGCTCCAGTGCATTTGTGGCTATCATTAAGAACATTTTTATCAGTTGCTAAATTGACAGGTCTGAATCTCCAGGTGCTTCCGTATTTTTGTAGGCCTCTTGCCATATAGAGTTGCTTTAAATCCCTTCCCATAGAATCCTAGCCTCGATTTATTTCCTGTCCTCCTTCACTCGCAAGCCCTATCAAAGCAGATCCTATCCAGGCAGGTGAGGCTGGGAGTACAGACAGCTTTCCATATAACGCAGCAAGCTTGATATTGAATAGAAGAGATTTCAAAAGAGAATTACCCATAATAACCATCAGTGTCTATCAGATTCAGCCAGATAATTGTTCACTTTTCACTTCACTTTGTCAAGGCAGCTACAGATGGTGATCTTGGAAGGTGGGTAATTCTCTCCAAGGGTAAATTTTCAGGATAGATGTGCTGTACATTCTCCAAGGGGAAGCCATGACTTCCTTATCTGGGAATGTAATAAATTTTTGAACTAAGAGGAATCAGTAAGCATCATTTGTATAGACATTTAAAACACCTTATATAAACTCTAGCTTGAAAGTGGATTAAAAGAAGACACAAATATAGCTCCTTTATAATCAGATCTGGTGAGAATGGCTGAGAAGAGAATGTTTCTAGTGTGCACAGAGAAAAGTGTAACAGGAAAAGAAAGAGTTGGTGAGTTGGTAATCTCTACAGTTAGAAAAATGATGAATAAAGGACAGGACTGAAACCACTGTGGGTGTACAATTTTTACAGTACTTCTGAAGGTTCTGCTAATAAAATTCTTCTTGTTGGGTGCAGGGGGTAGAGTACTTTGCACATAATTGTAAGGACCCAAGTTCAAATACCCAGAACCCATGTAGAAGCAAAACAAGATATTAGACTTCTGCAATCCCAGCTCTTCTACTGAGAGAGTGGAAGCCGAGACAGGAGATGCTCACAGGGCAAGAAACCCAGGTAGAAGGACATAGACCCTGATTCCAACAAGGTGAAGGACAAAACTGACATCTGACATAGTCCTCTGACCTGCAGTCATGAACCATGGCACATGCATGTGAGCATGTGAGCATACACACACACATATCATATATATGCAAACAAATATTTTTTCAAAACTAACTCTTTTGAGGCTGATGTTTCTTCATTTAGAAAAATGTCATGCTAAAACTCAAAATTTTAATTTTTGAGGGGAGCTGGGAGAGATCCCTGTGGTCCTCTCAAACACAAGGCCTTTGAGCTCTCACTGATGATTCCTGTACAAGACGTCTAGGCATCTGAGATCCAAGTGTCTTCCTAGAGCAATGACCAAGGTCCACAAACACTGACCACCAGCTCATAGTGATCACAATAGCCTACACCTATATATCTGGGTAAATGTATAAAAATTATCTGAGTATTATTTTCAAAGTCTGGTATACCATTATAGCCAGACATGGAGGAGTTGTATGAAGACCTCAGAATTCTTGAGTCTGAAGGGATGACAGTCTAGACAGCAGTCTTAAAATGTGTAGGATCAAGAATGATTCAAGGGTGTGGAGTTGGCTCAGATGATAATGTATTAGCCACAGTAGTATGAGGACCTAAATTCAGATCCCCAACAACTCATGTAAAAGCTGGCCACAGCAATACATACCAGTGATCCCAATGCTGGGGAGGCAGAGTCACAAGGATCCTTGGGGCTTGCTGGCCAGTCAGTCTAGTCTAAGTGGCAAGCTTCACGTTCAGTGAGAGACCCTGTCTCAAAAAGTGAGGGAGAGAGATATTTAGAAAGGCACTGAAAGTTGACCTGTGCCCTCCACACGTACATGCATTGGCAAGCAATCTGCATTAGATGGAGGCCAGCCTGGTCTATGTAGCAAGTTCCAGGCCAGTTGGAACTACAGGGAGACAATGTCTCAAAAATATCAATGAAAGAGAGTGAGAGAGGAGGAGACAGAGAAGCAGAAGGATTTGAAGGATTTCATAGCAGATCCCAGAATACCAGGCCAAAAGCTCTCCTCAGAATTATCAATGTCTTTTTTATTATCAGTAGCAGGCAGGAACACATCTTAAGGGGGTTTATTATATAAATAAAAGCAAGAATAGTTCCATGAGTGCAGGGTCTACACAGACATTTGGAGCACATTTCTAACCTTTTCCAGTTTAGATCCTAGAGTTACAGCCTGACACAATAATTGACGTGATGCTACTATCAAAGAATACTGGGCTCACAGGGTCCTAACCCAGCCTGAGGTTGTAATTTTTTATATTGTTCAAAATAGCTTTTCCTTCATTTTTACAAAGGAATTTCATGGTCCACTGCTTTCTTCTTTTAATTTCCTACATAATTTATCTGCCAATTTGTGTGTGGGGGGGGTGTTGTCTGAGTGTGGGTACACTTGCATGACACTGGGTGTGTATGGAAGTTAGAAAACAATTTTCAGGAACTGGTTCTCACTTTCCACCCTTCCACCCTTCTTCCACCCTGTTGAAGCAGTCTCTCTCATATCCACTGCCCTACATATTCCAGGCTAGCTGACCCAGGAGCTTCTGGGAGTTCTCCAATCTCTACCTCTTACTTCATAATGGGAGTGCTGGGATTACCAGTGCATGACACACACTATATCCATCTTTGTGTGTGTTCCAGAGATCAAACTCAGATCATCTGGCTTGGGTGGCAAGACTTTTACTCCCTGAGCCATGTAACTAGCCCTTATGTTTAATGTTTTATTTCCTATTAATGCCCAACATTTTTTTCTTTGATTCATTCCCTACATGATAGTGAACCAAATTTTCAACATCTGGTGTTTTTCCATGCCAAAGAAAGCACAAAGGATTACAAAACAAATTCACATTCTCTTGTACATTCTTCAAATCTCAAAAAGCTTAAACCTAGCTTGAACCCAGACTGAGGAGGATTGTCAGGCACACCAAGCCATCACATTGAATTTACCCTTCCAGCAGGTCATCTTCATGACACAGTCAATAGTAACCCAGTGGTTGAGAATATTCTCCCAGTGGTTAAGAATAAATGAACAGTTTGGTCATTTTTTTCTATTTTGACAAAACCATGAGGCAAACTTAAGAGTGAATAACCTGCATTTAATTGATATGGCTTTGGCAAATGGCTTGTTTTTTTATAGTTTTTTTTTAGCTTATTTCAGCCAGACAGATGAAGAGAGGGATATGCAAATAAAGAAATCTGTTTTTCTGTCTGCAGTTGAAGTTTCTGTTGCCAATACCACATTACATAGCTAAAAGATGCAGATGTCTACAAACCTGGAGGTAAATTACCAAAGTTTATTTGCCTGACCACTCTGGTAATAGCCAAGTTAAGAAAGTGTGCCAGTTAATAAGATGGTCTGAGTGTTGAACATCCACAAACCACCACTAAATCATAATCGGTTTTCACAATGTATTTGGTTGAGGGGTGTGTGTGTGTGTGTGTGTGTGTGTGTGTGTGTGTGTCTCAGCTGTCATTCCGTCAGGCCTATTCACCTAGTTTTGGTTTTTTTTTTTTGTTTTTTTTTTTTAAAGCAAGGTCTCTCACTGCCCTGGAGCTCACCAATTAGGCTAGGCTGGCTGGTTAGAAATCCCTGGGGAGTCTTCCTGGCTCTACCTCCACCTTGCTACCACATCAGACTTTTGGCTGAAGTTTTTATAAATATCGGAGAAGTTCTCAAAGTAATACAAAGAGAGATGGGGGTTAAGTTTCAAGTATTCTGTTTTCCTATTATCTTGGAGTTGAAAAGGGAAAAGTTAGTCAAAATATAATTCATTTGAATCCATAAGCAACTATATTTTGCATTTAAGCAACTACAGGCAGAGCATCCATCCCATAAGATAAGATCCAAAATTCCCTTATATCAGAAATGGAGACATCATGCTCAAAAACTTTCATAATTGCAGGCTGGGTGGACAGTTCAGTCCATAAAATTCTTGCCTAATAAGCAAAATAACTGGAGTTCCATCCTCAGAAACTACCAAAAAAAAAAAAAAAAGAAAGAAAGAGAGAGAGAGAGAGAGAGAAAGAAAGAAAGAAAGAAAGAAAGAAAGAAAGAAAGAAAGAAAGAAAAAGTTGTGCCAGCACACACTTGTAATTCTTCTGTTGAGTCCAAGACAGGTGGACCCTGGAGCTCACTGGCCAGCTAGCTTAGTCACTTGGCTAGCTGCTCCAGGCCAGTGAGAGACATTGTCTCAAAAAATAATGTGGATGGCACCTGAGGAACAGAAGCTGGGGTTGTCCTCTGACCACTACATGCACATACACACATGCAAACACAGACATACACACACATGCACACAGACACACACACACACATTTTTCCAATTTCAAAGCACTTATGATTCTGAATTTTCAATTAATCTATAAAGTATATGCAAATATTGTAAAATCTGAAACACTTTTGGTCCCAAAATAACCTTTCTAGACACATGTTCTAGTATGACGTGTCAATAACTACAAACTATATTGTATTAACTTATTTTTTTATTTCTCTATGTATATGAATGCACTGTCTGCATGCAGGTCTGTGCACCCGTGTCATGCAATGCTGCGGACATCAGAAGAGGGTGCCAGATTCCCCCTGAACTGGAGTTCTCCTGGACTTGGAGTTTCAGACGGTTCTCATCCGCCATGTGGGTGCTGGGGATCGAACCTGGGTCCTCTGTAAGAGCGATTGGCGCTCTTAACTGCTAGGCCATCTCTCCAGCCCTGTATTAACTTTTGAGTGTTCACCATAATGTCTCAAGTCTATACACAAGGCAGTTTCCATAAATATGTTATGTAGGCTTTTAAAAACTTATTCAAGACTCCAGCTTCAAAGTGGATTTCTCAAGAAAATGGATACCCAGGATGGAGAGTTAGCTTAGCAGTGAAGAACACTTTCTGTTCTTGCAAAGGACCCAAGTTTGGTTCCTAGCACCAATGTAGGATGTTTCATAACCACCTGTAACTCCAGCTTGAGGGTATTCAACACCCTCTTCTGGACTCCAAGGAAACTGCACTCATGCTGTGCACATACTGAAAGACAGATACACATACACACATACACACATATACACACACATACACACATACACACATGCACAAACACACATACACATACACACATACTGACAGACAGATACACATACACACATACACATACACACATACACACATACTGACAGATACACATACACACATACACACATGAGCATAAATAGTGAATAAAAACTGAAAAACAAAATGAGCTCCATCACTTTTATACACTGCATGAGGCAGCTTGTAACCAACCCCAAATCTTTTGCCTCATATTCATTAGTTGCTCATTAACACTTTTGATGAACTCTCTCACAAGGAAATTGTTAACAAAATACAATTGCTTTATAAAGAGCCAGGGTGGTTGTTTAGTTAAATGCATCCTGATGCCACAGTATAATATTGGCTGCACAAATGAATACCTGGTTTTCGTCAGAAGCCCTGATCCACATGGACACTACATGCCTGTGAGAACTGCCCCCACTCCGCCCCACAATTACTCACAGAAATTTGCTGGCACCTGCCTCATCGTGAGTACTATTCCAGACTAATTATTTTTAAACAAGCTGTGATTATGTAAGGCAAAAATCCCTTGTTTTGACTCAGAATCAACAAGAAACTGAGCAGGACTACAGCTTCTGTCTTTCTAATTCTGAAGTCTGCCATCTCTAATTTCATTCTTCCGAATCTTCAGATTCACCTTATTTCGTTTTGTTTTTCTGTGCATAGGTGCACATGTGTGTGGAGGCCAAAAGCCAACCCTGAATGTCATTCTTGATGTGTCAGGCTCCTTGTTTTTTTTTTNGATTTCATAGCAGATCCCAGAATACCAGGCCAAAAGCTCTCCTCAGAATTATCAATGTCTTTTTTATTATCAGTAGCAGGCAGGAACACATCTTAAGGGGGTTTATTATATAAATAAAAGCAAGAATAGTTCCATGAGTGCAGGGTCTACACAGACATTTGGAGCACATTTCTAACCTTTTCCAGTTTAGATCCTAGAGTTACAGCCTGACACAATAATTGACGTGATGCTACTATCAAAGAATACTGGGCTCACAGGGTCCTAACCCAGCCTGAGGTTGTAATTTTTTATATTGTTCAAAATAGCTTTTCCGTTTTTCCCTCTTCATTTTGTATCAAAGGGAGATGTTATGGTCCACTGCTTTCTATTTCTTCTTTAAATTCCACATAATTGTATTGCCAATTGTGTGTGTGGGGGGGGTGTTTCTGTGTGGTACACTTGCATGACACGTGGGTGGTGTATGGAAGTTAGAAACATTTTCGGAACTGGTTCTCCTTTCCACCCGATCCACCCTTCTTCCACCCGGTGAAGCAGTCTCTCGTCATATCCACTGCCCTACATATTACCAGGCTAGCTGACCCAGGAGCTTCTGGGAGTTCTCCAATCTCTACTCTACGTTCATAATGGAGTGCTGTGGGAGTTACCAGTCATGACACACACTATATCCATCGTTGTGTGGTGTCCAAGAACAAACCATATCAATCTGGCTTGGGGTGGCAAAAAAAGACTTTTACATCCCTGAGCCATGGTAACTAGCCCTTATTTTAATGTTTTATTTCCTATTAATGCCCAACATTTTTTTCTTTGATTCATTCCCTACATGATAGTGAACCAAATTTTCAACATCTGGTGTTTTTCCATGCCAAAGAAAGGCACAAAGGATTACAAAACAAATTCACATTCTCTGTACATTCTTCAAATCTCAAAAAGCTTAAACCTAGCTTGAACCCAGACTGAGGAGGATTGTCAGGCACACCAAGCCATCACATTGAATTTACCCTTCCAGCAGGTCATCTTCATGACACAGTCAATAGTAACCCAGTGGTTGAGAATATTCTCCCAGTGGTTAAGAATAAATGAACAGTTTGGGTTGCATTTTTTTTCTATTTTAGACAAACCATGAGGCAAACTTAAGAGTGAATAACCTGCATTTAATTGATATGGCTTTGGCAAATGGCTGTTTTTTTATAGTGTTTTTTTTAGCTTATTTCAGCCAGACAGATGAAGAGAGGGATATGCAAATAAAGAAATCTGTTTTTCTGTCTGCAGTTGAAGTTTCTGTTGCCAATACCACATTACATAGCTAAAAGATGCAGATGTCTACAAACCTGGAGGTAAATTACCAAAGTTTATTTGCCTGACCACTCTGGTAATAGCCAAGTTAAGAAAGTGTGCCAGTTAATAAGATGGTCTGAGTGTTGAACATCCACAAACCACCACTAAATCATAATCGGTTTCACAATGTATTTGGTTAGGGTGTGTGTGTGTTTGTGTGTGTTGTGTGTGTGTGTGTGTCCTCAGCTGTCATTCCTCAAGGCCGATTCACCTAGTTTTGTTTTTTTTTTTTGTTTTTTTTTTTTTTTTTATTTTTGTTTAAGCAAAGGTCTCTCACTGCCCTTGAGCTCACCAATTAGGCTAGGCTGCGTGGTTGAATCCCTGGGGAGTCTTCCTGGCTCTACCTCCACCTTGCTACCACATCAGACTTTTGGCTGAAGTTTTTATAAATATCGGAGAAGTTCTCAAAGTAATACAAAGAGAGATGGGGGTTAAGTTTCAAGTATTCTGTTTTCCTATTATCTTGGAGTTGAAAAGGGAAAAGTTAGTCAAAATATAATTCATTTGAATCCATAAGCAACTATATTTTGCATTTAAGCAACTACAGGCAGAGCATCCATCCCATAAGATAAGATCCAAAATTCCCTTATATCAGAAATGGAGACATCATGCTCAAAAACTTTCATAATTGCAGGCTGGGTGGACAGTTCAGTCCATAAAATTCTTGCCTAATAAGCAAAATAACTGGAGTTCCATCCTCAGAAACTACCAAAAAAAAAAAAAAAAGAAAAAAAAAGAAAGAGAGATATGAGAAGAAAAGAAAGAAAATAAGAAAGAAAAAAGAAGAAAAAAAAGAAAGAAAGAAAGAAAAGTGTGTCCAAGCACACACTTGTAATTCTTCTGTTGAAGTCCAAACAGGATTGACCCTGGAGGCTCACTGGCCTCTCTAGCTATCACATGCTAGCTGCGCTCCCAGGCCAGTGAGAGACAATTGTCTCAAAAATAGATGTGGGATGGCACCTGAGGAACAAAAGCTGGGGTGTCCTCTGACCACATACATGCACATACACACTTGCACAACACACAGCACTTGTGCAACACACACATGCACACAACCACACACACACATGTTTCAATTTTTTTTGAAAAAAAAACTTTATGAGTTCTGATTTCAATTAATCTATAAAGTATATGCAAATATTGTAAAATCTGAAACACTTTTGGTCCCAAAATAACCTTTCTAGACACATGTTCTAGTATGACGTGTCAATAACTACAAACTATATTGTCTTAACGATTTTTTTTTATTTTATGTTAGAATGCACTGTCGCAGTGCAGGTCTGAGCACCCATGTCAGGCATGCTGCGACAATCAGAAGAGGGTGCCAGATGTCCCCCTGAACTGGAGTTCTCCTGCACTGGAGTTTCAGAACGGTTTCTCATCCGCCTGCCATGTGGGTGCTGGGGATCGAACCCGGGTCCTCTGTAAGAGCGATTGGCGCTCTTAACTGCTAGGCCATCTCTCCAGCCCTGTATTAACTTTTGAGTGTTCACCATAATGTCTCAAGTCTATACACAAGGCAGTTTCCATAAATATGTTATGTAGGCTTTTAAAAACTTATTCAAGACTCCAGCAACAAAGTGGATTTCTCAAGAAAATGGATACCCAGGATGGAGAGTTAGCTTAGCAGTGAAGAACACTTTCTGTTCTTGCAAAGGACCTAAGTTTGGTTCCTAGCACCAATGTAGGATGTTTCATAACCACCTGTAACTCCAGCTTGAGGGTATTCAACACCCTCTTCTGGACTCCAAGGAAACTGCACTCATGCTGTGCACATACTGAAAGACAGATACACATACACACATACACACATATACACATACATATACACACACATACACACATACACACATGCACAAACACACATACACATACACACATACTGACAGACAGATACACATACACACATACACATACACACATACACACATACTGACAGATACACATACACACATACACACATGAGCATAAATAGTGAATAAAAACTGAAAAACAAAATGAGCTCCATCACTTTTATACACTGCATGAGGCAGCTTGTAACCAACCCCAAATCTTTTGCCTCATATTCATTAGTTGCTCATTAACACTTTTGATGAACTCTCTCACAAGGAAATTGTTAACAAAATACAATTGCTTTAAAAAGAGCCAGGGTGGTTGTTTAGTTAAATGCATCCTGATGCCACAGTATAATATTGGCTGCACAAATGAATACCTGGTTTTCGTCAGAAGCCCTGATCCACATGGACACTACATGCCTGTGAGAACTGCCCCCACTCCGCCCCACAATTACTCACAGAAATTTGCTGGCACCTGCCTCATCGTGAGTACTATTCCAGACTAATTATTTTTAAACAAGCTGTGATTATGTAAGGCAAAAATCCCTTGTTTTGACTCAGAATCAACAAGAAACTGAGCAGGACTACAGCTTCTGTCTTTCTAATTCTGAAGTCTGCCATCTCTAATTTCATTCTTCCGAATCTTCAGATTCACCTTATTTCGTTTTGTTTTTCTGTGCATAGGTGCACATGTGTGTGGAGGCCAAAAGCCAACCCTGAATGTCATTCTTGATGTGTCAGGCTCCTTGTTTTTTTTTTCAAAACAGGGTCTCCCACTGACCGAGCAGCAAACCTCAGGGATCCACCTGTCTCTACCTCCCCAGCACTGGGATTATAAGCATGTCACCACACCCATCTTTTTGACTTGGGTACTGAGTATCAAATTAAGATCCTCAGGCTTGCACAGGGAACACTATCAACAGAGCTATAGCTCCAGATTTTATTGTGTTTCATTTTTAGAGACAATGTCTCATGTAGCCTACAATGGCTTGTATCTGTACCTCCTTATACCAGAATTACAATAAACAATACAACCTGAAAATTACTGCCACAGTAATGGTGACCACTGGTTTGCAAAAGATCTAGAACCTTCAGACTAGTGATGCATAATGGGAAAAGGGACTGAGGAGGATGCTAACATCACTTTACTCTAGGTGTCATTTCTCTTAAACACCTTCTAAGAACTTGAAAGTACAAAGAAATCAATCTTTGGAATATCCAGTAACTTTGAAAGATTGTATCCCTCCTACAAACTAGCATAGCTGGGTAATACATGGAAAATGGATACAAAGAAGAAGGAAGTGAGTTGCTTGCTTTGGTTGTGGAAACCAAAACAACACACACACACACACACACACACATGCACACACACACACACACACACACACACATGCACACACAAATACAGATTGATATCTTACTAGAAAACAGTAGCCATTTGATGACTGGAATAATGTTGTGATGAGCTGTTGGTCTCTCATCTTCCCATTCATTTACTCTAAATCAATGACAGCTGACTACATGCAGGATATACTTTGCCAAGCACTGGTTGTGGAGAACAGGCTCCATCCATATGATCAGATCTGTTCATAGAAGGGCTATACTGTATAACAGGGGCTGTGATGACATCATCAGCTGGCTCATGTGAGAGTGCAAAGATGAATAAAATCCACTCTGTCCTCGGGCCGTCTACAGTCTAATGGCACTTACTAGGAGAACTCCCTTTTCTGGATAGTAAGAGCATGCCTGTTAACAAGCTCTGTTCTGGGTTGGTTGCTGCTTCGTTTGCAGTCCTCCAAGCCTTCTTGTGGTCAATGTAGCATGCAATAATGTGGATATGATATAATTATAGCCACCTGCCAATAAGCTTGGTTCAAGGAACAGCAAGGTAATAATCTTCAGCTAAAGAGAGGGTTTATTTTATAAGTATGTTTTGCATGTACTCATCTGTGTGTGTATGCATGTGTGTATATGGTTATACATGCATATGTGTGCGTGTGTGTGTGCATGTGTGTGTGTGTGTGTGTGTGTTGGCCAGAGGTTGACATTGGTCTCATCCTTGATTGTCCTCTCTCTCAGTGAACTATGTCTCTCAGTGAACCTGGAGGCCATTGAACTCCAGGATCCTCCAGCCTCTACTTTCCTAGTATTAGAATTACAGATACAAGTACCACACCCAGCTTTTTATGTGGGTTCTCATGCTTGCCTGGCAGACACTACTGAATGAGTAGTCTCTCTCCAGCCCCGTGACTGGGGACTTCGTACCTCCCACTTTAAGTTTACAGTTTGTAAAAGAACAAAAAACAAAAAACAAACAGGAGTAACATGTCTCTGAAATTTCTTCTCCATGCCATCCTACAGAGAACTTTAGCTGATTGCTTGTCCCTGAACTCCTCCCTGATGTCTCAGATGTCACTTCCTTTACTCCTCATGTCTCCCAAGCTGAGTCATTTTAAAGGTAGTCCTTCCAGAAAGGCCTGTATCCACTTCTAAGAGACTAAAAGGTCTCCATCCCCTTATAAACCAGACATTCCCAGTGTTCTGAGTCCATTCACCATGCAGAAGATTTCTCCTCCTTATGCTGTTGACTGACCTCAATGCATCCCAGGTTTACAGAGGTGACGAGCACTCCAGAGACCAGTGTCCTGATGCTGGGGTTTCCCCAGAAAGATTTCTGTTTTCTGCACTAGCCTCAAATTTGAAGTGACTGGGTTGTCATTCCCTAAGTTATCCTGGGAGACTTCTGGGGTGGTTGCTGGGGCAAGGGTAAGAGCTCATCTCGAGACTGAAAGGAGTCCGGCGGGGCAGTGAGACTGGGTAAGAGAGAGACAGCCAGCCAGAGCTGGGAATGGGATTGGTGACCTTGGAAGCAAGAAGACTAGGTAAGAGAGTGATAGCTAGAGCTGGGAATGGGATTGGTGACCTGGGAAGCATGAAGACTAGGTAAGAGAGTGATAGCTAGAGCTGGGAATGGGATTGGTGACCTGGGAAGCATGAAGCCCACTGGTACACATGTGAGACTGGGTAAGAGAGAGACAGCCAATGCTGGAAATGTAATTGGTGACCTTGGAAGCATGAAGCCCACTGGTACACTAAGGGACCCAACCCCGAATTCATTAGTGAGGCTCTGTTGGCAGCAACATTCACAGACATATCTGAATTTGACACCTGTCCAGGGCAACCCCACATCAACTCACTAAAGATTCCAAGCAGGCCTGGCCCTGTGAACTTTGTTCTTACAACAGCCATTTAATTATTTTGTGAGTTCTTACAATTCTCTGAAAAAAATTTTCTGGCCTCAGATACTTCTTCAGGTTAAAATATTTTTATGAACTGCAAGAAAACTGATAGTGCTTTAAAGAAAATGCAGAAAACAGCACCAGCATTTTCAGTACAATCTCAGTTTCCCAGGGAGGATGAGTTCTGAAGGAATTTTCTTGAGGGTGAAACTTACATTCTTCTTGAGCCCCTGTTTGTCCACAGCTCATTTCATAGGTTTTTACAAATGATTCCTTCATATCCTCCACATTTGTCATATGGGAATTTTAGAAATTAAAACAAAATGTTCTTGGGGATGGAGAGATGCTTCAGTGGTTAAGAGCACTGGCTGTTCTTGCAGAGGACCCAGGTTCAGTTCCCAGCACCCACATGGCAGCTCACAACCATCTGTAACTCCAGTTCCAGAGGATCTAATGCCCTCTTCTGATCTCCATGGTTATTGTATAACATGGGTGTACTTACATACATACAGGCATAAAACAAAAATCATAAATAGAATAGTTTTTTAGTGTCCTTAATGGCAAGTGTTTTCCGAGCTCTTTGATGCTCAGTTCTCAGAGAATCCGTGACCTCAGGAATTCCAGAAGCCCCATTTCACAGATTCTGATATAACTATATTAGATATTAAAGGGAAAGGAAAACAAGAGCATAGGTGCCAGAAAATGCTGCTGCTCTCAGAGGGCAACGGACATAGACCGCCTTCACCGTTCTGTTTTCTACTCATGATCTGTTTTCTGGCCTGTTTCTTGCACTTGCCCATGGCCCACTGTTAGAGACCAGGAAAGCATATGCAGGCTTAAGGGGGTGCAGAAATCATGGAAATCATTAGAAAGAAAATAATCCCCCTGCTGTGTATGTGTCTATGTGTGTCTGTGTGTGTGTGCATGTACATGTATGTGCAAGTGGTGTGTGTGTACATATGTGTGAAGATCAATTTCAGATATTGGCCCTCAGTCACTATCCACTTTATTTGAAACAGATTGTCTCACTGAACCTGGAGCTGATGAATTCATCTATGCTGGCTGCCAGTGAGCCCCAGGGAGCATCCTGCCCCTGCTTCCCCAGTGCTGGGACCACAGGACATGCCTAAGACACTCGGCTATTTTATGTGGGAAGAAGGAAGGGAGGGAGACAGGCACCTCTCAGACTCAGTCCATAGGAGCCAGGAATTCTGCAGGCCATGACTAAGCCGAGATCCCATGACATTTGAGATGAATGCAGGATGCCATATTGAAAATGGCAGCTGTCTCCCACTTCAGAATAGCCTGTGAAGAGCAAACACCTCTTCAAATGGGGACTGCACTTACTAGTACTTCCAAAGCAAAATATCAAATTTACCAGCTCCTAGAAAATCCACCTCCTTTTTGTTTTTACAAACAGTATTAGAATTCTCAAAATGGTTCTACTGGCAACAAAGAAGTTTAAGGAGGAGAAGAGCATAACCCATCATCAATTACTATCTCCTTTTTCTGTCTCACGATGTGCTGGGTATCAGTATAAATTCCAAGGATTATATGGAGACCATATTTTAATATTCATAGCACCTACACAAGGAACCTGAGACAGACCACTGAGTTTAAAGGCTTTTGTATGGGAATTCCCCACTCTCAGTTGTTATCAGTAACAGCATCACAAGCCATTGTTCCATAAAACACCAAAGACATGGTATGGTAACTGATCCATAAACTATTCTGTCTCTCACCACATTCATTGCAGCACTGAGCCGCAACCTTTACCCATTGCCAGAATGAGAAGATTCTGATAGGTGAAACTAAAGATGTCTCATCACAAAACTTTATTTTATGAACTTAGGCTTTCTGTATGACAACCAAATTATGGACTCGTGGATGCTGGCTCACTAGCTTGGATAAACCACCTCTCCACTTTAGAAAGTGACTATGAAATTAATTTTTCAGAAATTTTCTATAAACAGTTTTCTGAAAATGAGATGTAATTTACCTAGTGTGTCACATGGATAGTGAAATTAGCTTAATTTCTTGTAAGAAATACTGGAATGTCTAGGAGAGATGGAAAAAATCCAAAGGGCAGACCTAGAGAGATGAGTTGGTCAGTAAATACTTGGCACACAAGCACGAGGACCTGAGTTCAATCCCCCAGAACCGGATCTAAGACTCCAGTGGAGATACACTCCTGCTACCCCAGAGATGGGGAAGCCAAGAAAGGATGATCCCTGCGGCTCACTGGCCAGGCACCTCTGACTGGATGAGCTACAGTTTCAGGGAGGGGTCTTGTGTGAAATGATTGAGAAAGACACCAGAACTTTACCTCTGGCCTACAAACACACACACACACACACACACACACCAAACATTCACATATGTACACACACACACACACACACACACACACACACACAGAGGAGCACATATACATACAGGCATACACAAAACAAAAAGAATTTTGATGAGTTTGTGTAAAGTGAGAATGGAAGACAGGGTGGCTCCACCCACTTCTCAGTGAGGATTCTGGCTGCACACGTGTGTCACGTGATAAGTACTGCTGATAGCTAAGGTACCCTTTGGGATGGCCTGTCCTCATTGTCCAGTTGAGAGGCTGGGGACTAAGAGCTGCTGCGTGGTGATAATTTATAGGAAACATACCCCATCACCTTTGTCAACACATCGCTTCAGCTTGTTATGTGTGCTCATTACTCACGTTATTTCAGTTAATAAATTTCACCAAATTAAAGTTGCATGAGTTCCAGACTGAAATAAAGATAATCAAAAACAATTGTTGGTCTCTAACGATCATCACTCTAGACAAGCAGTGTGTATGAGACTATTGCCATCCATACTGAACTGGCCTTCTTACCTCATTACTTGAAGGAGATAATTTCATGTTCAATTAAAGGCCTGTTTTGTGCATATCACTGGGCATTTTCTGCATAAGTTCCTATGTGTGATTAGTTTTGAATCATGAATATCTATATATATAATATATCTATATATATATATATATATATGGGGTTGTGCCTCAGTGTATGACATGTGTAGGAATCAGAGGACAGCTCTGGAGTCAGTTCTCTCCTTCCACATTTACACAGGTCCCGGGGATGGAATGAAGGCCACCAAGCTTTCACGGCAAGCACCTTACCCACTGAGCCACCTCCCAGCCCCTGCGTCACTTTTCTAAGGTGCTCTTCCTCTGGGTGCCTTCTTTCTATGAGCTCACACTCAAATATCAACCAACTTCTTCTCCCGTTCTATAGCCTTCTCTAATTGTCTGTGTTTTTCTATGCTAGAATCAAACTGCCAGATGAGAACACTGGACAGTGGAATTGGAACCTTCCCCCTTCCAGACTCAGGAACCCGCTCAACAGGACGGTACATATGCCAGCAGGACTCCACAGAGGATGCTGAGCCCCTCCTGCCTCTCCAGCCAGTCCCTTCCACAGCATCTTCTGCCAGAGCCCAAACCCTTGAACGTGAAGTGCCTTCCTCTGCAGATAGCCAGCTCTCCTCAGAGTCCAGCATCATTCATTCCATATCTGACCCTGGAATGATGGCCAGAGGGATGCAAGCTCCTCCGAGTCATCTACCCAAGCCCACCTCCTCAGGTAAAAAGCCAACCAACTTTGTATGAGACTGTTACTACAGTAATAGCGTGTTTGCTGATAAGCATGGAAATCTTCTAAGCAGGACACAAGTCAGTCCATGACTTCTGCCCAATGGCAATGTAGATTTATGAAAATCCCTTTATATTCTCATACCAAAAAATGAAGTATCATGGGGGGCTGAGGGATAGCTAAGTGGGTAAAGTGTTTATCTTGTAACTATGAGGACATCTTGTAACTATGAGGACATGAGATTGATACCCATAACCCAGGTTAAAAAACCAGGTGTGGTGGCATACACCTGTGATTCCAGGGCTAGGGAGTCAGAGGCAGGCCAGTCTCTGGGGATCATTAGTCAAGCACTCTAGACATATCATTGAAGTTCAAGTCAGTGAGAGATCTGTCTCAAAATACAAGGAGGATTATTCCTGAGGAACACCTGAAGTCAACCTCTGGCCTCCACACAGCACACATACCTGCATGTACACCCCAACGTACATAAACATGTGCATATATACATACATTAATTAAATAAAAGAAGTTATCACCCCTTAGTATTATCTTAAGGAATGAACATTCATAAAAGGAAAGAACTACTAGAATATAGCTATGTGAGTTGATGAAGAAACAAAATCATGGAACATATATATTCATGGGATTTTATCCTATAAACTTCATTCAGAGTATATTGAATATAGAGGCTAGAGATATGGCTCAGCAGTTAAGTTTATGGTGCTTTTGCAGAAAGCCTGAGTTTAGTTCCCAGAACCATATCAGGTGGGTGCTTCAGCTCCAGCTTCTGGCCTCTATGCACACTGCACTCCCATGCACACACAAACACAAGTGAGTATACATAATTAAAAAAAAGAAACTATGTACAAAAAAGAATATATTCAATATAGAACATTTAGCCCCAACACATTCATGTACAGGAAGTGTCATTTGTTCTTTACCCAGAAACTGTAAGTTTTCTGACAGATTTCTGTCTCATTAATGTGCGTGTATGCTGTTGAATGATACTTAGTTTGGTTCATACAGTACAGATTATACATTAATTGTAATGAAAAGCAACACATCATCCCAGGGAGACCAACTTGAAATCAGCAGAAAAAATCTTTTATGATTAAAGGCAAGCCTGAGCTAAGGGTCAATTTTTTTTCATTTTCCAATCAAGATTAAAAATATTTATTGCAGGCTGGGATGACACTCGGTTATTCTCAAGATGTGCAACTTCTGTGGTTCTGACTACATACACATAAGCACAGGAACAAGAATTTGAACCAAATGCATTCAGTTTTGGTTAGACAATAAGAAAAGAACTGCAAGTAAAGGTTATACTATTGGTTTCTGAGATATAGAAGAGAAGACTTTAAATTACAAATCTTTGACTGGATGTACTGGACTATTCCCATGGCCAAGTTCTTCACATGGTAATAGCAATGGCCACGAGGCTTTCATCAAAACTCCTGCTCCTTCCAAGCCAAGGTTACATTTTTAAAGGCTGTAACACATATTATTTTTGAAATAAGTGCATTGTTAATTAATGGCACAGCCTCCAGAGCTTCAGGGGTGAAATCTTAGTTATAGATTATGTGCTCTATGGCTGAATAGTCGCATGTGTGACCTCATTTCGGCAGCGGGCTGCCGAGTAGACTCCATGATTAAACACTGTCATTATAACAAATTGAATAGAAGCCACAAGCCCTGAATTGCTTCATCAGAAGGGGACAGGAGGGAGAGTGTTCTGATCTCACTCTTAACATTCACTGCACCCAGAGTCCAAGGGAGACTGTTCCGATCTCACTGTTAATATTCACTGCACCCACAGTCCAAGGGTTGTGTCTTAATTAAATTGTCATGAAGAGTTGTAAAAAAGTAGCAGATGGAAGACAGTGAGGTGAGCAGGCAGAAGGCCATCTTGGGGTCAACCCTCCTGAAGTTCTCGGTCCACTGCATGACATCTGTAGCCCAGAGGCAGAGTCTACTTTCTAATGTTTCACTTTTCTCAGTGACCATTTGTTATTAGTGTGAAAAATTATGCAATGCAGAACTAATAAGAAGAAAAGGAAAATGGGATTATACCTGCTTCCTTCCCAGCAGTCACTTCCTGTGTAATATGTACATTTGGACTTCTTTTTCTCTTATCCCCATATCAAACAGGTAGTTATCTAAACAAACATCACAGTACTGATGAAAATATAATGGCTCGATTTCTCTGCCGAAGCAAACTGCTGTGGAAGGCTTTGTTTCATGTCTTGCTGATGACCGGAATCTTTCACTTAGTTTTACAAGTTTCCTACAAGTCTATATTACATATTAAAAGCACCATCTTCCTCATGCCTCCTTCACTCCTTTTCTTCACCTTGCCCTCTCTCATGAGTTCTCATTAGTCCTCTTTGTTCCCCTGCACAGTTCCCATTCCTCTCATGTCATCAGTACGTGCGTGGCTTATGTATCTAGATAAAATCTAGGAACCACAAATGAGAGAAAGCATAGAGTATTTGTCATTCCGAGAGTGGTTTAATCCAATTAATATGATCACCTCCGGTCGCATCCATTTTTCTGTAAACAACATACCTCCATTCCCTTTATGACTGAAAATTTCTACTGTGTATATAGAAGACATTCCCCTTGCCTATCCTTCTACAGTGAGACACCGAGATGGGATCTGTAACTTAGCCCTTGGGAATAATCTTGTAACAAACATGGACGTGTAAATATTTGGCTTGGAATCCTGTGGCAAAATACTCAGAAGCAATATATGGAGAATTAATGTTAGGTTTTGAGGACTCTCCATGCTGACTTCCATAGTGGTTGGACATTCACATCCACAGTGTGTAAAGGTTCCCTTTGGTCCACACCCTCACCAGTATTTGTTGTTACTCAGGTAAGGCAGAATTTCAGTTTGGTTTTGATTTGCATTTGTCTGACGGCTAGTGAGGTTGAGCATGTTTTCATGTTTGTTGTTGATGCTGAAGGATCGTGACAGTGACTCTCCTTTCTGGAATGAAGAAGGAAGGCACTTGGTAGGTGAATCTGCTACTGTGGGAATGAGACTTCCTTTAGTAATTCTCTGCTGATCACACTCTCACTACTGAACATGTGGTTCATGGATTGCCATCATTAGACCCATCCAGAAGTTAATCAGAAACCAGAAATTCAGAAGCGTGGCACCCATCCACACTTACCCATTGAGCATACTCCTGTAATTTTCCCAAAGGTCAGTCAATGCAGGTGCACCATTTCACCTGAAAGTTTCCAGTTTTCCCAATGTGGATGCATGATACACCATTAAAATTTGAAAAGTACTATCCTGAAAGATTTCCAAAAGCCTCAAGCAAAGTTGGCCAGACCATGTTATTCAAAATGGCCTCAATGGGGGCTGGAGAGATAGCCTAGCGGTTAAGAGCACCGACGCTCTTGCAGAGGACCCGGGTTCGATCCCCAGCGCCCACATGGCGGCTAAGAACCATCTGTAACTCCAATTCCAGGAGAACTCCAGTTCCAGGGGAATCTGAGACCCTCTTCTGACCTCCACGGCATTGCACGACACGGGTGCACAGACCTGCATGCAAACAATACATTCATACACATACAAAAAAAAAAAAAAATGGCCTCAATGGGCATTCTAAGAAAATAAGAGTAAGATTTTCCATTTGACCCAGCTGTGCTATTCCTGGTTTACCCAAAGGACTCCAAGCCAACATACCACAGAGATAACCTACACATCCCTGTCTACCGAAGCACAATTCACAGTAGCTATAGAACCAACTTAGAAGTTGATGTTTTATATATATATAATTTATTTTATATATTTTTTCAGCCATAAAGAACAAAGCCATATCATATACAAGAAAAATAGGTGCATCTAGAGATAAGCATATTAAGAGAATTAAGCCAATGTCAGAAAGATAGATGCCACGTGCTCCTTCTGATTTTTGGTTCTTAGATTTTAAACAGATACCTAAAGTCATATATATGCATGTATGTATATAGAGATAAATATATGTGACATAAAGTTGAAGTAAAATTATCCACGGGGACAAAGAGAACTGAGAGGAGTAAGAAGGAACTAGAAAAAGAAAGATGGGATTTATGATATGAAATGTGCTCAACATATAGTATGTATACATACAAAAGCTTTTAAAAGAACAACAAAAGAAAATAGAGATAGTCTAAATGATGTTTAGGGAAAATTCAGATCCCTTCTGTGGAAACCGATGTCATTAGCTTAATGAAGGATCTACAATGTTCTCTAGTATTAGTTTCTCAGTGCTGTAATAAAACACCCTGCCAAAAGCAACTTAAGGGAGAAATGACTTATTTTGGCTTCCCTTTCAAGGGTAATAGCTCACCATTTTGGGAAAGACATGGAGGCAGACAGAGAAGGCATGGAGGCAGAAGCAAGAGTCTGGTTGGTCGTAGTGCATCCATACTCGGGAAATAGAAAAAGTGAATAGAAAATAGGGCCTGTCTATAAAGCCTTCAAGTCTGCCCCAGTGACCACTTCTTCCAGTGAGGCTCCACCTCCCAAAGATTCCACAACTGTCCTAGACAGTTCCACCTGCTGAGAGCCAAGGGTTCAAATATTCACCCCAATGGAACGCATTTCACATTCAAACCACAAAAGCCTCCAAAATGTTTACAATATTTGTTGAATAGCATTATTTGAAGGCTAACTATCAGTGTTTCCATAATTGCTTGCTTGCTCAACCTTTTTATTATTTTTTTTAATTTTTTAAATGTTTTTTTTTATGTGTATGAATATACTGTCTGCATGTAGGTTTGTGCACCCCTGTCATGCAATGCTGTGGAGGTCAGAAGAGGGTGTTGGATTCCCCTGAAACTGGAGTTAAAGATGGTTCTCAGTCACCATGTGGGTGCTGGGGGTCGAACCCAGGTCCTCTGTAAGAGCAGTCGGCACTCTTAACCACTAGGCCATCGCTCCAGCCCCACTGAACCTTTTCTAACAGGAACATTTTCTATCTGTTTTGAAAGATATCAGGACCCAGAGCATTTTGCCTCAGAATCTGCTATCTATCTATCTATCTATCTATCTATCTATCTATCTATGCATATATTTAGGCAATGTAGACTCAGGGTACAGAAGAAAAGAAGACCCAACATTCCCTGCATTCAGAGCGTCATATTATTTCTGAATATCTCCTCCTTCCCTAAACTTGACACAAGGTTGGTGAAAACCTGTTTGTGATTTAAAATATCATTCTTCATTTAGGAAAAACTGGTTTCCAAAAGCAGAACATGGCAGAGTCTAGGCCTCAGACACATCCATCATTTGAGTATGCAGAAGAGATGGTGACAAGAGAACCCCTTCCAGGATGGAGGAGTGAAGATGCTTCTTCTGAGACCCAGGTGAGGGGTGCCATAAGCTCGTAGAACCCTGAAGTAATAGATTTAATTTCTAATCAAATTTTGCATTGTTTATTTTTAGCCTGTATTAGTTATGGTTGTCATCTCTGTGAAAAAATCCTGGCAAATTATATGAGGAGGAACAAGTTTATTTTGGCTGATAGTTTCAAGGGATTTTAGTCCATGATGTTGGGGAGGGCCTGATGAAGTGGTTCCTAGCCAAGGCACCAGAAGTTAACATTGGCCATGTCTTGAAACAATATACAAGTAGCAGAGAGAACTAGATTGTACCCAAGCCTAGACTACGTCTTCAAAGATCCACCCCCAGGGATCCACCTCCATCAGCCAGGCCCCATCTCTAGAACTCCATGCCTCTTACAGTTTCATTTCTCTTGCTGTGACAAATACCCTGACAAAAAGCAGCTTAGAGAAGGAATTCTCTAAGATTCACTTTAAAAATCCAGGTTGCAGTCTGTTATTACAGCCAAGTCAAGGCAGGAACCCAAGCATCACCACCACAGTCATTGAGAATGGATAACCAGATCCTTGTCTGCTTGTTCTCTCCTGTCCTCTACTGTCCTGGACCCCCAGCCTAGGGACTGCTGGTCACACAATGAGCTGAGTCTTCTCATATCCATGAGCAATTAAGGCAGTGCTCCACAAACAAGCCCACGGGTCAACCTGATCTAGATAGTCCTCGTTGAGAATATTCCCAGATGATTCTGGTTTGTCTCAACTTGACAGTTAAAACTCATCTACTCCCAAAAACAAGGACCAAGTTCAAACACGTGATCCTGGGGGAGACAGTTCACATTCACTTACAATACGAAAGAAACCCACAGCCAAGTCTTAGCCTGTCCCTGGAATTACTATTAAGGGACATCCTGAGTTTGGGGGGCAGATTCTGAGAAATTGGGGTCTGGGTGTTCTCCCCAGATTCAACAACTGCACATCATCAAACATGTTCTCTCCCAGTCCATAAGGAGACACTAGAATGTTTCTCCTTTGCCATCTCAGCTGTTGGTTTGACCTTCACCTTGCTTCCACAATGCAGGGAAAGTAGGTATAATTCTATTTGAGAACACCACAAAAGATATTGTGAATCAGAGAGCAGAAAACCAGTCCAGAATCAAAAGTTGGAAGCAATACCAAGGGTGTTTGTGTAATTTCACAAAAGTAAAATGAAAGTTCTGAGTGATAACCCAGAGAGGTCCTGTCTCCTCTCCATGTAAGTCAGGAACTTCTCACCCAGTGCTGAGGTTCCCATCCTCCTGATCTTACCTAATTTTCCCCCACTGAGAATCTTGCCTTAGCTTGTAAGAGTCACCACAGTGCCTTGGAACTTCGAACTGTACCTCACTGATTAGCCTGGTAGGAAAGTTAGGAACAAGAATTACTTTCCTGTTCTTGGTACATACTTCTGCATCTGGTTCAGTTAGTTGCTGAATAAAGAGATGAAGGAATATGGTCTTGTTGGCTCTCTGGACACAGGATTACTTGGGAAATCTGATCTGGTAGATTTGGTATCCTTAATAAGCTTGATTCTTGCAAGATGGCTAGAATCTCCAGCATTGAGCTTTGTACCTCTAGCACATAGGGCACTGCATGGCATGGAATTAACACCCAGTAACACTTGTTTAATGAGCAGATGTATGAGTAAATGAAAGAGGGACTAAAGGAAAAGAATGACTGCTTGATATTTAAACATAAACCAAGGGAGGTCATATCCTCAAGTGTGTAGACAGCATGCCAAAACACTTAAGGGGGCATCGTTTGTATCTATACCAGAACTGTCTGAGATAGATAGGGAGTAATGAGATCTAATGCAGCAGTCTACAAACATAAAGACGGCCCTGCAGACTCCTGACTCAACCCACAAGAGCAGCAATCCTGGATGCACTCTTCATAGTATTCCTCTTGTGTTCTGCCAGCAACTGCTGGACACAGAATTATTGCCACACGTGTCAGTGACATCCTGAGGGTCAGGCTATGAGTGTTGTGAGCAAGAAGGGAAACTGAGTCCCTCAGCTCATGAACTACCCAGAGGTTAGAACACCATACAGTCAGTAATTGCTTACTTACTAAAGGCTACTCCTCCTTAGGGGAAGAAAAAAAAGTTATAAATGAGGCAAATATTTATTTTTCAGTTCCCAAGGTTCTCTGTGATTCAAACCTGAGTGCTGCTTTTCTGATGGCTTGTAAGAAGCAAGGAACAAAGTACAGGGACACAGGATAATGGGATATTCTTAGATGCTCCAAAAATGAAGAACAGGGGGTTGCTACACTCTGTATTTTCCAAAAGCAAGGCTGCATTTCAGCCTTGTTTTTTAAAAAAGGAAAATTATGATTTCATCCTGTAATTTCTAAATTAGTATTTGAGAAAAAGTTGATTAGTAGGAAAACCATGATTCTCCACAGCCTCATTAACATATTTCTAACAACCTGAGTAGATTTGAAGAAAGTAGAAGGCAGATCATGTTTGTGTAGAGGACATCTGGTGTCTTATGTACGGAAATAAATGTTGACTGTGTATGTACACACACACTCTTCGAGACAAGTCTCATCTATCTTAGACTACTCTTGAATTCACTATGCAGTTGAAGATGACCTTGAACTTTTGTTTTTCTTGCCTCTGCCTCCTGAGTACTGGGACCGCAGGTGTGCACCAACACACCTGGTTTACGTGGTGCTGGGGATTGAACCTAGAGTTCCATGTATGCTAATCAAGCACTCTACAACCTAGCTACAACTGCAGCTCTGAAGATTCATATTTTTAAGTCATGAGAGATGATGATTTTTCTACAGTCAATTCTGCTTTAACAAGAAAGGTAGTCTGGGAGTTTGAACCACACAAGCAGACTGCTCATAGTGGCTCAGGTAACCAATTTAACCCCATCCTTGGCCCACCAGCTTGCTTCTTTGGATTACCCAAATTGTGACAAAAGGTACTAACTTTCCAGAACTCTCTGAGCTCATAAAACAAAAGTAAATACACATCTTTTATTTCAAGGTTGGTTTCTTTTGCTTGACTGAAAAATGTTTTAGTGTCCCCTTGTTAGCATAGAGTCTGCCCACGGACGCAGGATTTAGGAGCTGAGTAGGTGGCCCAGCGGGTGAGGGAGCAGAGAAGTCATTTTGTGGCTTTGTTTCCACAGAACTACCCACTCTAATTTGCCAAGCTAGGAAGAACAAATATTCTTTCCCTCTGCAGTGGGTCCAAAGACCAGGAGATGGGAGTTTCAACCCTGGCTGTACCACTGGAGCTGGCTGGTTAAAAGCAGAGCAAGGGGCTGGAGAGATGGCCTAGCGGTTAAGAGCGCCGACCGCTCTTACAGAGGACCCGGGTTCGATCCCCAGCACCCACATGGCGGCCGAGAACCGTCTGAAACTCCCAATTCCAGGAGAACTCCAGTTCCAGGGGAATCCGACACCCCCCTCTGACCTCCGCGGCATTGCACGACATGGGTGCACAGACCTGCATGCAGACAGTACATTCATACACATACAAAAAAAAAAAAAAAAAAAAAAGCAGAGCAATACATTCTTGAACCATCAGCAGCCATGATGAAACAGACACAGGAATGGGCCTGCCAACACTGCATCTTGGATAGGGGAGGAGCTTATGAGGCAGCAACCCTCTCTGCAAATCTGCAGGCAGTTAAGGGCTGCTGAGGGAGGGAGAAACATTTTCCTCAGTGGTGGTACCACTGGTTAGAGGCCTATGCTCTAGTAAATAACCCCTCCTGCTCTTGTGAGTGACCCCTCACCATGCTCCAGTGAGTGACCCCTCACCCATACTCCTGTAGGGAACCCCTCTTCATGCTCCTGTGTGTGACCTGGCACCATGCTCCTGTGAATGGCCCCTCATCCATGCTCCTGGGGGTAATACCTATTCTCCTGTGAGTAACCCTTCACCACATTCCTGGAGGTAGTCCCTACGCATTCTCCTGTATATAATCCCTCAGTCATGCTTCCCTAAGTAACCCCTCACTCAGGCTCATGTAAGAAACCCTAATGAGTTTCTAACTACCCATAGGTAGTCCAAAAGAGACATGCCAATAGAAGGGTGGAGAAGAAAGAAGGGGTCATTAGTAATGGAAGGAGATAAGGAAGGGTGAGGGGGTTGAATATGATCAAAATATATACACATGAGAAAATGTCATATTGAAACCCTTTATATATAGTATATAAATAGTATATGCTAATAAAAGAAAGCAGAGTTATCTACAGCTGAGCTCCTGGGTCATCCACCTGCCTGCAACTCACCTCATCAACTCCTGGGCTAGTCAAATGTCTGTCAGTGTGGTAAGATAACCTGAGATAGGAGACAGGCATGACAGCAACACCTGCAATCCCAGCTACTGCAGAGGTTGGGATGGGGGAGGGTCATAAGTTGGAGCCCGGCCTGAGCAACATGGTGAGACCCTGGCTGAGACACAACTCATTAGTGGAGCGCTTGCACAGCTCCATTCCAAAATGAGAAGTCACCACCATCAGCTTACACAGAGAAAAGGTTTTAGTCCATGATACACTGCCTGCTTTACTGTAGACACTGTGGAAAAGCAGTACATCATGGCAGAGGAACGCTGGATACGGAAAACTTCTCACCTCAAGTGTGGGATGTGAAAGGAAGAGCAAGGAGTGACTCCCATTATTGTGCAAGGCACGGCCGGAGTGGTGCCAAAGCTCCCTTAGCCACAAGCGCTTACCCGCTTCTCCAAGCTCCCAGCAGCTGGGAGATCAGGCCTTCCCCACATGGGCATTTGGGAGGCAATCTAGATCCAACTTACAGCACCAACTCTGCCAGCTTGTGATGAAAAAAAAAAAAAAACCCTAATAATCCAAATCTTTTGTTGCCCGTAGAAATGTGACCCTGCCTCCCAGGATTTCCATCTCCAGGGACTGTCATACATGATCATTTTAGAAACACCATCTGTGTCCTCCACTCTTCCTTGTCTCGCCCCCTTCTGGCCTATGTCTGTGTATATATATATACATATATATACACAGACATACCTATGTCTGTGTATATATATACATATATACACAGACATAGCCTTTTGTATGGCAATCTTGTCTTTAAAGTTTTTATACAAGTATATATTGCATGTTGAACGTATTCCCCATACCCTCCCCTTTGCATTCCTCTCTCCTCTGAGTAGCCCCCTTTGTTCCCCTGGAGTCAGTTTTACTTCTATTTTCATATCATTTATATATACATGATTTTTCTATATCTGTATAAAATCTATGAACCACAGCTAATCTTTCTGAGAATGGCTTAATTCCCTTAATATGATTATCTCTAGTTGTATCCATTTCCCTACAAATGACATAACTTCTGTCATTTTTATGGCTGAGAAAAATTCCATTGTGTGCATAGACCATACTTTCCATTCATCATTTGTTGGACACCTAGACTGCTTCCATAACTAAGCCGTGGTTAATAGTACCTCAGGAAACATCAGTGCCTAGGTACCTCTGTTCTATGTTGACTTAAAATCCTTTGAGTAAATACATAGATGTGGTAAAGCTTAGTCATAGGTAATTATACTTTTAGTTTGGGGATAAACCTTCCATAGAGGCTGACTAGTTTATGTTTCCAAAGTGATTTTAAAACAAGTTACAATAACAAAGTGGAGTCCAGTTGTCCTTTTGCCCCGGGGCTTTGCAGAGGAGTTGTGATTTTTTTTAACTCATATAAAATGTGTTTCCTTCTGAGCATTGGCATAGGAACAGCATAGCAGATATCACCACATGTGCATAGAAATCAGCTCATCTCAGAGGCCCATGAGGTTAAGTATATTTCTTCTGTTCCAATTCTATAGGATCTATTCTGTTTACTCTTCCCTGAACTCCTTCACACTCCACACAGTGGAATCATTTTCAATCCAGCCTACTGACTCCAGCAGACCTACTTGTAATGCCAACTCTATTCTGAAGAGCCAGTGGCCTTGTCCTTCCATTTTTCTTGTTCCTGGTGAGAACACCATAAAAGCGATGTTTTGTCTTGATTTTACAGATGAGGAAACCATGCATAACCAACATGACAGTAATTGCTCAAGATTTACCAAGCTGGATTAACTCACTGTGTCTCTTCCAGAAAAGGTTCATGTCATATTTCTTAGGGAAGGACTTGGTGCAAAGTCCAATGTGCTATAAAAATGTGTATTGAATAAACATCTGGCTCATAAGCCATATTCATTAATACTGGTTAATACTGATTGATGATGTATTTTATGAAGACATTCTCAGTTACTTCTGGCAAAATAGTACTTTTAGCTACAAATTCATGGTCAAACAGACAGCACCGGTAAAACTCAGTAGATTACCATGGGTCTAGATTTGATTGGAAATTCTGTATGAGATGCACAAAGCATCAATAAAAATTGGCTTTGAAAACAACAGCAACAACAACTCAGTGGGTTACAAAATAATAGGAATAGATATGAATGTGTGTATGTGTGTGTGTGTGTGAGAGAGAGAGAGAGAGAGAGAGAGAGAGAGAGAGAGAGAGATTTGTGGGGAGAGGAGGATAGCCAGAGGTGGTAAGGAGATGGGAGAAAGTAGAAGCGAGAATGCCCATGTGCTTTGTATATATCTGAAATTGTCTAAGAACAAATTTATTTTAATGATTTTTTTTCATTTTATGTGTATGCTTGCCTGCATGTATGTATATATACCACATGCATGCAGTAGCTTGCAGAGGCCAAAAGTGGGCTATGGAACTTGAGTTACAGACAACTGTGAGCTGCTATTGTGGGCACTGAGAACTGAACTCAGGTCCTCTGCAAGAGTAGTCAGTACTCTTAACCACTGAGCCATCTCCCCAGGTGATAACCATTTAAGTGAAAAAATAAATTCTTTTTTACGTAATATTTTTTAAATGTTATTTCAAAGAAAATTTAAGACAATCCTTGTGTAACAAAGCAGCTAAGCATATATCGGCCTTGGCCTTCCCTGCACTGCACTTCTTTTTCTTCATTTTCCTGTATTAAATTTCATGTACCATGGGCTTAAAACATGGCTCAGTAAATAAAGTGTTTGCCATGCAAACATAAGAACCTGCTCAGTCCCTAGAACTCTTTAAAAATAAATAAATAAAAGTTGTAGTGTAATAATCCTAGGCTGCGGAACAAGGACAGCCAGATTCCTGGGAAATACTGGCTAACCAGTCTAGGCTACTTGATGAGATCCAAGTCTCCTCATAGAGACACTAGCTTGCACATGCATAGTTGCACACACACAGGAACTCATAGCATATACATAAACAAAATTACCTCTCCAAATCAAACCCCACTGAGGTCTAGAGATCACCACACTATCGAACTCGTATCAAAAGGACCTCCTCCTCCTCACACCCCATCTTCAAAATGGCGCTGTCAGGAGAAACAGCAAAGCTTTGAAACCGGGTTCTCACAGCCACCTGATGGTGTTCACCTCTTCAAGTCCCAGTTTGCTGAACAAGAAGTTCATTTTCCTCACTTGAAGGTATAATTACTTTCGACAAATTACGAAGAGCCGGGACAGCTGAGTTAAAAACAATTGGTTTTGCAGTAATTAGAAAAACACAAGGAAATGATGACTGTGGAACAACATTGAAAGGGACGCTGAGCGATGAGGGTCCCAGTTCCCAGTTCATTTTTCAGCTTGAATATTTAGAGATTCACAACTAATTATGCAGAGATGATGAATTTTAAAAGCCCTGCCATCACGCCTTTCCAAGGCCAAAGGCTGGCTATTAATAGAACAATCAGATTTTGCTGTATTACAGAGAATTCTCACAAAGCTGCATCTATTTTCAAGCATCCATCCAGGACATCACTTAAAGATGACGAATCTGTGTAATATGCAGAATCAGCATTGTGTTAAACTAAAATCCAAACTCATTACAATCACTCCAAGTTCCCCAGAGACATCTGTTATTTAAAATGGACACAGGTAAAAGTTGTCTTTGGTTCTTTCTAGAACTGTTGTCCTATTAAGTCACTTAGAAGGTTGACTTTATTGGGGGTGGGGTGCTTTACGTACACAGGTGCATATATGTGAATGCATGGGTGTGCATAGTTATGTGTGAGAGTGTCTATGTGTGAAAGAGTGGGTATATGAGTATGTGTATGCATGTATGCTCCTGAAAACCAGAGGTCAGCCTTAGCTGCCATTTCTTTTTTTTTTTTTTTAATTTTATTTATTTCCGTATGTGTACGAATGTATTGTCTGCATGCAAGTCTGTGCACCCGTGACGTGCAACGCCGCGGAGGTCAGAAGAGGGTGTCGGACTCCCCTGGAACTGGAGTTCTCCTGGAATTGGAGTTTCAGATGGCTCTCGCCGCCATGTGGGTGCTGGGGATCGAACCCGGGTCCTCTGCAAGAGCGGTCGGCGCTCTTAACCGCTAGGCCATCTCTCCAGCCCTGCTGCCATTTCTTAAGTGCCATCCATGTTGCTTTGTTTTGTTTTTGAGGCAGGGACTCTCACCACCCTGAGCGTTCACCAAGTAGAGTAGGCTAGCTGGCTGGAGAATTGCAGAAATCCGCCTTCTCAGTGCTGGGATTACATGTAGACACCACCACACCAGGCTTCTGTTTTTGTTTGTGTGAGCTTTGGGGAAGGAATTCAGGTCCCCATGTTTTCAAGGCAAGCTCGTCCCACTGAACTGCCTTCCAGACCTATTTGCTTTATTTTTGATAAGGCCCGGCTTGAGATGAAAGGGCATGCACACTGTCACACAGCGCTTTGTCACTTAGCATGAAACTGTGGGGAATGACATGTAAAAAGTCCTGACCATGACCAGCAGGCTGTTCTGAGACACACTGCCAGAGCTAGGCTCTCTAATTTTTCCACATCACCATTTAGGCATTTTTAGGAAACCTGCATCTTCTCAGTTGTTTCTGTTCAATCCGTGTCTCACAGAATCTTGAGGTTTGCAGTGGTCAGAAGTATCATACACAGTAAGGAAATAGACAAAAGCATCCCAGCCAGCTTGCCACAATCACCTGGTCGAGAGCTAGCATCAGAAAGAATCCACTGTGCCCTCATATAGCCTGGAAAGCGGAGTCTGTGACATGACTTGCGTTTAATTGTTTGAGCTGCATGTTGTGAGGCCCTTAAGAAAGCAAATGCCATGATGGACAGAATGAGTTTACCCTCCTGTCCAAAGAGCAGCATGCCGTGGCGAGACCGTCGCTCAATTAAATTGAACTGCAGGAGATGAAAGAGATGGAAGTGAAGCCTGCAGACCTTAATGAAACATTTTGGAGGGAAGAAATGTGAATTCCCCCACTCCAGAGTTTGTCCACTTTGATGGGTATCCTCGACCCCCTGCTATTACCATAGCACCCCCAATGTTACACCCTTGTGTTTGAATGAATTGCAGCTGAGAATGTTTTAAAAGAAGCTTTTGAAGTAGAATTTCAAAGTACAAAAACCAATCCTTGATTGATGGAACTAGGTATATGGGGGGGGTGGTACTAGGTGCTGTGCAAATCAGCAGTCTTTGGCTATCAGAGCTGAAAGGAAAATAAAGAACAGATAGGATGTGGCTTCATTTGTGAAAATGTGTGTTCCCTTCAGCTTCATGTGGGAGGAAGTGGCTTCTGGGAATCACGACGTATGTTTTCTGCAGCCCTATCCATGTGTTCAAGGGTAACTTTCCTCATGTGATATATCCTAATCCATGTGCTACATTGAGAGTTTGCACCAGACTATGGAGGTGCACTCAAGTTCTCACAGCTCCAAATCCACGGCTGGCATCTAACATGCACAGTAGATAGCTGTGAATAAGACAGCCTCTGCAACAAAAGGTAAATGGAATGAGATGTCCCTTGAAGAGAAAGAAGCAGCCAGCAGTGGATTAACCTTAGGATATAGGACATGTTCCCTAGACCCAAGAAGCTCCCTGGTTATGGCAGGCCACATTCTCTGACATGCCCTGCCCCAGAACCAGCTGCCTTATTTAGTCAGTAAAACGTGCTTCTTTCAAAGGGAAATCTTTTTACTAAATTAAAAAAAAAAAAACCTTTTTGGGGTGTGTCTGTCTGTGTGATGTATTGGGGAGCTGTGGGGGATATGAATGCAGGCACATGCATACCCCAGCACGTGTGTAGAGGACAACATGAGGTATTGGTTCTCACCTTCTACATTGTTTGCAACATGATAACGTCTTTGCTGGCATGCCAGGCCATCTGGCCTGCGAGCTTCTGGGCATCTCCTGGCTCCCTTCTTGCCACAGGGCCACTAGAATTACAGACATGCACTATCACATCCAGCTTTAACATGGGTTCTGAGGAATCCCAACTCAAGTTCTCAAGCTTATGCGAGTGTTTTACCCATTGAACTTTCTCCCCAGACTTTCCTCCAAAGGAAAGTTCAGGACCCTGCCTGGGCCTTGCAGACTTTGCTATTGATCCTGGTCCTGATGTCTTTGTCAGAAGGAGTTAGGAGGATACAGACTATCTGAAGTGGGTCCTCAGAGCAGAATCTAGAAGGAGCCAGGGCACATCAAGTCTCTTATTATTATTTCAGCTCTGTCTCTCTACAGAACATGTGCTCCAAAGAGACAGAAATGCTTCACAGACTTGAAAGTGACTAGAGCACAGTTAATCCTCACTCTGTTCTAGCAAGGCAGGTAAATTGCAATTAAATTTTTTAAAAAAGATGAAAAAATAATTGTATTCAACAGGTGTTCGATGTTCTTTCCTTAGGGAATCTAGAGTTTCATATTTGGCTTAAAAGTACATAGTGACATTTGGAGAGTCTCTTGTCAGAAGTATTCCTACTGAATGGTTAAAATGAGGAAGATTAAGAGTAATCTAATGAAACCCTGAGGTAAATTTGCAGACTTCTTCCTTCAAGAAGTGGAACAGCTAGAGTAAAGAAAAAGAAAGATCTTTCTATAATTTTTATAGTGTGCAAGAAGAGAGAGCAGCGAACAATCCCTTGAGCTGTCTGGGGGAAGGTGCGTTAGTGACTTTTCCAATTGCTGTGACAAAATGCCTGACAAAGGGAGCTTAAGGAAGAAAGAGGGGTTTGGGCTCAGAGTTTGAGGGTACGGTCCCTCATGATGGGGAGTCAGGACAGCAGGGATGCAAGGCAGTGGGTCTGTGTCCACATTCAGGAAGCAGGAAGAGATGAGCGAACACTGCTGCACAGGTCACTTTCTCCTTTTGATTCAGTCCAGGACTCCAGGCTGTAGAATGCTACCGCCCACCCAGTCTAGAAACTCCTTCCATACATGTCGAAGTGTTTGTCTCTAGCTTTTCTAGATCCTGTCAGTCAGTATTAACTGCCACAGAAGGAGAAAATTCTCATTGTCTATGGTACCATGCTCCAAGACTTTAAAAAATCAAGGAAGAGCCGGGCGTGGTGGCGCACGCCTTTAATCCTAGCACTCAGGAGGTAGAGGCAGGCGGATCTTTGTGAGTTCAAGGCCAGCCTGGTCTACAGAGCAAGTTCCAGGACAGCTGGGGCTACAGGGAGACCCTGCCTCAAAAAGACAAAAAAAAGAAAAGAAAAAAAAAATCAAGGAAGAAACTATTTCAAACAGTCTCTCAGCCTAAGTGCCCTTCTTTAGCCCCAGACCTAGAAATACATGCTTACTACTAGAACCAAGCTGATGATCTCAGGGAACAAGAAGGTTTCTTCCCAACCAGCAACCAGAAGTCTATTAACTATTAGTCAGTGATTCACAGGATGGGCGGCTTTGTAGGAACCTCTGGAATATATCATTCAAAAGCCATAGACCAATCAGCTGCTTCCTAGAAATGCCTAGATTTGGGAGTGAAGACATGGGATCTCTCACCTTCCCTGTTCCAGTAATCAACTTCATAATCCTGGCTGGAAGATGCTGGCCCCTTTGAGCATTCCTTCTCTGTGCCATGTGATACCCACCTGCCAACTCTGCATGACATAATTCAAACATGATAGCACATTGAAGGCTTTCAACCACAGAATGCTCACAGTTTGGGAATTAGTATATAATAAAACCAAGAGATGCCTGAAATTCCTGCTACTTTGGGAGGCTTCGGCAGGAGGATCAAAGTTCCCAGCATGGACTACATAATGAGATTCTATCTCGAAATAAAAATAAGAAAGGGATGGGGATGGAGAGATGGATCAGTCATTTAAGAGCACTGGCTGCTCTTGCAGAAGACCTGGGTTTGAATCCCAGCACTCACGTGGTGACTAACAACTGCCCATAACTCCAGTTCCAAGGGATCTAATGCCCTCTTTTATACCTTACCAGCATTCCATGACACAGGTGGACTTACATACATGCAAGTAATACACCCATACACATAAAAAATAAATAGGGCTAGAGGGATAGCTCAATGGATAAGAGCACTGGCTGATATTGCAGAAGACCTAGGTTTGATTCCCTGCACTCATGGTAGCAAATAACTGTCCTTAGCTCCAGTTCGGAGAGATCCAATACCCTCTTCTAACCTCCGTGGCATTGCACAACATAGGAGCACTTATACACATGCAGGCAATACATTCATATACATAAAATAAAAATAAATGAGAGGGCTGAAGTGTAATTCAGTGGTCGAATGCTCACCTAGCATGCACAAGTTCCCGAGTTCAGTCCCCAGTCCTAGAAAAAATAAAAACAGGTAGGAAAAAGAAGGAAAAATATATGGGATTATTTAAAGTTTAGGATGTTTGAGCAGAGCACAGGGACTTTAAAATAATATGTAAGCCAAAGTAATATAAAGCTAGAGACCCAGAAAGGTAAGCTTCCTTCATAAATTAGCCAGGGCTTTGCAGCTTCATTAAGGGAAATATCTGCTGTTCAAATTCATTCTGAGGCAGAAAGAACTGATTTAAATGTCCCCCAAATTAGGCCATCAGCATTCTCCTTCCTTTCTATTTACTCTTGTGATGAGTAGTAACATCCCAGACCATCACACTGCGGTGTTCAGATGTGCTTATGTGGTGATTGGAAATACAGCAAGGCTAAATCAGAGAGGGGGAGGAGTTCCATGTTTAATTAGTGCAGGAATTTTATAAGAGGCTAAATCAGCTCACTCTCTAAGGGATTTAATTAGAGGAGATGACTTCCTTCCCATTGGCTGAGCTGGCTCTGACCCTGTGCAGAGAGAGGGGGGGGTGCACTCCCAGCTGCTCTGTGGGCACGAAGTTGGGAAATCCAACTCTCCAGGGGCATCAAAGGGATTCTTCTCACCCCCTTGACTTCTTTAAACCCCCATTGTCTTGAATTGTTCTGTCCCTCTCTTATGCTGTGATACATTACTTTGACTTTTCTCATTCTGCGGTGTTCTTTCCACGAGGTTCTTCTACACATATTCCCAAGTTTCAATAGGATTCTTCAGATATGAAGCCTCCAGGATCAGCTATTTCCTTGGGGAAAACCTGAAACTACACCGACACTGTTATATTATACTGTCCCATGAGTTCTTTGCAATGCAAAAATGGTCTTACTGACTGGGGCAATGGCTCAGTGTATAAAGCTCTTGCCACACAAGCTTAAGAGGACCTGAGTTAGGTTCCCAAAATCCCACATAAAGCTGGAGCAGTAAATCTGCAATCCTAGTGCTTCCTGGAATAGGAGGTGGAGGCAGGAGCTTGCTGGCCAGCTAACCTGGTGGACACAGCTGTGACCCAAAGAACCTGGTCAAACAAGGCAGAAAGTGGAGAATGATGCTTAAAGCTGGTCTCTGACCTCCACATGCACACTGCAGCACCCTTACACACACACACACACACACACACATACACACACATACACACACACACACACATACACACACATACACACACACACACACACACACACACACACACACACACACACACACACGACCAACTTGGAGTCAGCATTTGTCATCCTGAACGATGAAACTTTTTGTGATGCTCTTAGTGGCCCTTGTTGTGCTGCTATGGTAAAATGTAAAACACCCAACATTAACAGCTTAAGGAGGAAGGATTTACTTTGCTCATCATTTTAGAGGTTTCAGTCCATGGAGTTGGAGAGGGTGTGGTAGAACAGCTCACATCATGGCAGACAGGAAGCAAGAGCCAAGCACCTCCCACAGAGGACCCTCTGGAGACCAACTCAGTCCAACCATAGGACTCCTTTCCACAGTCCTATGGCTCCCACTTCCAACTCTGCATGCCTCAGTGGAGTAAATTAGTCACTAGGTCAGTGGTCTGGTCATCTGTGGAGATCTAGTCACCCCTGGAACTTCCCTCACAGGTGCACACAGATCCGTGTGCTCTTCTCTTGGTGAGCCATCTGTTGGTGACCAAGACTAAATTTTCTCTTTCCTGGGTATTTGTCACCCCAGTTTCTATAAATCCTTCAGAATTCAGGGAGGGTGTTCCTCACTTCATTTGAATACAGGTACAAGTTGTTTCTCATTTTCCATCTACCTGTGTTTATAATTGTATATATTTTATTTTTACAATAATCAAACCTCAATTTTTTTTCTGACAAAATCTTCCCTACTCCCAAGCTATTGTTTAAAACCTTATAATTCTAGTGTTGGTATGATTTGACATATAATTACATATAGATGCAAGTAGCTTCTGTTTTCATGGTTTGAGTTATGTGTATTATATTTGTTGTGTGTTATGCATGTTATATATTTTTGGTATGTGTGTGTTATGAATATTGTGTGTATTATGTGTTATCTCTATTACATATGTGTTATTTTATATGTTTTATGTTGTGTTGTCAGTTTTGTATTATGTCTATTGTATGTCTCTTATGTTGTTCCATTTGTTGTGTGTGTTGTATTGTGTGTCTGTTATATATGTGTTGTTTCTGATGCATGTTGCATGTTGTGTGTTGTATCATGCTGTGTGTTGTGAGTGCTGTGTGTCTGTTGTGTGTGTTGTGTTTATATACTGTGTCTATTGTATATTTTATGTGTCTGTTGTGTAAGGTAAATGTCTGGTTTGTGTCTGGTTTGTATTTGTTGTGTGTTCTGTGTCTATTGTGTACGTGTTATATGGATTATGTCTGTTTCATCTGCTGTGTATATTGTTTAAATATGGTAAATCTGCTTTGTGTGTGTCTATCATATACACATTGTGTGTATTGTATCTATTGTGTCTCTTTTGTATGTTTTATGTGTTTTGTGTGTGTATGGTATATATCGTCTCTATGTACATAGTATTGTGGAATCAATGCAAGGTCTCCACTTACTAGGCAGGTACTCTACTACTGAACTACATCCCCAGCCCATGTTTTTAACTTGCCTCTGCAGTTATCTTAAAACATTTTCATAGTAAAAAGAAAACGGATAGATAGAACAATCCATTTCTTTTAGTGCCAGATGTGAAGGAGACAGGCGGTAACTGGGTAGGACAAATCTATCTCTGTTTCTTCATTCTCCGTATTAACTAGCTAGCTTGAGGCTCTACCCTTAATGCTCTGGTGTTTGCTGCATCAGTCATTTCCCATCAGATATAATTAATTTAAAATACTTCTCTGGCCCAGGTGCAAGTAAAAGGAGGCCCTTTATTTCAGTGGCATCTTGGGGCTTCCTGTCCTGTCCCTTTGGAGAACTCCTATTGCAGACTGACAGTGTACAAGGAAAGAGAGTGACATGTGCAGGAAGAATATCTTGGCCCATCTAGGGATGGTGGATAGATGGATTGATAGAGAGATGGTACATGGATGGGTCAGTAGATGGATGGTAGGATGGATGGATCTCACTCCCCCTCTCCTTACCCAGCCTCGGCTTGACTTTATCCATCGGCAGGTAATATTGGACACACTGTTTTGCAAATCAGACTAGTCCATGGAAAGAACTCTAATTAAAGCCTTTTTCCTAATTGACTTTCTAATACCATAGCCCATGATGAGAGAAAAAGAAAGGCAGTCCTGCCTCCATCCCAGGATGCACAGAATTACATGGTTGGTGGATATTTATGGATTATGGATAAAGACTACATTAAGCCAGTTCTCAGGAGAATAACATGAAATTCCACATTCTCTTTGATATATAACTCAGTATTTGCTAAGATGGTGAATGGATGAATAAATGAGGCAACCTAATGTATTCTAACTGTGTATGAAAGCTTTGGGATCAGACTTGAATTAGTATAATGTGGTGTTCCTGAGCCACTTGTGCCTTAGACCCTCACCCTTCAAATAATGAGGACAGAAAACTTCAGAGCTGTAATGAAGCATTCTATGCAGTATATCACCTATTGTTAAAAAAAATGAAAACAAAACAAAACAAAAAAGCAGAGAAAGATGCAGAAAACTTACGGCAGAATGCACGATCTGCGATGGGTAGGGGTGGGGTGGGGGGGAAGGGAAGGGGATATATGCCTGAACTGAATTGGAAAATGATGTATGAAATACACAAAGCATCAATAAAAATAAATTTAAAAAAAGAATACTTTAGATTAGCATACAAGCTACTGGTCTTCACCATGATGTCTTCATACTCATGTGTCATTGGACTTTGTTCTTTCTAGTTCCCCTCCACCCCCCTCCCTGTACCCTCCTCTTCCTCCAGCTTGTTCCCTCTGTTCACCTCCTCTGCTTTCCTGCTACCCGTGTTCCACTAACCCTCTATTTCTAACTCTTCTCACTCATGATTCCATTTCCAGTTTTATGAACTACAAACACACAAATTATATGCATATATGTATGTACACATAATTGAAATTTAGGATCCACATATAACGGAATCCATTCAATATTTGCCTTTCTTATTAACACAGTTCTCCTTTTCCTGTAAGTGACATGGTTTCATTTCTCTTTATATCTACATAAAACTCCATTGTGTATATGCACCACATTTTCTTTGCCTATTCATCTGTTGATGGACATCTTAACTAGTTCCCTTTCCTGGCTCTTGAAAATCATGCAGCTATGAACAATGGATGTGTGAGTATCTCTGTGGTATGCAACGTGTCTTTTTAAAAAGGTGTCCCTGCAATGCTGGCTCCCGAAAAGAAAGGCTCTGTGAGATACACTTCTAACAGGATACAGTGGCCAGGGCCTGAAAGGAAATCAACATAAGTCTCTTCCTTCTGCCTAAGAGATAGTACCAGGAGATTTTCAGGGAGAAAAAGGATGCGCCTGGGGTGGGACATCTTGGCTCCCCCTTGTGTTGACTGTGAACTACACCACTGTGTTTCTACCATTCAATCCACAGGAGGGCAGGTCTTTGTGTTGTTTGCTACTATGTAACGGTATAGGAACACATACCTAGCATACAGGAACTCAAAGGCATTAGTAAAACTCTGAAACAAATATTTCCTTCATTCTTCTGCTGCATGTTTAGAGCAAGGCATAACTGAACAAATATTTCCGCTGTCTTTCTCAAAAGTAAAAAAAAAATTGATCTTTTAAGAAATCTTTCATTTTGATGTCATAAAATATCTCTTTCGCTCTCCTCAGAGTGCAGAGTTCACTCACATAATACATTCAGATTATGAATGTTATTCAGTATAATGCCAGTTGGATCAGAAGATGAAGGAAATTATGAGCTAAAATACCTCTCTAAGTTCTACATCTGTGGAAGAAGAAAAAGCAAAATGAGTTCAATACCTTGGTCTCAAAGCAACACGACATGATATTTAGCCTAGGTAATAAGCCTGGATTTACAGTTAACTATGTCAAATTATACTTTTCCTTTTTTCTTCCATTTCTGTTGCACACCTCCTGAGATCTGCATGCTGTCTAGCTCTAAGTTTTATAAAGAGAAACTTCAGCAGGGCGTGATGGCACACACCTTTGATCCCAGCACTCGGGAGGCAGAGGCAGGCAGATCTCTGTGAGTTCAAGGCCAGCCTGGTCTACAGAGTGAATTCCAGGATAGCTGGAGCTACAGAGAGACCCTGTCTCAAAAAGACAGAGAGAAAGAGAGAAAGAGAGAAAGAGAGAGAGAGAGAGAGAGAGAGAGAGAGAGAGAGAGAGAGAGAAAGAAACTTCATCATGATTTGGGGGCATGCACCTTGGGTCTGAGAACAACTGCTTCTCTAAAGAGTAGCAGGTAAGAGGAAAGCTCCTATGAGAATCTGTGAAAGGGATCTCTACTTCCCAAAGGAAACCACTCCAACCAGTGGTGAACTGAAGTGCTAATCACAACCACCTGTCCTGATGCTGATTTTCAAATGGAATACTTTCATTGTTTTTCCATTTACAATGATAGTGTCTGTTTTGTAAATTGTCAGATTAGGAGGGTTGTCTTTTATTTTTATTTTGTGGTTCTGGGGATCAAAACCAGGGTCTCCCACATGCTAGGCAAGCACTCTACCTATAACCCAACCTAGCAATTGTCTTGTTTGTGTGTGGTGGGGGGGGGGTGTATACATATACCACGGCACTCATGAAATGGTCAGAGGACAACCTCAGGTGCTAGTCCGTGCTTTTCATCTTCTTTGATGCAGGGTCTTTCTTTTGTTGTCTGATGTTCTGTACTCCAGGCAAACTTGCTAGTAAACTTCTAAAATTCCTCTCCTGTCTCCTTCTGTCTCATAGTAGAAGCACTTGGATGAAAACACATGCCAGCATGTCCAGCTTTATGTGGATTCTGGGGATCAAGTTGGTTCCTCAACTTTGCACAGCATTCTTTTTCTGCTGATCTATTTTTCCAGCTCTGGAAGTTGTCTTTTTAGCCCCATTAACTAGGAATCTTTTTGAATCATGTGTTCACATTGAGTTTTATCAGAAGTTATGTACAAATCTGTTGGATATATTATGCTTGTTACTGTTAATGTCTATTAATAAAGTAGAAGATAGGTATACATTTTAAAAAGTTGAACCAGATTTACGTTGTTGGTAAAAACTTAGTGTGGCTATAGCTATGTAATCCCTATAAATTTGTAGTTTTGTCCTCTATTTATTTATGCTGCATATGTTTTCTAAGATTTTTATTATTTTAAAACTGTGCATATGTGTGCATCTGTGTGTGGGTATGTGCATGTGACTTCTGGTCCTCACAGAGTCCCAAAGAGAGTGTTGAATCCCTGGAGCTAGAATTGCAGGTGGTTATAAGTGACCCGATGTGGGTGCTGGGAAATGAACTGGGGTCCTCTGCAAGAACAGTAAGTACTTTGAACTGCTAAGCCCCTTTCCTCCTTTAAAATCATTCTTGCTAATTAATGGTTTGTCAACTGTGTAAGCCTTTTCTAGGGACCAACTTTTCTTTTCTGAGCTGGTCACCCCCACTCACACAACTACTTTATCAGCTCTGTCATTTGATTGTTCTTTTAACCATTTCAGAAGGAAATTGTTGCTCAGCTTTGATATTTTGGGGCTTCTTTTCTCTGCTACCTTCCTGTTTGTGCTCAAATGTTATAGAAGAATTGATATTTCTTTTTTGTCTTATTTTTTATAATACAGGACTAGATGAGACCAGTTTAATCCTGTGTTAATGTACTCAAGGACTTTTGCTTTCATTTTAAATATTTTTATTAAACTTTTGTTTTATTTTTTTTTTTTGAGACAGGGTATCCCCTATACCTCAGCTGGCCCAGAACTTGCAGTGTAGAACAACCTAGCCTCAAACTCACAGAAATCCCCTCCCTCTGATTCCCCAGTGCTGAGATTAAACATGTGTACCACATCCGGTTAAACTAAACTTTAAAATGAATTTTATTTATTTTACACGTATGAGTGTTTTGCTTGCATGTTTGTAAGGGTACCCTGTGTGTGCATAGTCTGCAGAGGCCAGAAGAGGGAATCAGGCCCCCGGAACTGCAGTTACAAATTCTTCACGAACTGCCATGTGTGACCTTTTGTCTTTCTGGCCCTCTGATGTATGAGGGAGCTTCATTGATGAGAATTGGGAGATACATTAGAGTTCTCTTTACCCCTTGTTCTATGTTCTGTGAGCCTTGGGAGTAGAGGCTGAATTATAGATGTATCACTTATGCTTGCAAAATTCACAGACAATCTCTGTGTATGATTGACTGTGGAACTCTATAATAATATCCTTCTGTTGCTAAAGAAGCTTCTTTGATAAGTGATTACTGGGATACCTATTTTGTAGTTAATAAGATGTTACCTTAGCCTAGGGAGATAACAGCCTTGGAGTTTTCTCTAAGATTTATGATCTCTCCATCCATATGTATTTGGCTATGTTTACAGTACCACACATGAGTTCCCTCCCATTGAATGGGCTTGAAGTTAAATTATGCAGCTGATGATTATCCCCAAGATAAAAGTGCCACTAATGCACTGGAGTCATTGCTATGTGAGTTATTAGCTCTTGAAGCTATGGTTAGACCATCTGTTGACATTCTCCCTTGGTAGCTTATGTAGTGCTCTCTAATGATATATGAGCACTAGCCTTCATGGGCAGTGGCTTCCAGGTCAGTTTCAGCTCCATTGCTCCAAGTCTTGTGTCCGAAGTATGTCTTAGCTTTAGCAATAGGGCCTTCCCTTCAAGTTCTGGGAGGCAATAAAGGGATGCGGCAATAATCTGTGTAATTTTTGGAGTCTCTTGGACTTCCCTGGCTAACAACTCAAAGAGAGGTTTCTCTTGTCTAGCACTATTTCTTGTTATGTAGCCTTCAGCTATGCATGTGGACGCATGTAGAGATATTGCATGTGTAATTTGTCAGTAGGTTTTTGGACCAGTGTGATTCCCTCTTTTTTTATACTAGCTAGGCATTATTTATCTCTTTATAAGGAACATTTCCTGTGCCCTTTAAAGTATCCTTAGGAGTTTAAATATTTTCTCTTTTTTTCTGCATATTTCTGTCTTGGTTTAGATATGATGATATGTTTTTAGGAAATTAAAAAGAATTTATAGAACAGATTCTGGAAATAACAGGAAAGTTTTCCATCAATATATAAAGAGATTATTTAAATGTCTGTGTAATACTAACACACAATTTTAATAAGTAATGTTTCTAAACTTAATGACCTGAAAACTTTTTCTTTATTCTTTCTAATATTTTAAACTAAATTTTCACAGAATATAGTTTGATGGTATTTAGATTCCCTCCCTATCTGCACCCATCTCCACTCTGTGTGAGTGTGTGTGTGTGTGTGTGTGTGTAGTGTATGTGTGTAAAATATAGCCTATAGTGTTTGATTTGTGATCCCAAATGTCCTCCAGTGAAGGTCCATTCACTGGGCCCACCAAAAGTCCCATTCCCATAAAACATTTTCTTTCTCCCTCAGTAGTCATCAATTGACAAAAATGCCATAAGTTGGAATGGGATTTTTTATTCACTTCCCCATGTCTAAGCTAGGATTTTGTCTGATTTGAGCTTTCATAGGATGTGTACATGCTGTCCCCCCTGGTGTGAGTTTATATGAATAATTGACAAGCTGTCCAGAAGTCTCTGTTTCCTTGTGGTCAGCCAACCTCTCTGGCCCTTACAATCTTTCCATGTAGTCTTCCATGATGATCCCTGAGCCTTGGGAGGCAGTGGTTTTAGATGAACGTCATAATCAGGAATAAGAACTCTATGACTTCTTGTTCTCTATACATTGGCCAATTGTAGTTTTCTGTGATAATCACCATCTGCTGCATAAGGAAACTTCTCTGGTGAGAGTTGAGAGATGCATTCATCCTATGTGCAGAGATTGCATTGAAGATGTGTCACTTAGAGTTAAGCATCTTACACATATTTTCTGTGTTTGACACAGTTCTATAATTCTGTATTAGTCTCCATAGGTTATAAAACCAAAAGAAGCTTCTTTGATGAGTGGTTAAAGGTACACTTGTCTATAAATATGAAGATGAATATTTAGGATAAAGTAAGGAATTACATCAGTCTAGAGATGTGGCAAAATAGATTTTTCTCTAGGATCTTTGACCTCTTCTGCTATATGTATTTGGCTATGTTTATGGTACGATATATGAGTTCCTTCCCATTGAGCAATTAGACAGGTATTGATTGCCCCCAAGATAGAAGCACTACCACACCAACAGTGATAATTTGCTGTGCCAGTCATTCTTGATTATTAGGCTTTACAGCTGGGTAGGACCATTTGATTGTTTTCCCCCTTGGACAATTGTATGGTATCCTCTAATACCACAAGAGCTAGTCATCAGGGAGGATGCTTCTAGGTCAGTTCCAGCTCAGTTGTTCCAAGTCCTGTTTCTGGAGTGTGGTCTGACTTTGATAATAGGGTCTTACCTTCAACTTCTGGGAAGCTGTAGAGATAGCCCGCATTATTTGGGAAGTCTTGTGGACTGCCTTGATCAACAACTCAAAGGGAGATTGAGCTTTTTCCTACCTGACACTGTGTTTTGGTTATATAACCTTCAGCTATGCACAAGCAGTTGTATATTTATTGTATGCATGTTTTTAGTGTGACTTTGAACTAATGTATTCCTCTCTGGTGTTTCACACCATCTAAGCATTATCTATCTCTCCTCTCACCCTATATAACACTCCCTGGTCCCTCCCCAGCTAAGTACCCCTCCTAGTCCCAATTTTCTGTTAATAACACCTTTCTTCTACAGCCCTTTCTCTCAAGCTCCTTTATCTTCAGGTTCCTTTCCACTTTCCTTTCTCTTGCTGTTACATCAGGATGCATAGTCACATCTCAGGACCAGATATTTTTAAAATGTGTTAAAATTCCTTGAAAATTAAGAATGTTCATGAATTCTGGAAGGTCACCAACATACAAATAAGAGATGGATACTACACACAGGCACCAAGTATTAGCACCACATGTGTATTTTAATATGGTGTCACTTATTAATGTATTGTAATATAATTAATGTAGTTTAAGGTGATGAAATAAAACATAACATACAGATCAAAAATCAGAAGACAACAATATATGGTTTTCTTACATTCGTGTGTGTGTGTGTGTGTGTGTGTACGTGTCTGTCGGTTTGTAGTGTGTGTGTGTACATGCCACAGAGCACATGTGAATGTCAAACAAGACAATTCTCTCCTTCCACCTTGTGGGTTCCAGAGATCAAACCCAAGTTGTCAGACTTGACAACAAGCAACTTTACCCACTGAGCCATCTGGTTCCTACTGTTGAAAGAAGAGCCAAAGACATGAGAAAATATGTTAAAGACTGGAAAATGAATATAGGTAGTTGAAGAGATGCTCACATACATTAGTAACTAGGAAAATATTGTAAAGATAGCATTGATATACTGTTTATGACCATTGGAAAAAATTTTAAAGTCTGATAATTTCTTGTTTTGGAGAGAAAATAAATCTTTTGCAGTTCTTTCAGGAATATGTTTCACCTTAGAAAAGAAATTGGCCTTGTCTTGTAAGGATGATCTTTCCTGCTCCTTTGTGCACTAACTCTACTCTTAGAAGTATGCTCTTGAGATGAATTAGCACAAAGATACCAAGTACCTTGAACTATATCCAACAGTACACAGATGAAAAAAAATCTGAAAACTTCCAGAATATTTATTGATAGGGTAAATATAAATAAATTATAATATATTCAGATAGTAAAATATTTGTCATCAATTAAAAGGAAGGACCACATCCATATTCAGCTTTGTGGAATTATCTTAGTAACATAACAAAGGACCAAGGAAAGCCACAGATGATATCTGCAGTATGATATGCTTTGCATAATGAATCTCAACAATAAATTAAATAGCATGTGATCTAGCTATATATATATATATATATATATATACATATATATAATAAAACTGAAAAGAAACTATAGAATATCAGGATTTGTCATAGTAGCTACTTTTATAAGGAAGATACAAGATGAGATGTAAAGAAAGCAGAGAGGTAGACATAAGAGACTAAAATATTTTAGTTCTCAGTTTCAGTAATGGTTCAATAATCATTCATTATTTTGAATAATATTCATATAATACAAAAGTAAAACACTTAGTCCACTGATGATAATTTTTCATAAACATTTGATCATGATTAATCCATTTGTGAGAATCTGAAAGGCAAGTTTTCAGAAATCCTGTATCATAAGAAAATTATTCCAAGAAAATGTGACCATCAAAATGTTAGATGAAGGAACTGGAGAGATGGCTCATTGGTTCAGAGCACTGGCTGCTCTTGCAGAGGACAGTGGTTCAGAGCACTGGATGCTCTTGCAGAGGACAGTGGTTCAGAGCACTGGCTGCTCTTGCGGAGGACAGTGCTTCAGAGCACTGGCTGCTCTTGCGGAGGACAGTGCTTCAGAGCACTGGCTGCTCTTGCGGAGGACAGTGCTTCAGAGCACTGGCTGCTCTTGCGGAGGACAGTGCTTCAGAGCACTGGCTGCTCTTGCGGAGGACAGTGCTTCAGAGCATTGGCCGCTCTTGCAGAAGACAGTGCTTAAGAGCACTGGCTGGTTTTGCAGGGGACCCAGGTTATTTCCCAGTACCCACATGGTGGCTCACAACCTTCTGTAATTCCAGTTTTAGGGCATCCTATGTCCTCTTCTCACCTCTGAGGGCATTGCACAGCACAGGTGCACTTACATACATGTAGGCAATGCACCCATACATATAAAATTAAAATAATAAGGTATTTTCTTTAAAAAAAATTAAAAATAGATTTTTCCGGGCATGGTGGCACACACCTTTAATCCCAGCACTCAGGAGGCAGAGGCAGGTGGATCTCTGTGAATTCAAGGCCAGCCTGGTCTACATAGTGAGCTCCAGGCCAGCAGCAACTAAAGGGATCCTGTCTCAAAAAGACAAAAGAAAATTTTAACAAATTAAAAAATTTAAAGTAGGGTGGAGATGGCAGTATAACTTAGTGGCATCATGCTTGGCTAGTATTCACAAGGCCCTAAGTTCTCAATCCCCCAAAACAGAAAAAAATTAATGAATGTATGTATATGTAGACGTGGATGTAATTGGTTCACATGACTCTGAGAAGTTCCAAGATTAGCCATCTGTGGAGAACCAGGGAAGCCTTCCACATAGTGCAGTGTGAGTATAAAGACCTAAGAACGAGGGCAATCTCAGTCTATGACGATACGATTATGAGAACTCGTGCTCTCCAGTGAATGTGCCAGAGTCCCAAAGCCACAGAGCCTGCAGTTCTGATGTCCATGGAGTAAGTCCCTGATTGCAAAAGGAGAGTAAATTTACTTCCCACCCTGTCTTTATTCTAAACTCACCCTTGCTCAATTACGTGATGCATAGCCATATTGTGGGCTGATGTTCCCTACCCAGCTCCCCTATTACAATGCCAGTCTATTCCTCCCATTCTCATAGCTACATCCAGAAACAATGCCCAACTAAATGCTTATATATCCCTTAGTCCAGTCAGGACCCCTAAACTTGCTATCACATGAGCCATATATGTTTGTAGATTTAAGTCCTTCTCAGGCCAGACTTGCTACTAGACCATGATCCTCTTTCTTCTTATCTTCTTCTTGCCCAGTGGCTTTGGTTTTAGGCTACGTGCCTCTTCCCACTCATGAGAACTGCACTCTCTCCCTTTTTTCCCTCTGCTTATTTGTTCTTTCATGTCCTCTCAGGCTCCAAGAAGTGGTTCTTAATGGTAACCAGAAACAAGAGCCTAATTAGATAAAAAGTCTCTGACCAATACCGCAGAGTGAATACCCCAGTCATCCCCTCTCAGGATCCAGCTAAGAGAGTCAAGAAAACAATGAAACAGCACAAAGGCATGAAGCTCAGTGATGAGAGGCACATAGGATGCTTTCTTCATGACTTTCCCTGCTGATGAGATAAAATATCTTACCAAAAGCAACTTAAGGAAAGAAAGGCCCACAGTCTGAGGTACAGTCCTTCATGGTGGGGAAATCAAGGCAGCAGGAGCTGAAAGGAACTGTTGACATTTCTTTCTCCTTTTTTTATTTTTAAAAGATATTTATTGCTGACTTAATGTGGTTTTATTTCTTTTTTCACAAAATGTTTTTTTATGTTTATAAACATTTTCTATAAGTCTTACATCATTTCTCCAATCGATTCTCTAGAGTTAGTTATCCCTTTCCTAGGCCCCCACCCCACCTGTAGTCCCTGCACTCTGCCATTATCCTGACATCTTTTTCCGGAGTCTTCCGAGTTTTTTTCGGAATTTGTTTGCTGTTATTGTTCTCCCTACTTTATTGCTTCAGAATATATACACTATTTACATAGTGTAATATATATAACATATATATAAATATATACAATAAATCATATTACTACATACTACATATCACTTGAATTGGAGGACTTTTTTTTCCTAAAAGATGTTAGTTTTACTTAAACAAAGTACTGAAGCCCTCCTTGGATGCCCAAACACCATCAATCCTGCACTTTGTCTCCCATTGGGGTCTTCCTCCCATGCCACCAAATGAAGTCCAGGCAACAACCGTCTGCTTGATCCCCCTGCACTGACCTCATGATACTAGGCTGAGGTAGTCCAACAATGGCAGTCTATAAATCTGAGCGAGGCTGAATTCCAATAGCTGCTTAGTTCATCAAGCCGGTATCTAAGCATCATCATCCACATTGAAGGTTACAAAAGTTAAAGGAGTGGCTGGAGAGATAGCCTATCGGGTGGGGTTAATAGCGGCCGACCCGCACTTACAGAGGCTGCCGGTCGATCCCCAGCACCCACATGGCGGCTAAGAACCGTCTGAAACTCCAATTCCAGGAGAACCCCAGTTCCAGGGGAATCCGATACCCTCTTCTGACCTCCGCGGCGTTGCACGACACGGGTGCACAAACTTGCATGCAGACAGTACATTCAAACACATACAGAAATAAATAAAATTAATAAAAAAAAAAATTTTTAAAAAGTCCTTAAGGAGTGCCCAAAATAGTGGCAGCCACAGAGAAGATGCACCTGCCTGTTAGAATTGAAGACAGGCCAAACAACAGTGTTCTCTTTTTTCTTTTTGTCTTTTTACTAAGAACTCGAGTTTTATGTCTGCATTACAGTTTCTCTGGTCTTACTGATTATTTATTTCTGGTTGCACTTTCCTTCTGGATGTTTAAGGCCACACAGTTAGCCCAGATTAACCAAGGTTTTGTTTTGTTGAGATCAGTTGAGGATCTGGTCCTCAGGGGTCCTCAGGACTTTTTGGGGGAGGGGGGAAGGTGGGAGCCCCTTGCTCCTTTCAGCTCATCATCCACCAGTTCCATCCACTTGAGGACAAAATCAGGTCTTGCTAGACCAGGCTTCCTTTTCTAAAGTATGAGCAGACTTTCCTCTTTATAGACTGGACATTGGCTGATGTCCCCTTAGTGGCTCTCCAAGACCTCCCTGAACAGGAAGAATGGGGACCCACCTCTGCAGGACTTTTCAAGAGATGCCTCCATGCATAATCCCCTAAGACTTGGTTGACCCCTGAGGGCAAGGAACAAAGTTATCCCCCAGGTTCCTCGGCCAAATTGGTATGGACATCAGGTATAGTCGTTAAGCACCCAGAAAGGCTAAGCTGCACCAGCCTGTTACATTGCACCTATATTAACATTGTATCCTTTGGAAACAAACTGTATGTTATTTCCATGTCATATTTCTTGATTTTCATGTTTCCATTTTAATCCCATATTACTCTAAAAGATGCACACATACTCTGCATTATATACCAAAAATCCAAGGTCTGAAAATAAGTGTTAGGTCAGCTCTAGAACCTGTGTAGGTACTCCCGATACAAGAGCACAGTTGTCTTTAGATTGTGAGGAATATAACATTAATGTTGCTCATTTTGTCTTACACCAAGGTACTTGGTACTAGCATCCACAGATGAGAGATACCATTTCATCTTTTGTTTTTCTGGGACTGTGTTACTTCACTTAGTATAAAATCTTCTAGTTCCATCCATTTACCTGCAAATTTCATGATGTCATCTTTCTTTACTGCATAGTACTCCATTGTATAAATGTGCCACATTTTCTGTATCCATTCATTGGTTGAGGGGCACTTGGGTTGGTTTCAGCTCTTCGCTATTGTGAAAAGAGCTGAAATAAACATGGCTGTACATGTATCTCTGCTGTAGGAAGAGTCTGATGGATATATACATCCATATGGATATAAACAGCCATACCTGTTCTGGGTCAGGTGGTAGGCTCATTTTGAGTCTTTAAGAGTTCTCCATACTGTTTTCCATAGTGGTACAAGTTTGCATTCCCACCAGCAGTGGATGAGTGTTCCCCTTTCCCCACACCCTCTCCAGCATTTGGTATCATTTGTTATCTTGATCCTAGCCAGCTTTATCAGGGTGAGATGGTATCTTAAAGTGGTTTTAATTTGCATTTCCTTAATTATTAGAGATGTTGAACACTTTTTAAGAAGTTTCTCAGCCATCTCTATTTCCTCACTTGTGAATTCTCTGCTCAGCTCTTTACTACATCTTTTGAGTGAGTCATTTGTTTTCTTGCTCCTTTGTTTTTTGAGTAGTTTATATATTCTGGAAGTTAATGCTCTGTCAGATGTATCTGCAGTGAAGGTTTCCTCCCACTCTGTGGGTTTTCCCTTCACTTCCCTGATTGTTTCTTTTGCTGTACAGAAATTTTCAAGTTTAATAAGGTCCTGTTTGTCAATGGTTGACCTTATTTCTTATGCAGCTGCTGTCTGATTTAGAAAGTCTTTTCCTTTTTTGTGGATCTTTGTGAGCTCAAGACCAGCCTGGTCTACAGAGTGAGTTCCAGGACAGCTGGGGCTGCAGGAAGACCCTGTCTCAAAAAGACCAAAAAATAAATAAATTAAAGAAAGAAAGTCTTCCTTCACCTATGTCTTGTAAGTTGCTGCCATCTTTTTCATCTAACACCTTCAGGGTTTTGGGTTTCAAATTGAGGTCTTTAATCCATTTGGAGTTGATTTTTGTACAGGGTGAGAGGTAGGGGTTTAATTTTATTCTTCTACAGGTGGTGATCCAGTTTTGCCAGCACCATTTGCTGAAGATGCTGTCTTTCCTCCATTGAGTCTTTTTGGCCCCCTTGTCAAATATAAGGTGGCTGAAATTGTATGTGCTCAAGTTTGGATCTTCAGTTTTGTCCCATTGATCTATGGGTCTGTTTTTCTGCCAGTACCAGGCTGTTTTTATGACTATAGCCCTGTAGTATAGTTTGATGTCTGGTATAGAAATTCCCCCTGTATTGCTCTTTTCACTCAGGGTTGCTTTGGCTATTTGGGGTCTTTTGTTGTTCCATATGAATTTTTTAAATTTTCTCCATATGAATTTAAGATTTTTTTTCCAAGCCTGTGAAGAATGTCCTGGGGATTTTAATTGGAATTGCATTGAATTGGTATATTAATTTGGGTAGAATGGACATTTTTACTATGTTGATTTTTCCAATCCATGAGCATGGGAGGTCTTTCCATCTTCTGATGTCTTCTTCAATCTCCTTCTTCAGGAGTTTATAATTTTTGTTGTAGAGATCTTTGGTGTCTTTGGTTAGGTTTATTCCTAGGTATTTTATTGTTTTTGAGGCTATTGTGAGTAGGAAGGTCCATTGGATTGGCTTGTGGCCACATCTTTGTAGTATTGTCTTAATTGTCAGGCAGTATGGGAGGGCCCAGCCCACAATGAGTGGTGCCACCCTGGGCAGGTTGTTGTGTGCTGTATAAGAAGGCAGGCTTGGCATAAGCCAGGCGAGCAAGCCAGTGAACAGCATTAATTCATGGCCTGTGCTTCAGCTCCTACCTCCAGGTTCCTGCCCTGAGTTCCTGCCTTGGGCTCCCTGAGTGATGAACTATGACTCATGAGATGTAAGCTGAATAAACCCTTTCCTCCCCAAGTTGGTGTCAGAGTGTTTTGTCACAGCAATGGAAGACAATCTAGAACAGAAGGTCTCCTTGTATTCCTTCTTCAGTTGCTTGTTGTTGGTGTAAAGAAAAGCTACTGATTTTTCTAGGTTAATTTTGTAATCCGCCACTTTACTGAAACTCCTAATCGTTTCTAGGAGTTTTCTGGTAGAGTTTTTAGCACCCCTTAGGTAAACTATCATATCGTCTGCAAAAAGGGATAGTTTTACTTCCTCTTTTCATCTACAGTCAGGAAGCAGAAAGTGATGAAGGGGTATCCTTCTTGGCTCTCTTTCGACTCATGCAGTTCAGAATCCAAGCCAGGGAATAGTGCCACCAACAGTGGGCAGATACTCCCACTTTAATTAGCACCAGCAAGATAGTACCTTACAGGCATCCCCAGAGACTATTCTACCAGGTGAGTCTAGATTCTCTCAAGTTGACAATTAACTCTAACCTTCATAGTCATGGAATAGATGCTTACTGTAAATGAGAATACAGATAGCAATGTCAGCCTGAATAACCTCCTCTCCAAGCTATGAAGGCTTTAAGAAAAATTGAAGACATTATAGAATATAAATAAAGAAAACACCTACAGTTACTCAGTGAGTTAGACAAGACTAAACCTAAATCCCTACAATTACAACTTCTAGCACTTTCCAACAGCAGAACAGAGGAAGCAGACCCAAGGATGAGTTTTACATTCAGAGTTGTATAATTCAGGAGCATTTGCCAGTTCTTTTGCTTTGACACTGACCTTGTCTTAAGGGAAGAGGGACTTGGTCCTAAGGGACTCAAATGGAATGCCAGACTATATCAGAATAGACGGCAGACATGGGGAGGGCATACGCTGTCCCCAGGGCTCCTTTATCCAATTCAAATATTCTTTTAAAAATGTGCGTGCAAGTCTAAAGAGATGTCTCAGTGCATAAAGTCCTTGGAATATAAGCATGCAGATCAGAATTCAGGTCCCTGAAATTCAAACAAAAAGATCCAGCATGGTAACATGTACCTATAATCCCGGTTCTGGGGAGGCAGAGACAGGAGGATGCCTGGGGCTTGCTATATAGTCAGTCTAATCTAGACATCAAGTCCTGGGTCTCACAAATTAAAGAGAGCTAATGTTCTAATTTCTTTTGATTGCTATGAAAAAAAACACTGACTGAATCTAACTTGGAAGGAAAGAGTTTGTTTAGCTTACAGCACAGTCCCTCTTCAAGGGAAGCCAAGGCAGGAACTCAGAGCAGGAATCTGGAGCACAGACCATGGACGAATGCTGCTTTCTGGCTTGCTCCACTGGCATGTGCTTGGCCTGCTTTCTTATATAGTACAGTACTACCTGCCCAGGAGTGGCACCATCCATAGTGGACTGCCCTCCCATCACTGAACAATCAAGAAAATTCCCCACAGATGTGTCTAGAAGGCCAATCCAATAAAAGAAATTTTCCAATTTCCCAGGTGTGTCAAGTTGACAACTAAAACTATTCAGCACAGCTAATGAGGAAGACAACTGACATTGACATCTGACCACCACACACACACACACACACACACACACACACACACACACACAGGAGCATACCTATACAAAGACATACTTGTGCATACCCACAAAAAATTTCCATATGTATATACAATATATTATGTGTATATATTCATATAAATAAGTGTACATTATTTTGTATATGAATATATATAAATGCTTATGAAGTATTAATATACCTGTACATATGTACATAGATGATAAGAAGAGCAGCATCACTTAGAAACTGGAGTGAGATGTTTCAGAGGCTGGATAGATGGCTCAGCAGTTAAGAGTAATGGCTTCTCTTGCAGAGAACCCAGATTCCTGGCACCCATGTGGAGGCTAACAACAGTCCTTAACTCCATTTCCAGGAGAATCCAACACCATCTTCTGACCTCTGAGGGCATTGCATGACAAGGGTGCACTTACATTCATTCAGGCAATGCATTCATACACATAAAATAATAAAAATAAATAAAATATTTTAAATGGGATTTTGGAGGTTGATACATTCTAAGGTTCTTCTCAGCTGTCAGGTCTCTGTGTTGAGTGTGTGGATCATCTATTTTAAAGGCAAGTTTCTAGGTGTCTTTTATGTTTCATTATTGGTTTTGCCTTCTCCTAGTAGTATTTTCCATGTAGAAGTGAATATTTCTCATTTCAGAATTTCATACCCCTGGGGTTTTGCATATTATAGCAAGTTACATTTTGAACTTGTCTAAACTTTTAAATGTAGATTTTGATTATGAATGAATTCTCAAGATGAAGAAAAAGGTGAAATCTGTCACACAATACTGATAGGTCAAATCCATTAGAACTGAGAATTAAACTTTGGAGGGTTATAGAGGTCATCAGAGACCTTGACAGGAAGCTTCTCAGTAGAATGATGGGGACCAATTTCTATTAATGCAGATAGGTATCTTATTGGAGAGGCCCCAAGAGAGTAGGAAGGCATCAGAGGCAGCAAGTACGTAAATCTTTCAAGGACTTTTTTACTCTAAAAGGATATGGATGGGAGGGATTGCCATACATTGTGCGCAGGTGGTAATAATCTGATAGAAAAGGGGGAAATCGGAAGTTATCAGGGATTTGTACAAGTGGAAGTACTGTCCTTAGGAATACAACATTCACATTGACTAGGGAATAGTATGACTTACAGGCAGATGCCCTTTGGTATAGACGGGACTTTATTCAATTCTCTTCTGATTTCTTCCCCTTTCTGGGGGAATTAGAAAACCTCAGCTGAAAGGAACCATGGGTAAGCAGGTGTTGCAGTTTTGAAGAGAAAGGAAACAGAATGGGCTAGAGAAATTTTGCAGATCTAGCTCACTTAAAATCAGGAATTATTCATGAGATAAAACTGTGAGCTTGGCTGGGTGTTCAGAACCCAAAGGAAAAGTTGTTTAGATTCTGGGCTTAACAGAATCAGAATTTTGCTCAGTGGTATAGCAAAAAATAAAAGGGGGTGCTGTGAAGTTGAAAATGCTTAAAAAGAAATGATGGATGGATAATGTGGCTCAATTGGTAATGTTTAGCATGCAAGAAACCCTGGAGGATTTCACCTCTAGCACTGCAGAAACCCAGTATGGCAGGGCACACCTGCAATGCCATAACTCAGGAGGCAATGGGAAGAAGCTCAGAAGTTCAAGGCCATCCTTTTCTGCTTAGCAAGTTTGAGGCTAGTCTGGAGTATGGGAGATCCTGTCTTAAAAAAGAAAGCAATATTTACAGCAATGGATCCAGAAGAATAAGCTGAGTAAGAACTGAGCTGTGTGCTTGATGACGGGAGAGAACAAGGAGCCATAAAACACTAGTAGAATGTACAGTCCAGTCCAAGGATTATAGAGGGGAGTATCAGAGACCCTGACCCAGGGAACGTGTCCATGCTCAATGAAGAGTAGTAAGTTTGAAAATGAGGCTGTGGAAGCCGGGCATGGTGGTGCACGCCTTTAATCCTAGCACTCAAGAGGCAGAGGCAGGTGGATCTTTGTGAGTTCAAGGCCAGCCTGGTCTACAGAGTGAGTTCCAGGACAGCTGGGGCTACAGGGAGACCCTGTCTCAAAAAGATGGAAAAAAAAAAGAAAAGAAAATGAAGCTGTGGAGGCATTGTTACTGCTGGTAGTGGGTAGAAGACAAGATCTTAAACATACTCAAAATACTATTAGGAGGCTCAAACAATGAATTTTTTAAATTATGTGAATGTAAATATATGATATTAATCACATAAACACACTCCCTTTTGTTTTATTTATCCTGGTGTCTCTAAAACCTATCACAATATTTACACAGAATAAGTACTTAACAAATATTTGCTGAATGAATGAATGAATAAATGACTTGGGAGTTCAATGTCTCACTATTCCAGTTGACTAAGAAAGAAGATCTAACATGTTCAGATTGATGCCCATATTCCCGTAAGGGGAGAAAAATCTTCACTTTCTGGGAGTGCATTTAGCTTTTGGAATCAGGCCAACAATTGTCATTCAGTAGCAAGTCTGGTGTGTCTAGGCAGTCATACCATTCACGGTCAAAAACAAACTCTGAATATTAAGTAATAAGTAATGAGGTCGAGTCTATAAGTATGTTTGAATAAAGAATTTCCAAAATGAATGATCAGAATATATGTATTCCAAAATGACAATATTGAAAAGAGCAGTATGGGTGATAGATGGATGGAAAGAAAGGAAGGGAGGAAGGTAGAAAAAAGAAAAGAAGAAAAGAAAGAAATGAGAAATAAATAATAGCGTGTTCATCCATAGATGAGACGTCTTTATCAATCCACCCATTCTCCAGGCTCAGGGACGTGGGAAGAAATAAAGTAAGAGATAAATGATTGTTAGAGAGCTGTGAAATGCTGTCTTCTGACTGTGACATGGCTGTTGTACACACTAACTCACAGCAGCTGTGTTTACTGCACAAGACCTGTACAAGAATGGGAGAGGTATCGCTAAGGCTCTACCCTAGATGAGAAGCTACGGGAAGTTTATGGCTACTGGAGAAGCAAGAGTCTTTGGATATATGACCACTGATGGACTCTTCATCCCCCAGGGGATGACTTCGCACCCATGTGTATAGGCAGCACTAACTGGATTGGGTGGATTAAAAATAAATATTTAATTAATGAAAACAGATATTTTGACTACTTCAGTACAATTAACTACTTGTTTTGTTTTAATTTTTACCACGTTATGAATAATGTATGATAGCAAATAATTTTAAAACATCCATATTATAAATCCTAAGAATCACTCTTTAAAACAGAGCTTCCTAAGGCTGGAGAAATGGCTCAGTCATTAAAAGCACTGGTTGCTCTTGCAGAGGATCCAGGTTCAATTCCCAGCATCCAGAACTGTCTGTAACTCCAGTTCCAGGGGAATTCGGTGCTGTCTTCTGACCTCAATGGGCATTGCACAACACAGATGCGCTTGCATATATGCAGGCAATGCACTCATAGACATACAAATAAAAATAAGTGAAATAAAGAAAACATTTTGCCTGATGGTGCAAAGATGCAGAAAGGAACAATGAGAGGTTTGAGAGTCAAGCTCATCTTGAAATTTAAGGGCACAAGGGAAACAGCGAGGTTCATACTGATGATGGCAGGAAGAGAGGTGGAGACACTATACATAGGGAGAAATCAATGTGTACTCTGTAAATGGAGTGAGCAGGCTCACCCCATGCTGTGTAAGTCTAGAGACTGTAGGATTCAGAGTCTGGACTCCAAGCAGGGAGACCTTATATCTCTGGAGCTCTCAGCCCTTTTGTGCATTGATTTATGGGTTCTTTGGTTTTACTTTTATTATGTTCAAGCTGGGCGTGGTGGCGCACGCCTCTAGTCCTAGCACTTGGGAGACAGAAACAGGTGGATCTTTGTGAGTTCAAGGCCAGCCTGGTCTACAAAGTGAGTTGCAGGCCAGCTGGGGCTACAGGAAAACCCTGTCTCAAAAAGACAAAAAAAAAAAAAGGGAAAAAAAAGGAAAATATTATGTGTTCATGTGTGTTCAGGTAGACATGCATGTGTGTGTGCATGTGTGTGTAGGCCAGGTAGCCGACTTGAGAGTCATTCCCCCGGTGCTGTCCACCCTGCTTTCCTTAAGGGCAGGTCTCTCACTGGCCTGGGGCTTACCAGTTGGGCTAGGTTTGCTGGCCAGTGAACCCCAGGACCTTCCTGTCTCTCCCTCCTCATCCTGCAATTACAAGTGCACGCCACCAGACCCGTCTAGTTCATGTAGGTTCTCTGGGGCCTCGTGTTTATATGGCAAGTTCACTGATCCAGGTCCCCAGTAAGAATGGCTTCTTACTTTTGTTTCTTCTGCCTCCTCTCCTGAGATCAACTGATCACCTTAGAGAAGAAAGAAGCCCTGGAGTCTCTTTGGACATGTGGGTCATTAGAAGCCCTGGAGTCTCTTTGGACATGTGGGTCATTAGAAGCCCTGGAGTCTCTTTGGACATGTGGGTCATTAGAAGCCCCTGTTCTTGTGGTGCCACCCTTCCCAAATCCTGACACATTGAAACCAGCTGGGAGGTCACTGCTGAGCACACTCCATCCACACCAGCCAAAGCTGGCCCGGAAACACTGTTAGTGACTACTCGTCTCATTGTACAGAAGGAAATGTATCTCCCAGAATAGAAAGACATATGCTTTTATTCCCTGGAACTTTTGAATTCTATGCAGTTGGCTTAATTGGAGAACATTCGAGGCCATTTGTCAAAAAGCCTGACAGATGTCCCTGTGGTGAATCACACCACTGCTCAGAGAACAGTCATCCCTGTGTCATTTGTCATCCAGTGGGTCCCTCATTCCTTTAACTTTCAAAAGGAAAATTTAGGTTAGATTCCAGGTTCCCTCCATTCACTTCTGGGAATCCAGAACCATCCTGTCACCTCAGCATTTGCATCTTTGGGATCAAAGGAAAGAGCTTTGAAGAGTCAAATTATGCAGGGAACAAGTGACAGACAGAAGGAAGTGGTGGATTTTTTTTTTTTCAAGCACAGTAACATATTTGTGCTTCTCCCCCTATCTGGGCTCCTGGACAAAGAACCCAGCCACATCTTATTTTCTGTGCCAGACACCTTGAAAGGTTTTTTCACATATATCTGGTATACCTTTAGGGACTGGCTAAATCCCTGGCCTGCACTTTTACATACAGATTTACCTCTGATTCCTAAGCTATCACTCAAAACAGCAGGAGAAAGATTTCATAGCAGCTAGGAAAAGAAGGCAAGAGCTGATGTAGCAACTAATTAGCTGTGAGAGCTTGGTGAGGAGAGATCTTCTCTGGTTCCCAAGTTTTCTCGTTTTTAAAAAAAGCAACTGAATCAGATCAGAGCCTTGCAAGCCTTTTAAAGTATTATAGATGTTATTTTAGGGGCTGATATGATAGCTCATCAGATAAAGATCCTATGGAGAGATGGGACACAGAGAGAGAATCCCTGAACCTCCTGGGTCAGCCTGATTGCTGAAGAGCAAGAGACCCTGTCTCAAACATGGCACAATAACTGTGGTTGTCCTCTGACTCCAAAAGTCCACAAAGGCACATGCACACCTCTGTCACTTATGAACACACACTTGCAAGAACACTTTTTAAAACATTATGTTTTTCAAGCAAGACATTGCAAAAAGCCCAAATACATAATGCTCACAGAACAGAGCATGTGCAGGGCCCAGGTGGCACCTCACTTCTTCACCTCCTCTCTCCCCACTGTACCCTCATTCCTTAAATCATACATGGGATTTCAAGGGGAAATGTTTCCCAGTCCTGTCTGGACTTTGGAATCACTAGACCACAAAATGATGAAATTAGAATGCAGATTTCTCAAAGGAGAATTTCACTGATGTAAGGCATAATCTGTAATGTAAGCATACCTCAGTTATTTATAAATTTCGTCTATGTCCTATATTCTATATTGTATTTAGAATAATCATAATATATGTTATATACATATGTGTGTGTATGTGTATGTATTGGGTCGGGGTCTCATGTAATCCAGGCTAGCTAGCCTGTAACTTGTTAAGTAATGGACAATGGACCTTGAAGTTATGATCTTCCTGCCTCTACCTTGTGTGTTGTAATTATAGGCTTGGACCAACACACACAGTGTTATATTGCTAGGAATGGACCTCAGGGCTTCATGCATGCTACTTTACACTGGCAACTGAGCTACATTCCCAGAATTTAAAAAAAGGAGTGTGGGGGGGGAGGCTGACAAGATGTCTCAGCAGGTAAAGTCACTTGATACCAAGCCTGTCACCCTGAGTATGACCTCCAGAACCCACATGCTGGAAGTTGACTCCAGCAACTTGCTCTCTGACCTCCAGACGAGTGCCCTGGTAGGTGCTCCCCTCCTCAATCAAATAAAATTAATTAATCCAATAAAATGTTTTGTTTATAAAAATTATAACAGGTGACCCTCACACCTCTAATCCCTGCACTCAGGAAGCAGGAGGATTGATACAAGCTTGAGGCTAGCCTGAGCTGCATAAGTCCCAAGTCTATCCAAACCAACATAGTAAGACCCATTTTTTAAAATATGTATGAGTGCATTACCTGCATATATGTAAGTGCACCAAGTCGTGTAATGCCCATCAAGTGGCGGAGTTGTTAGCTGTCATGTGGGTGCTGGGAATCAAACCCAGGTCCTCTGCAGGAACAGCCAGTGCTCTTAACAGCTAAGCCACATCTCCAGCCCTGCAAGACCCATTCTTTTTTTTTTTTTTTTAATTTTTCTATGATGGTTTGTGCATTTCGTACATTATTTTCCAATCTCAGATCATGCATATTTCCCTTTCCCTTCCCCCCACCCTCCACCCATCCCAGGCATGTTCTTCTGCTGTAATTGTCCTGCATCTTTCAGGTTTTTTTTTTTTTCCTTTTTAGCTATAGTGATAATCCATGAGTATAAAGCATCCTTCGTGCAAACCCAATCTACAGACTGTTGTGCCCAAACCCCCACAGTCCCACCATGCAGTGGAGGTTGACAGGTTGTTGTTCAATCACGTTGATTCAATGAGTGTCCAGACTACAACGCTGTTGTCGTTTCACCGTTTCACCCAATCGCAGCCTTCAGCCTTTAATTTTACACGCCCCCTCTTCCGCAAGTTTGTTCCATAGGCTTAGAAAAAAGGGGCACAGGTGGATGAGATGTACATATGTCCTCTCTCTTCTGGAGCTGTTGTCTTGGATTCTTGGTCAATTCTGGCTGTTTTCTTCATGGGCTGACAGTTTGTTCCGGAGTAACCCTTTTGATCTACTAATGAAGCACAAGCCATTAGATATATAGGTATATATTAAGCAGCACTAATAGTTATGGTAGGTTACTTTTGCATAGACACATATGTTTGGGATGATATGTTCATCCATGAATTACCTTTTACCCCCTGTTACATCTGACAGGGTCTTACTGTGGCTTTTAAAACATCTCTAACCTCTGTAGAGAATGTAGGCTTGTGGCATCAGAAAGGTGGCCCTGGGTTATTCCTCCAAGGAGAGAGTGCCAATAGCCAATTAGATTTGGGCATATAACAGGCAACATGGTGCTTCTGCTGCACAGTATTTCCAGGCAGGTGAGGTGTAGCTGGTGCTGACGGTGGAGTCTTGCTTGACTCAGGGAGACCCGTATTTGCTTTATTGGTTTAGTGGCCTTTGGTAACACTCTCTGGCATTCCAGAGGCCATCTGTACACTTGCATGTGCGCAAGACCCATTCTTAAAAAAAACAAATGAGCAAAACAAGGAAAAAGACTGAAAATTTTAGCACAAACTTGGCCCCCTTTCTTTGCTTTTCCTCTTTTCCTCCTTGCCTCGCTCCCCCAGTAACTGTACTGTTTTTAAGCTCTTGAAAGAGATGAGCAAGTGTGTACAAAGCATTGTTCTCTTGTGTGTGGGCTCAAGCTGTCTGATCCATTGACGAAACAGTCCCATTCCACTCAATTACGGTTGGGAGTTATTTTGTCTCTAGAATTTATTGTCAGTTCATAAAGACCTAGTCTGCAGATCCTGTTAGTGCAGTTAAAAATGCTGGCTAATAAAAGGCACAGGAATAACAATTTACTCAGGAAACTTGGAAGCCACAGCTCATGTTTTTCACATTGTAACAAGCAGACAGAAAAACCAAACCTACACAGCTCCTATTAATCTCTGGAAAGAAGAGAAAGTGAAAGTTTGATGGGAAGAAAAACACTTTCCCTAACAACTAATTTGAAAACCAGACTCTCCTTTTCTTCTGTTGACTTGGAAACAGCCGTTTCTGTAGACTTCTTTACTCTCCCAAAGGACCTCATCTCTTATTCAAAGGAAAGTAATTTCCCAGTTTTCTGCAGCCCGGACAACAGATGGCTTCAAAGACATGAAAAATGTCACTATATATACACTTAACTACCTTCAGGACATGGGGGAAATAGTACTGTACACTCATACACAGAAGCTTCTAGAAAGTCAAATCAACTCAAAACAGAAAACAATGATGTTATTTTCTCTCTTTGTAGAACTGTGTGGTGTGTGTGTGTGTTGTGTGTGTGTGTGTGTGTGTGTGTGTGTGTGTGTATTCTATGCGTGTGTTTATACATGTCCATTTAGAAGCCAGAGGTGAACAGCCAGTGTTTCCTGTCACTATCTGGCTTTTTACCCTGGTTCTAGGAATCCAAACTCAGGTCTTCATACTTATGCAACAAACACTTAACCCCCTGACCATCCCCCCAATTCCCAACAATCTCATTTTCTATTTACATTAGTGTTCCAAGAGTTACTTTCATCTTTATTTTATTTTATTAGTGTGTACGTGTGTGTATGTATGTGTGTGTGTATGTGTGCCCGCATGCAAGTATATGCACATGTAAATAGGGGAGCCCACAGAGGCCAGAAGGGGATATCAGATCCCTCAATGAGCTCCCCATGACTCAGGTCCTATGATAGAGCAATAAGCACTCTTAACCACGGAGTGCTCTCTCCACCCCCATCCAAAAGTTACTTTGATTTCTTGGGAAACCTCCAGATTGTTCAGTAAGAAATGTGATCTTTTGCAACTTCTGCCACAGTGGAGGTTTCAGAATGATTAACATCAAAGGCTGAAGAAAGGTGACTGGAATGTTTACAAGTTATAACTAGGAAGCTTAAAGTACTGACCATATAAAAGTAAGATATAAACTGAAGTGGTACTTCTGGTGCTTGGTTTGAACTGACCCCCTGTTTAACAACAGGCCCATCCCAATAGTTGACCCCAAGGATCAAATCCTCCAAGCAGACATCTCTTTAAGGAGCCTGAGCCCATTCAACTTTCAGGGATCTCTCACAAGCCCCCCCTCTAACACCACTCTGATGTGTCTGTCCTCCCTTACAGATGACTGATCTAGTCATTCGATTGTAACTTTAGGAAGATTTCTTCCTAACCTTGCTATTTTTTTTTTTAAACTTCGTTGATCACTGTGTATGGGAAGAGGGTGCTCATCCCACAGTGAGCATATGGAGGTCAGGGGATCAAACTCGGGTTGCCTGGCTTGCACAGCACGTGGCTTTTACCCACTGAGCTATTTTGCTGGCCCCTTCCTAAACTGGCAGCTCTATACTGAGGATTGCGGTGGTGCTAGTCTATGGCATCAAATAACAGGACGTCTTTGTATTGTATTTAGGGTGGGGATTCTTTTTGTTTGTTTTCTGAATGGAGCTGTTTGAGTACATTGTTACATTTGTGGATTATCAACCTGTTATAAGAGTCAACAATTCTCTTTAAAGATTATTTTTCCTTTGGGCTGGAGAGATGACTCAGTGGACAGGTAAAGGCTCCTGCCATACCGCCTGAAAATCTGAGTTCAGTCCTCAGAACCAACATAATGGTGGAAGGGGAGAACTGATTCCAGAGTTGAACTTTGACCTCCACAGGGGCACCCTGGCATATGTGTCCCCCCACATCATATACACACACTCATAAAAACAAATTAAAGTATTTTTTCCTCTAAAAATTAAAACAATACATATTTTATTAACTTATTTTTGACTATTTCATACATATTCAGTGTATTTTGATCACATTCACCGCTCATTAGTGTCTCTTCTCTCCCTCCTCACTTCCTGGTGAACCTCTTCTTTCCAGTTGGTCTTTCTTCCATACTCCTGTCTTTATTTTTTGTGGCCCATTGAGTTCAATTGGGATTGTATGCATGAGCATAGATGAGGGATTATTTATAGAACCAAGGGCAATTTACCAGTGGCTACACCACTGACAAAAAAACAAAAAAAAAAAAAAAAAAAAAAAAAAAAAAGAAAATTCTGTCCCTCACCCAGCAGCCAGTAGCTGCAAAGCTGCTAGGACTTCATATTGCACATAAACTCCACCAATTCCTGCCCCTTTTGACCCCTAGGATGGGCATAAGTAACTCCACTTCCACAGAGCCATGGGAATTTAAACAAGATTGTTCTAGTTTCCCTTCTGTTGCTGTGATCAAACACTGACCAAAAGTAACTTTGTGGAGGAAAGGGTTTATTTGGCTTACACTTCTAGGTCTCAGTCCACCATTGAGGGAAGTCAGGGCTGGAACTCATTCAGAAATGGAGGGAGCCGTTGCTTGCTGGTTCACTTGCAGGCTCATGCTTAGCTGGCTGTCTATACAGCCCAGGACCACCGAGGACCACCCAGGACCACCCCTCCCCATGTCCCACCCATCCCAGTGATGCCTCCCACAGTGGACTGGGCCCTTTCATATCAATTAGCAATTCTCAGTCCCCCACAGAGATGCTCCTAGGCTGATCTGATCTGGGAAATGCCCCAATTGAGACTGCTTTCAGGTGACTCTAGGCTGTGTCAAGTAACAATTAAAGCTAACTAGGACAGAGCAGAAGCAGTTGTCACCACGGCATCTGAACACAGGAAATATTTCAGTGGAAGGCAATGCAGTTTCTCTTTCCACCACGTGGCCTAATTAGTGTTCATAAAAATGATCGCATCAACTGCTTACAGATAATGGAATGGTCCAGTGGCATGAGCTCCTGTTCATCAAGAAGAGTTGTCTCCATAGAATATGTCAGTCACAGAAACTTAAACTCAATAGTGAAGCAACAGAAGCATGAAATCCGCCCTCCAGCAATATCATAAGGGTTGAATACAAACCCAGCGCTGCTGGTCTACCAAGGTTGTATCTATGCAAGTAAATAGTTGCACTTTAAAATAAATGTATATACCATAGCATATGTTATACTCTACAATACATTTCATCTTTCCTTGGAAAGAAGGATGTGTAGCTCTGATATGAGATGTTTACAAAGGATTTTAGAGGTCAGAGAAATGAAAAATAATAGAGCATGAGGGAGATTGGTTAATTGTGTGGGATGAAAGGCCGACAGGCCCAGGGGAGGCTCCCAGCTGCTCAGGAGGCTGAAGCGGGAGAACTGCAGTTTCAAGGACTGCCCAGACTACAGAGATATTTCAAGGTCAGCTTGGGCAACTTTGTGATACCTGATCTCTAAATGAAAAAGTAAAAAAGAAGGTTGAGGACATAGCTCGATGGTAGAGAACTTGCCTAGAATCCATCAGTGGATCTGGGGACATGGCTCAGCAGAAGAGCACTTGCCTAGATGATCTAGCAGTGAGGGCCTGGGTGTGGCTTGGGTGTGGCTCAGCAGTAGAGTGCCAGCCTATAGTATGGTGAGGGGCTGGGGGGATGGCTCAGTGGTAGAAAACTTCCCTAGAAAACCCCCCTCCCTGTGAACGGCCATGGGTGTATCCCAGCAGTAGAGCATTTGCCTAATATGCAAGAGGTCCTTGGTTAAGTCTATAGTACTGAAAGAAAAACTCAAATGGGAGGAGTGCAGATCTGTATATGCACAACAAACAGGGATGGAATGGCCCCTTGTGCCACATTGCAACTCTAGCCACAATTGTGTATTAGAAGGCCCCCAATATCTGAGGCTTCCCCTCTGAATTCATTCCTTCATTTATGCCATAGAGGTTAAAAACAAAAACAGCAATGGAATTGAGGCTGGTTCATTTCCTCTAGAAAGAGGCAGCTATTCCATTGAGAATTCCTCAGCAGCTATTAATTGCTGAGGGATCATACAGAGGTTACCAGGTGGCAGGCATGGCCAGAATCAAAGAATAAAAGTACTCTCTGGTGTCTTGAATTTGCTTCTGGTATGGTTGTTTCAAGCCTCCTGGACTTGTCCTGCCCATCACTGAACGAGCTGTCACTGCTCCAGAGCAGGCATGATGCTCTTCAGAACTCCAGGCTTCTTCCAGGGAAAATAACCACAGGCCTTTTCCATTTGAAGAGGAGATTTCTCTCAACATAAGCAAAGTCTTGACTGTCTTGGGGTCATAGTTTAGGTAAGACTGCCAGCTATAGAATGAATGTGTAGTCCACCCAAAATGTGTACGCTGAGAACTAAGCCCCCACTGTGATGGTGTTTGGGGGTGGAAGCTTTGGGAGGTGATTATGTCCTCAGAGAAGAGCTCTCATGAATCTGGTTAGTGTCCTTTTAGAAAAGACTCCAGAGAGCGTAAATTAATATAGCCACTGTGGAAATCCGGATGGTAGTTTCTCAAAAAACTCAAAACATAACAATCATATGACCCAGCTATATACTCCTGGGTGGACACCCAAAACCCTCCATATATTACCAGGGAGATACTTGTACATCCATATTTATGGCTGAATTATTCACAAATAAGGAAACATAACCAGCCTAGAGGTCTATCATAATGAAGATGCAGTGCATATATACAATGGAATTCTATTCAGCTGTAAGGAAAAGGGAAATTATAGGGAAATGTATGGCTCTGGGAAGTATTATATTAGAGGTCACTCAGAAATAAAAATACTTTATGCTCTTTCTAATATCCTAACTTTTGGTGTGTGTGTGTGTGTGTGTGTGTGTGTACATGCATACACATGCTATGAAACTAGAGAGAGGCCAACAAGAGGGAAAAGAGGCGTTGAGGAAGGGAGAGGAAGAGTACAGGACACATGAGACAGGAAGCATGAGATCAGAAGGGAGTGTACTGGGGGAGGGAGAAGGGAGGGCACAGCAGGGGCAAGAGGGGAGGGGAGAAAAGTCACAAAACACAATCTTTGTTTAAAGATGATATAAAATCTTAATACTTTGCTAATTTATAAGGTAAAATAAAGACTAAATTGAAGTACACGTAAAAATGTTTGAATTATGCACTCAAAAAATGATGCCAGAGAGCTCATTTGCTGCCTTCCCCTCTGTGCAACCAGAAGAGGGCATCTCTGAAACTTAGGGGCATCACCAGACACCACATCTGCTGGCACCTTGATCTGTTACTTTATAGGCTCTAGAACTGCAATAAATATACATTTATAAAGCCACTCAGTTTAGGGGATGGGTTACAGCAGCTAGAACAGGTAAACAGAAGATCCCTCTAGAGGAGAAAAGGCTGAATTCAGGCTTCATCCACATTTTATTTTTGGTCTTTTGGAGACAGGGTCTTCCTGTAACCCCAGCTGTCCTGGAACTCACTCTGTAGAGCAGGCTGGCCTGAACTCACAAAGATCCACCTGTCTCTGCCTCCCTAGTGCTTGGATTAAAGACGTGTGCCACCATGCCCAGCTTTTGCCCATATTTTTTTAACCAACTTAACTTTCATAACACAACAGGAACATTATAAAGAGCCAATTCACGGTTTACTTGGATTTTAGGAAATATATGAAAATATAAAGAATTGGCTGCACAGTGTCTGTCATGCCACATGCCATGAGTTTGGCTAAGGCTGTAGCTCGCTCTCCTGTTTAGGAACAAGAACAGGGCACTAGGACAGGACAGGAATCTTATGCCTAAATCTGGCACTCCCGTTTTTTACTATGCACTTTAATTTTCGTTTATTTGTTTATTTGTTTATTTTGGTCTTTTCAAGACAGGGTCTCCCTGTAGCCCCAGCTGTCCTGGAACTCACTCGCAGACCAAGCTGGCCTTGAACTCACAAATATCTGCCTTCCTCTGCCTCCCAAATGCTAGGATTAAAGGCGTGTGCCACCACGCCCAGCATCATTTATTTTTAAAGAACACCTGCAGACTAGAGTCTTAAAATGAGTTTGTGAGTCCAAGTGCACTTTGCAAGAAAATGGTGCCTAATCGAAGATGAACATTATCCCGAAGCTGATAACCTGAAGAAAAAGCATACAGGGATTCGGCTTCTGAGATTAAGAAAGAAAAGAGAAGAGAAGAGAAGAGAAGAGAGGAGAGGAGAGGAGAGGAGAGGAGAGGAGAGGAGAGGAAAAGAAAAGAAAAGAAAAGAAAAGAAAAGAAAAGAAAAGAAAAGAAAAGGGAGCCTTTATAGTCTCTCCATTGCTTGTTTGGAGAACAGAGCTGAATTTCAGGGCATCGCCTCACCAACAGTGGCCCAACATGGAAAGAAACTTCCCATGAGACCTTGCACCCTACTGCTTCTGGTCATGCTAAATATAACTTCATTTCTTTTCTGATTACTTTTCCTTTTCAAATGAAGTAATTTTTATTTTACAGAATTAATGAAATCATAATTTCAAATGGCAGAATTAAACAAAAATTTTTCTTTTTAATCATCAAGAATCCCATTTTAAGTTCAATAAAGAAACAAAAAATAATGTCTAAAAGAAAAAGCCCAAAGTTTGCCTTTCTTCTTCATTTCACTTAAAAAAAAAACCTTCTGAGTTTATACCCCTGGAATTTTAGTGTTGCAAGGTCACTCCTGTTAAGGACAGTAAGTTGTTTATAGATAACTTGTGTTGTCTCCTATGGAAGACTGTAATAAGCTCCCAGACTCTGGGAACTCCAACCAAAGAAAGGAGTTTCTTCCCATTTCTGGAGGCTGAGTATCTAAAAGCAGAGTGGAAGTGGGGACAGCCTGCTCTCCAACCTTCTTCTGGTGGCCTGCAGCCCTTGGCTTGTGGCCAGGAAACTATAGACTCAGCCATCATCTCGTTACCTTTGCTCTACTTGTCACTGTCTTGGCATGGCATTCCCTCTGTGTGAGTCTTACCATGGTATCTTCCACAACCATCCTGGTTCTTTGTCTCCTACTTTATCAACAGTGACATCAGCTGTATTGTACTGGGCCCAGCCCTCAGTAAAGTGTGGATAGTATGAATGTGTATGTATGTATGTATGTTCATGGATATGTACACATGTGTGAGCAGATGCACATGTGTATGTGAAGGTCAGGGATTAACCACCACAGGTGCTCTCCAGTTTGGGATTTTTTTATTTTGTTTTATACTTATTGTTTTTATTTTTTAGTTTATTCTTCGAGACCTTCACATGTATTAGGATCATATCTAGCTTCCTTTCCACTCTCCTTAGGTCCCTCCAACATATCACTCTCCAATTTCATGTCCTCTGTTTTTTTCATCTATATCCCACTGAATCTGATTATTGCTGTCTGTGTGTGCATGGTTGCAGGGTCATCCACTGGAGCATGGGAACTTACTACTAGCCACACCCAGGAAGAAGAATGACTGTCTTTCCTCCAGCAGCCATAAGCTGCTAATAGCTCCCCAGGTAGGGGTGGAGCCTCCTGAGCCCCTCCCCATCCATGCTGCAGCCTTGACTGGCTTGATCTTGTGCAGCTCTTAGGCAGGCAACTACAGCTGCTATGTGTTTATGAGTGCAATAGCCATGTCATGTCCTGGGACCTTATTGTTTTCACAGGCAGGGTCTCTCAGTTTTCCCCAGAGCTCACAGAGTCAACTGGGCTGGCTCACCAGCAAATCCCAGGGACCCTATTTTTTCTATATGCCCAGCACTGGGATTATGAGTGCACATCACAACTCCTGGATGTTTCGACATGGACATTGTGTGACTTTTCCTAAGGAGATGTGAACAAACATATGCTCACCTCAGATAAGGTACTGAAGACAAGACTAAAGAAATTAACCTACCAAAGTCCAAGTTGGCAATCAGGGAGTTTATTAGAGTTACCATGCATTGGTTTTACACAGTGCTGGGGATATGAACTCAGGTCCTCATTCTTACACAGCAAGCACTTTACTAACTGAGATATCACCCTAGCCCTGGTATGATCCATCTTAACATTTTAATTATATCCATAATGAACTTATTTCAAATAAAGTCCAGGTGTTGTGGGCTGAAGCTCCAACATGTCTTTTTAGGGCACTCTTTTCAACCTGTTAATCACCACACCCAAAGCCAAAAGGCAGAAGATGATAGGATAGAGGAATGATAATACTTTGGAGTTTAGCAAGAAGAAATCACGTAACCACCTAGGTTCTTGGGAGCCTGTCATAATACACGGCTAAATAAGCAACTGCCTTCGCTATAATCTGTAGCCAGAAGCAGCACTTGGATAATCCTACACAGTTCAGTTTTCTTACTTGTGTAATCAAAACAAGCAAACCGAAAAACTTTATCCACTTTGGTACATGCACATTTCAAGGTAGTGGCCTTAGTTACCCATTTGCTGTGATAAAGCACCCTACATCAACCTAAGAGAGAAGCGTTCCTTCTGGCTCACAGATCAAGTCCATCATCCCAGGAAAGACAGCAGCAGGAACCTGAAGCAGCTGGTCATATCACATCACAAACAGGAAGCTGAGAAAGAGAAGTGGATTCTGACAGTGCTCAGCCGGCTCTGTCTATTTGTACACTACAGGATCCCCTGCTCAGAAAACGGTCCCACCCACAGCCAAGATACCTCTTCCCCTCTCCGTTAACATAATCAAGATAATTCTCTGGGGCCAGGCCCAAAGGCTTGCCTCTCAGGTGATTCTAGATTCTGTCAAGCTGACAGTGAACACTAGTCATCACAGTAGTATTTCTATATCCCCTGCAGATACACTCAACACATGTACAGGGGACACTGCCCAGACAGCACGAGTGATTAAAATGCAGGGAGCTTAATCAATTGGTGAGAATCAACTTCATTCCCTTAGTTTATGACAGAACTAGCGTGCAACACCCGGTTTCCATCTTAAATCTGTGTATTGACTTAATTAGAAAGACGTTTACATGTTTGCTCTTATCCTAACACTACAGCTAATTATTTCCTGGTACCACTTGTTCTTCACAGTGTGATATAAGTTTCTCATTTATGATTCATCCATTCAAGACTATTTATAAGCCTCATGCTGTTTAATAGGTGTCATTCTGGACATGGTAGACATAGCAAGATTTTTAGAAAGATGACTAAGCCCTTGCCTTATTTTAGTGGATGGTATTAAACAAGATCCAATACAGGCAACCTCTGTAGCTCTGAGGTCCACATCCAAAGACTCAACTGAGCCTGCATGGGAAATACTTGAAAAACAAATTACATCCATACTGAACATGTAAAATCATTTTTAATTGTCATTATTCCCTAAACAATACAAGAAAACAGCTACAGATTTTGCAGCATAAATGTATTGTAACAAATGTAAAGCTGACTGAGAGTAGATGGGAGGATGGTGTAGATTATGGACAAACATTGTACTGTTTTACAAAGGACTCGCTTGAGGACTTGCCTGTGGGTTTGGGCATCCTTTGCAGTGGCAGAGGAGCACATCCCGGAACCTGGGCTGCTAACATAATTATATAATGTCAACTAATGGAGTTTTTAACATTTATTTATTCTGTCTGTCTGTATGTGTGAAAGAGAAGCACATGGATGCCCATGGTATGCACGTAGAAGTAAGGAAACAACTTGGGAGTCAGTTCTCTCCTTCAGTCACGTGGGTTTCTGGGCTTTGAATTCATGTCATCGGGCTTGTTGGCAAGTGCCCTCAATCACTGAACCATCTCAGCAACCCAGTGATACACATTTTTAAATAAATCAGAAAATAAACAGGTGCACATGAAATAATGAGGACACTACCTTACATAAAGTGATCCACTCTGAAGAGTGGATGCTTGAGAAAATGTTCAGTGAAGTGAGGTATTGACATGTGATTGTCTGCAGGAGGAGCTTGTGGGCCCAAGAACAATAGGGACAAGGGCCATGAAGAACGGGCATTCTCAGGGTATCCCTGTCTATAAAGTTTACAGACAGCGTACCACCATCAATGAAGCACATGGATAGTGGGGAGAGAAGTCAGCACAGAGAAGACTCCAGGAGTCATTTGTGTAGGACCTTGTGGGTAGTGGATGAACTCTAGATTTCAGCCTCAGCAAAGGGAATGCATGTGAGGGATTTGGGCAGGGTAGTGGTATTTCTAAGTAGTTTAGTGGCTTTTCTGTGGAGAACAGGCTACGAGGAAGCAAGGAAACCACTGAGGTCCTCCAGAGGAGAAATGATACCAGCAGAAACAGATGGAGGAGAATGGCTGGAATATTTATTTATTTATCCTGTGTGTATGTGTGCATGTATGTGTGCACATGCCATGTGTGGGTTAGAGGACAAACCTGTGGGAATTGGTTCTCTCCTTCTACCATGTGAGCCCTAGGGATTGAATACAGGTCATCGGGTATGACAGCAAGTATCTCTACAGGCTGAGACTCAGTGCTTACACTAGATTGTGTTTTGAAAGCAGAACAGGCAAAACTTGCTATTGTATGGCCAGAGCCTAGCATGCAAAAATGAATGCTTAATTCTTTCAGCATGTGGAATTTAATACAAGGTGTTGCTGCCTCAAATAGTGGGCAAGCTGAGGCACTGAACAGAAGTAGAAATTCACAACTACCCCTCAGATAGATGATTAAAAAAGTTTCATAAGGATCCAAAGGCTGAACCACACCTAATAGGAGCTCAGCCTCCTGGCAGAAAGGGATCCCTGGGACTAGGCAGGGAGTGAGAGCAAAGCACAGCTGTCAGGTTCAGCACCGCAAGAGACAGAAACAGGCGCCTTGCTTCTTCCCCTGTTCCTGATATCCAGAATTCTGTCATTGTGCCTGATTGGCTGAACTGACCCAGAAGCCAGAAATAAAGAGAACCTAGGAGATGCAGCTCTTCAGTTATTTTAATTTGATATGTATGAGTGTTATGCCTGCATGTGTGTAAGTGTACCCATATCATGCAATGCTTGTAAAGGACAGAAGTGGGCTTTGGATCCCCTGAAACTGGAGTTACAAATAGTTGTTAGCAGCCTTCATGTGGGTTCTGGGATTTGAACCTGGGTCTTTTGCAAGAGCAGCCAGTGTTCTTAACTGCTGATCCATCCCTCCTGCCCAAGAAAATACAGTTCTTATAATGCAGAGGGAATCCAGGAAAGGAGGATGAGTGTAAGAAAACAGGCATTTATTAGAGGTAGCGTGAGGTATGAGAGGGGAATGAAGGCGACCTCAAGTTTCCATACATGAAACATTTGTACATGGTCTCACATCAGCTTTACACACTGATAAGTAAATATCTCTGATCTCTCGATAGATAGATAGATAGATAGATAGATAGATAGATAGATAGATAGATAAGATAGATAGATGATAGATAGATAGATAGATAGATGATAGATAGATAGATAGATGATAGATAGATAGATAAGATAGATAGATAGATAAGATAGATAGATAGATAGATAGATAGATAGATAGATAGATAGATAGATAGATAAGATAGATAGATAGATAGATAGATAGATAGATAGATAGATAGATAGATAGATATAGATATCAATATATAGATATTCTCTCTTATGGACTGTCTTGGCATTTGAGACAGCTCTCTCTCTCCTCTCTCTCTCTCTCTCTCTCTCTCTCTCTCTCTCTCTCTCTCAGAAGCAGAGTTTGCCTGAATTTTGATGTTAAGAATGATTCTGAGGCTCTATCCATGTACAGAATGTATAGGCTCCTATGCTACATATGACTTGGGAAGGGAAGTGGCCACATTCATGGACAGTGTAGCTCTCAAGTCTGCATAGCAGAAGCAATGTGAGCCAAGTCCCTCACCTTGAGAACTTCATGAAGGGATCTCTTGTTTTCTTGAAGGTAATGGTAACACTTCACCCTGAGTACCCTGTGGAAAGAAAAAGCCACGATTAAACTGAAATTCATGGAAAACAGGTATTTTTTCTTTCTTCCCTTTCCCCTGAAAGTTGAAGAAAACATCCTGGTGGATTTTCATGTGTTGAAGGAAAAGGGGGTGCTTGTGGGGAAAGGGGGCAAGTATGTTTGGAGGTGCATATGTCCATACATATATCCATACACACACATGTGCCTGTGGAGTCCACAGGGCAGTCTCCACTGTCATTCCTTGGGTACTCTCTACCTTTTTTTTAAGATAAGGTTTCTCACTGGCCTGGAGCTCACCAGGTAGGCAAAGCTGGTTGGCCACTGAGCCCAGTCTCTGGCAACCATGTGCCACCATGCCCAGCCTCTTACCCAGGTTCTGAGGATCTACCTCAGGTTCGCAGGCTTGCAAGACAAGTGATTTCCCAACTGAGTCATTTTCCCAACCCTGAGTTATTTCTTTCTTCATTAAATTAATAGGACATAAGACAACAGCCAGATCTTCCTTTGAGGCTTTCACCTTTCTGTAGACCCCGTACCGTTCATACCTTGGTGACATAGCTCTGAGTTAGCAGTACATTAGGAAGTAATCTAGAGTGAGTTGTTGTGTCTGCCTAAGTGAAGTGTGACATCACCCTGTGATTACCACTTCATGCCCCATGTCCCTAGGGATAAGCCCCTTCTGTCAGCATCCATGGTTACTATAGACATCTGGCTGTTGCATCCTTCAAAAAAAAACTTTGTTCCCATGGAAATTCAGCCAGAGAGGCTTTGGAGGTAAAACTGAGAATCTCTTTGGAAAGGAAGTTTTAAAATGAAGTCAATTGGTTCTTCTAGAGTCAAGCCACAGGGACTCATGGGTGCCCCCCCCCCCGCCAAGTGACGTGACCTTTCTTCCAATGTGTCTCCAGGCTAGAGCCCCGTCTTCATGTCCCTACTTATCTTCCACCTGATTTTATTGTGAGAATTCTTTTAATCTCCCCACAAATGAGAACTTGAGGGATTATCTTTAATATTCTGTCAAAGCCTCTGCTGCATGTTAATTATTGGTTTAACTAACTCAGAGAGCAATTTTTGCAGTTATTACCTGAAAATAAAATATTTCACATTTTTTTATTTTTTAATCTCCAGTAAAATAACAAGTTATTTTATTATTCAAATAGGGCTCACTTCCTGCTGCTTTCAATGCGAATTTTAATAAATATGTAAATTTTAAAATTAATTTACAGCATGCATTGGGAGGCATGACTTGAGATGACAAAACAGTTGATGGATTGTAATATTATCCCCCCCCTTAAAATCATCCATCACTGTGAACAGAATGTAGCCACATCTTATAATGCTACAGTTTTTTCTTCATCTTATCTTCTGTTAGAGAATCACTTAAAATTTATTATAAAATGGTATATTTCCTGGGCCATAATTCATTCACAGATTAATTAGATTTTTTAGTTAATATCACATCACCATGTAACACAGAAGCCAGTCATGTTTTGTAGCTATGGAGGCTAACAGAAGGTAAATCTCAATGGCTGTCACCAAGTGACAGACACTACCAGTGCTAATCACGAATAAAACTCTGTTCATATAAAATGACATCCTTCACCTTGTCTCTGTGGGGAGGTACGTATGTGTATTTTTGGGTGTGAATGTATATTGGTAAGAGTGTATTTGTGTGGCATGCATGTGTGGTGTGTGCACATATATATGTTAGGGGGTATGTATTTCTACATATGTGTATGTTTGTGCATGTAAGTATGCATGAACCTGTGCATGTCTATGTGGAGGTTGACATCAGGTGTCTTCCTCTACAACTGTCTTCCTTATCTTTTGAGACAAGTTCTCTAGCTGAACATGAAGTTCACCAATTCAAGGCCCCAGAATCCCCCTGTCTCCACCTTTGCCAGCCATTACAGATTCTCTCTGTAATACCCGGGCCTTTAGACAGGTGCTGGGGATCTGAATTCAGGTCCTCATTCCTACACTTTACTCAGAGCCATCCTTCCATCCCCTGCCCCCTTTGTTTCTTTCTTAGGTGTCATCCAACAAGGTATCTTTATTGACCCTGACCAATAGACCACAATGCACTCAGATGTTCTTGTTAAGAAATAAGTCAATTTTCACTTGCTTGACATAAATTTTTGTAGTTATCCTTGTAATGATCAGAAATTGGGGAGACAAAAGTCCCCTTGCCTAGTAGTCTTGGACTCAAACTCCTCTTTTCCTTGTCCCTTCCCAATAAGAAAAACTTTTGGATCAGTTTTATGATTTTAAGTCATTCTTTGGAAACATTGAATACAAATTGTGTGTGTGTGTGTGTGTGTGTGTGTGTGTCTGTCTGTCTGTCTGTCTCTCTGTCTGTGTCTGTGTATTCTTGTGGAAGTCGAAGAGAATGCATGTATGTAGAGGACAGAGGACAACCTGAGGTGCTGTAACTTGGGCTCCATCCACTTTACTTTGAGACAGGGTCTCTCACTGGCTTGGAGCTCTCTTTTCAGGCTAGGCCTGCTGGCCAGAATGCCCCAGGGATCTGTGTCTCTGCTTCTTCAACACTGTGATTACCCAGCTGTTTACACAGATGCAGGAGAATGAACTCAGGGTTACAGAGTAAGAATTCACTGACTGAGCCATCATATCCTCAGCATATTCCCAACACTAATTTTTCCAGTAACTTCTTTAACACAGACTTAAGGAAAAGTAATTTGTGAGTCATTTAAGAAAAACTTTAGATATGCATGGCTGAGAAATCACAAGCCCAGAATCCAGCAAAGAGAAATAGCAGCCCACTGAATATTTAACCAACTGAAAGTATGGGTTTTCACAGAGTTGACACAAAGGCAATTATCTCCCTTCTCCCCTCAACCTATGTCAGTTCTGATGTGTGAAAAAATTGCTAAAGGTACATGAGTCAGATTCTGATACATCACAGTTCCATGTGTACCGGAAGACATAGCCCAGGCCAAAGGCTCTCCATCCTGGACATGAGCCTACTGTGAAGCTTCCCCAAGGCATGCTACATCTATCCTATGCCCTAAATCATTATCTGGAACTGTGTGTGTGTGTGTGTGTGTGTGTGTGTGTGTGTGTGTGTGTGTGTATGTGTATACTCCTGAGTGCGGTGCCAACAGAGGCCAGAAGAAGATGACAGATCTGTCTGGACTGGAATGAACTGAAGTCCAGTCCTCTGGAAGAGCAGGAAGCAGCACTCGTAGCCACTGAGCCAGCTCTCCAGCCCTTTCTATATTTTTTCACTGATGGTCCATTCCCATCACTCTGTATGTTTTACTCATCAACCCTGCAGTCTTTATGTTGTTGATTCTTTCCAGGAGCTTGGCTTATGGCACCAGAGATGCCCCTTCCAAGTGTATGCTAATGAAATTTTCTGGAACACAAATTCTATTTTCCCATTTACTTACTGAGAAAGTTATTACATCCATGCCCAAGTTCTAAACAAAGGAAACCCAAATGTCTTCACAGTAATTAGACACTAATTACCCTTCAGGAAGTAGATGAGTTCCCACCAGAAAGGCCAGCATCACACTTGCAGCTCAGTTACTTTCAAAGACATGAAAGGATGTTACACAGGTTAAAGGTAAAGTTCTAGAAAAACAAAACAAAAGACCAGGAGCAACTATTCCACTAACATATATGGACTGCCTATGCGTCAGGTGTGTTCTGGGCACAAAGGACATGAGGATTAACAAATTCATCATTCCTATGTGGGAAACAGAACTATGTCAGCAAATCTACATAACATAATATTGTCTAGCAACATGGTCTGCAGAGGGCATGGAGGGAGATCAAGCCAGCTCCTGGCTAGGAAATGATTCTGAGATGGCTTCCACCTGTGATTCCAGAAATAGGTGGGTGGTGGTAATCCCAAAGGTGGGAAGGACATGTGTGCTTGTACGGATCGATGTGGGGGCATGTATGTGCACTATGGATACATTGTGCAGGTCCACATGTGTATATGTATTCATGTGGGTATGTACATGGAGTGCCTGTCCATATGTGCTTGAACATGTGTATGACTGTATGGACATGCAAGTTTGTGTCTACATGTATTCATGTAGGCATGTATACTTATTTATGTGGGTACACATGTATATGGTTACATGTGTGTATATTTGTGTATGCAGGTTCCTGCTCATGTGTGTATATGTATTCATGGGAGCATACATGTACGTGGATATGGAGGCCACAGATCAAGCTCACATGTCATGCTTGGGCAGCAAGCACTTTCCTGGCTGAGCTCTTATCAGCTCAAGGGGAGAACATTTTAGAGACAGGAAGGTACATCAACTAGAACACAGACACTGTCTTGCTGAGCTCAAAATCCAGACTGTAGCTATTCCCAGATGGCTAGATAAGTAACATGCCTGATACTTATCTGCATGCTGCTGACCTTCCCTCACAATGTTGCTGAGCAGTTTTAATTTTATCTGTAAATCCCTGGATCATTGATATCCTGATTACTTTTGAGACTTCTCGTCCACCTTGTGGCTCTTGCTCTCCTGACACTTCTTGACACTGCCTGGACGAGCCTATTGCTATTCTGGACTTGTCTGGGAATGGAGAATTCTCTTGACTCACCTGATCTCATGCATTCCATGGTGCCCCCTTCAGATTCCAGTTGCCTTTCTATTTTATCACAGGGAAGAGTCTTTAAAATGTTTTATTATTTTGTGTGTATGTATGTGTGTGTATGTGTGTGCACATGTGCCTCTTGATATATACGTATAAGCATCAATGCCTTGACACACATGTGGGTCAGAGGACAACTTTGTAGAGTCAATTTTTTTCTTTAACCTGTATGTGGGTTCCAGGGCTTGAACTCAAGTCATCAGGCTTTTGAAGCAATTGCCCTCTGACCATCTTATCAGCCCTAGGATCTTGTACATTCTCCTGAAGTTAAGACCTATATCCTTCACTGCCCACTGATTAGACAAGATTCAAATACCACAGACATAAAAATGATGGACAGATTATTGCTGGTCCTGAAAATCCAGCCCTGCTCTCCCATGCAACCCCAAAGCAAACTCACTGAGAAGTCGTTTCAATTCCAGTTCTCCACCTACTTCTCAAAGTCAAACCTTCATAGGGAGAATGGAAAAAGACTTCAAGCCGTTGCTGTGTGGGAAAGGGGAGGAACTAGGGGTAGAAGAGAGGATTCATTATTATTAATCATAGCTCCTGGACCTAGTAAATCAGAACTATGTTTTTCTAGATGGTGGGAAATGTCTTTAACCAGAGCATCCATTCCTTTAGTCAATTTGCACATGTATTAACAGGTTGGAAATGTGCTCTGCCTAGCATCCAAAAACCATTCATTTCCCTCTCATGAGGTGAAGAGCTTTGGCATCTCCTTCAAGGTCCTTCCAAGCATAGTGCCCTGTGAACACTGTGGAAAGGAGCTGCTGGACCTGGAAGAGCACATGCACTTTTGTTCCCTTCAGAGTGTCATCCTGCTTGTCCCTAGATGAACATATCGACGCTTTCGCAAACACTTTCCCTTTCTGCAATTTTTTTTTGCCTGAGGCAAGAGAAAGAGACCTTCTCATTATTTATCTTGAGTGTTTCATAGGCCTCCTTTGAGAAGGTCATTGTCTACTACAAAAAATAATCACGGGATTTCTGGACAAGCTGGCAAGAGGAAAAATGATTCATTATTTCAAGAATTATTTTGCCTTCAGTCCCAGAAATGGATGAAGGCTTGTAACAATATGGGAAAGAACAAGGCTTCACTTATTATATGAAAGGTTACACTTTAAAGGGAAAAGAAGTTCAAACATTACATTTTTAGCTCCTCTGTAATATAACAAGGGTCAAGGCAATCCGTCTGTTACCCCATAGGCCTCTGGATAATATTACACATCTGCCTTTATAGGAAGAAGTCCACTGCCCCCCTTTCCTTCTTGTGCACCTGGCCTAATGAGATGGTTTTCAGGCTCTATTCAAGCAGTAGCCCCTCCTTCTGGCCCCTTTGTTAAGTGAAGCTGGGTAATCCATCTTACTGTCTCAACTCATCCACAAGGAGCTGCCCCGCCATGTCACATAGAACCATATGTCTTAGTTTCTGTTTATGATGCTATAATCGAATACTCTGACAAAAGCAACTTCAGGAAGGAAGGGTTCATTTGGGCTCACAGTTCAAGGTACAGACCATCACAGTGCAAAAGTCAAGGCAGGTAGAGCTTGAAGCAGCTGCTCCAATTACATCCACAGGCAGAAGAGCACCATGAATGAATGCATACTAGTGCTCAGCTGCCTTTCTCCAGTTTTGTTTTGTTTTGTTTTTTGGTTTTTTTTTTTTTTTTTTTTTTGTTTTTTTTTTTTTGGTCTTTTTGAGACAGGGTCTCCTTGTAGCCCCAGCTGTCCTGGAACTCACTCTGTAGACCAGGCTGGCCTTGAACTCACAAAGATCCGCCTGCCTCTGCCTCCCGAGTGCTAGGCTTAAAGGCGTGTGCCACCACGCCCAGCTGCCTTTCTCCAGTTTTACAGCCCAGGGCATGGAACCACCCACAGTGGGTACATCTTCCCTCTTCAATTAGCATAATTAACTCCCCACAGGCATGCCAAGAGGCCCATCTCCCAGCTGATTCTGATTCTATCAAGTTGACAATTAACAGTGACAGTTCAGCACTATTTTGATGATTTTGAGGTTAGGAATGTCCAATTAACTTCTATGGAGTTAGAACAAAAATTGCTCTGTGAGGGCTGAAGAGGCAAGTCAGCAGTTAAGAGCACTTGCCCCTTGAGAGGCCTGGAGCTGGGTTCCCACACCCATGTTAAGCAGCTCACAACCACCTGCAATTCTGTTGTCAAGGATTCCAACATGCTCTTCTGGCTTCTGCAGACACTGTACTCACATGCACATACCACACACAGGCACACATATTCACATATTAAAAAGAAAAAAAAAAGAATAATAAAAGTCTATTGTGCAAGAAACACACCATGTCTGACACCAAGATGTCTAGAATGTCAGGCTATGTTTATAAAAATTTTGTCTTGGCCTAAGTGCAAGGCAGCTTGCCTGGTAATGATACAGAATTTTAAAATGAAAATGTGAGAGTCCAGGCAGTCGATACAACCTTGACTACTTACAAGCCAAATAACTTATGGAAATAATGTGAAGAACCCCATGAACTCTTTGGCCTGACAGAAGGGCTTTAAATAATATTTTAAAAAAATCAAAAGCAAACATCCCCTGAACCTTCTTTACAGATTAGATCTGAAATGAAAAACCCTGAGTAACACAATTAACTATTGATTTTGTTGATCCACCTTTAATTCTCACAGCAATTGAGTTGTGTTTACACAGTCATGCGGGGCAGGCATACTTCACTGGGAGCCAGGTGCCTTTCACTTTCACATTAATTTAAAAATTAAATTGTTTTGTGCATGTGAGACAAAAATCAAGCTTATTTTTTATTTTCATGGGCGGTTGGTTTACAGATCATAAAGTATTATCAAGAGAGCTAAGAGAGCTCATGGGGAGATTACTCTTGACAGTGGGACAGTTGATCAGTGAACATGTAGTAGTCTCCCTCAGCCAGCTTCTCTTCCATGGTTCCACTTGCCCATATGCTGGGTTTTGAATGTGAAATGTCCCTCAGATGTTCAAGTATTTAAACACATGCTCCCTGGTTGTTTCCACTGCTAGGGAACATTGAAGAGGTGGAGACTTACTAGATGAACGGGATCCCTGGAAGTAGCCCTGGCCGTTTAGTACTGCTGCCTCAGCTCCTGCCTGTCCTCTACTTCCTGTCTATTCTCTCTACTTCCTGAGTGTGGATGCAGTGTGACCGTCAACCTCATACTCTGCTGCTAACCCTTCCCCACTATAATGAACTGTGTCCATCATGAACTGTAAATTGAAGTAAACTCTTCCTCCCTTACACTGCTTCTTGTAAGGTATTTGGTCACAGAAATGAGAGAAGTAACTAATCACCACAGTTGCTCATAGTCCAAAATTATTAAAGGGAAATTCCACAAATAAACAGTTCATAAATCTTAACTTGTACAGTTTTCTAAATAGGAAGATGAAATCTCTTACTGTCTCCCTCTGTTGAGAATGTAAAGCCATCCCTTTGTCCAGTGTTTCCATAACATATATACTACCTACCCTTTAGTTTCCAAGCCACCCCATCATCTAATATACTTATACTGTACATACTATCTACCCTTTAGTTACTGAGCCATTTCAGTTATCAGATCAATTGTCACATTGTCAGGGTGCTATGTTCAGAGAGAACTACCATCCTGTGTCACAATGTCCATGTGTCATTTACTCATCACAGAGACGCTTGTCATCCCACAACATCTCAAAAAAAGTGAGTAGAATACTGTAACATAGTTTAGAGCATCTATAGTTACATAAAATATTAAAACTATCCTATGTTATTGTTAATTTCTCATTGTGACTAATTTATACATTAAATTTTATCACATATATGAATAGGGAAATTCATACTAGATGTAGAGTTCAGCACTTCTGCTGGTTTCAGGTGCACACTGAGGGGCATGGCACATATCTCCCACCGATAAGAGGAGCCTGCTGTACTGAAAAATGCAACTACAGGCTACCCGGGGCTAGAATAGTTTTACTAAGACAGATACAGCTTAATCTTCAGAAAAGCTCATTTCTTAAATTGACAGACCAGTAATATTTATAGGTTTTTCATAGTCAGTCTTGCTGCTGCTTCTAAGGATATCATCAGTGTGGCATACACGGAACCACAAAGCTAGATTATCATGTTCCCCATACCTGAAGTGGCTAGGATTCTGGATTTGAGTCCGAGACTGGCCCAAGGTAGGTGAAGAATCACTTCCCAGCTGTGGGAGACATTTAGGGAAAGGGAAGGACCAAGGTGTGCAATGTCTATCAGGAGTCTGCTCTTTTCAATAACATGCTGTCCGCTTGAGGAGCCTATACTGTTGTCTGTTGCTTCTGGTTTTCCAGTATGTAATAGCAGCAGATGCTTCAAATCCAAACACTGGGGGAGCTATCTGGAGAGACAGGAGAAGGTCCCAGATGTCTCAGAGCAGAGCTGCCCAACCAGAGGTCTATGAGATATGAGTCCACATGTCACCAGTGCTGACAGAGAGGAAATTGCTTTTGCCAGTGAGACATGCACTCATCCAAGAGGTGCCATGTTTCCAATGTTAAACTGGAATTTGAAAGATCTGCTGTGCCCAGGGATATGAAAGCAGCTGTTAAGCACAATGCAGGAGTCTGAGATCTTCCTACTCTGTATGTCTCTTCATCATGAGAAGATAAACCTTAAAGAATATTTACTCAGGGTTGAAGAGATATCTTAGTCAAGTGATTGCATTACAAGAACAAGGAAGTACCCGAATTCAACCACCAGAGCCCACCTTAAAAACAAAAAAGGAGTTAGGGGCTGGAGAGATGGCCTAGCTGTTAAGAGCGCCGACCGCTCTTACAGAGGACCAGGGTTCGATCCCCAGCACCCACATGGCGGCCGAGAACTGTCTGAAACTCCAATTCCAGGAGAACTCCAGTTCCAGGGGAATCTGAGACCCTCTTCTGACCTCCGCGGCATTGCACGACACGGGTGCACAAACTTGCATGCAGACAGTACATTCATACACATACAGAAATAATTAAAAATTAAAATTAAAAAACAAAACAAAACAAAAAAGGAGCATGGGGTTGGAAAATGAGCATGTACTGCTTGAAGACAACCAGAGTTAGATTTCCAGTATCCCTGTCAAACAGCTCACAGCCTCCTGTAAATCCCGCTCCAAGGGACTCAGTGCCCTCTTCTGGACGCTATAGGAAGTGCTACACATGTCACATACACATAAAAATAAAATAAAAAATAAATTGAGTATTTGAAGAAACAGGCCTGACTGTACACCCAAGTACTAGGAAGGCAGAAATAGAAGGATTCCTGGGGTCTGCTGGCCGCCCAGCCCAGCCTATGTGGGAAATCCAAGCCAGCAGTAGTCCCCTGCCTCAAAAACTAATGTGGAGAGCTATTAATAAAGACAGTTAATGTTGACCTGTGACACACACATGAATCACATGCACAAACATATGCATGCAAAAAGAAGAATGGCACTATAAAACTTTATTACTATTGACAGTAGTATAGTATTTGAGAAAAAAAGAGAAAATTCCTATTTTCACAAGTTGAACTTAGGAAGTAAGTTATCCAATCCACTGAGAAAGATTAAGAAAGCTGAGTTGGTCTGTGAACACATCTGCCACTGTGATATTACAGACTGAGTACAGGGCTGCCGAAGAAGCCTCAGCAAGCCAAGGGAGTGAGGCTGCAAGTGTAGGGAGGAATCAGAGTAAGGAGTGGAATCTCAGACAGAAGTGAATTCCGCTGGCGTCCTCCCTGTGCACATGATCCAGATGAAGGATGTCCAGCACCCACTGGGCAACAAGAGTGTCTTAAAATTGCTGCATGAGCTATAATGCAATTCAGACGGTAGAGTTTAATATATATCTCTCTCTCCCTCTCTCCTCTCTCTCTTCTCTCTCTCTGTACATGTTCATGTGGGTGTATACATGTATGCATGTACATGTGTGGTGGTCAGAGAAGAACATCAGGTCTTCCTTGGTTGCTCTCCATCTTCTGTTTTGAGATGGGGTTGTTCATTCAACCTGGAGATCACTAATTGGCTACAATGACTGGCTAATGAACTCCAGAGATCTGCCTTCTCTCTACCCCTCTACCTACCACTGGCAGCACTAGGGTTATAGAGGACACCACCATGCCCAGGCTATTACATGGGTGAGTTCTGAGGATTCAAACTCATGTCCTCATGTGTAAGCACAGCCATCATTTTATTGACTGAGCCATCTCCCCAGCTCCGTGTTTCTGAATCTTTAGAACAATTCCCACCAAGGATTTTTTATCCTTAGAAAGATCAATAAATTTGTGTCACTTCTGAGTTGCCCTGGTGCTCAAGATTCAAAATGTCAAATGATTTTATGCAAATGAAAAGCTAGCCAGCTCTTGAACTGAAACATGAACTGCATTCAGAGGTGAATAGCGTACACAAGAGGGAAGCAAACTTCTCATACCCATGGAGCTCAGTGTGCTCCTCAATGAACTTTGGGCTGCAGTCCCATTACTTCCAGAGCTAGTGCTAAAGGGCTAAGCGATTGGAGGTTGGGGTGTAGTATTATCCCATCCTGTTCTGCTGGATGAAGTCCAGGTTGTCTAGGTCATTTCTTGAGGGCTGCATGTGACCAAGGAGAGCTATGAACAAGTCAGAACACAAAATTGTGACCTTACTTAAAACTTTATGAGATTTTCTTACAATTTTTTGGGTAACTCAGTCACAAAGTTCTTGAGCATGAATTTTGTAGTTGACAGCATTGTGGTTCAATGTCAAAGGTTGGAAATAGGCTGGGGAGATGCCATAGTCTGTAAAGTGCTTGTGGTACAAGCAAGAAGACACTTGGGAGGTAGAGGCAGGCAGATTCCTGACCCTCACTGTCCAGGCAGCCAGGACAAACTAGTGAGCTCCAGGTTCAGCAAGAGAGCCTGTCAAAAAGTGAGGAAGATAGATTGAGGAAGACAACTAAGATTGACCTCTGACTTATACACATATGCATACCCACAGGGACACAAACCTTTATACACATGTGCACATGCCCATGTAAACATACATCATACACACAAAAAAGAAAAAAACTCAACCACATATGCATGCAAAATGGTTGGACACATCTCATTAGACAGCAGTGCCTTCCCTGGTCTCGCTACTCACTGGCTGCCTCATTCCAAGATGCTTAGTGTTTTAGGTGTCATTTTATGATCTCTACCATCTTAATAATATTGGGGATTTTCTTCTGGAAGGAGAAATTCCATGAGCAAAACAAAAATAATAGTCTAACTTTTTAAAAATATTCACCTGGTTTGAGAAAAAATACTTTATTATTTTTTATGGGAGCAGCCAAAAGCCTGCCACTCTGAAATGAAAACATAGCTGTGTGGTGGGGGAGGCCCGGACGCTCCCTGCATGCTGCAGTTTTCTCTGGCAAACTTTGTGGGATTTGTACACTGTGAAGACAGGCATCTAAGCCAAGCCAACATGGCCCAATTTGGTGGGCAGATTCGTATCTGTATTTAAGATACAAAATGATGGGAAACATCGCTGAGAAAAAAGAATACAATCAATCCTTCAGGTCAAGAAAATAACGTGTATATGTCTGTTTATGTGTGTATGAATATATGTGTATACATGTGTTTGCATTTGTATATGTGATGGCATGTGTATTCTGTGTGCATTTATGTGTCCATATGTATGCGAATGTGTCTGTGTGTACATTTGTATGTGTATATATGCATGTGTGCACATGTATGTATGTGTGCCTATATGTGCATGTATGTGGGTCTGAATATATGTGTCTACATGCATGTGTATGTGTGTTTGCATGTATGTGTGTCAGTGTGCTTGTATATACATGTGTGTGTATTTGTGTATGTGTTTACATGTGTATGTATGTTCCAGGTTCCTTTATGTTGCTATGATAAAATGCTCTGACCGAAAGCAACTTGAGGAAGAAAGGGTTTATTTCTCCCTACACCTTCACATCACAGTTCATCATTAAAAAAGCCCTAGCAGGAACTCAAAGCAGGAACCCGAAGCGGAACCATGGAAGAACTCTGCTGCCAAGCTGGCTCTCTGCTAGGTGCCCTATGCAAACCAGACCCACCTGCATGGTGGTGGTGCCACTCATATTGGACCGGACCTTCCACCTCAATCATCAATCAAGAAATTGCTTGAAGACATGGTCACAGTCTGATGGAGGCAGTTCTTCAATTGAAGTTGCTTCTTCTTATATAACTCTGGATTGTGTCAAGTTGACAATAAAAACTATCTAGGACATGGGTGTACTTGTGTGTGTAAATGTATATGTGTGTTTATATAAACTCACTCATGAATGCCTATGAATTTAAGGCAGATAATACTGATGCTTGCATTCTCATCAGTCAATACCAAAATCAAGCAGCTGGGAAGTTCCTAGCTCAAGGCTTGCTCAATTCTCATTCCTGAAAATTTTGTAGTTGACCTAACTTCGCAGGCAGAAAAGTAAGAATCTAACAACACAGACAAACAAATGCCATGGGTATAAGCCACTTTACACAAGCTGATGTCAGTGGGTTAGATTGCCTAATTCCAAGTCACCATAAAGTAATGCATATTTTACATTTGGAGAAATTGACCAATGCTCATGAAATCTGCTGTGAAAAGTGATCAAACTATATATCTTTTTCATGTATATTGTGTAGTGTGCATGCATGTTTTCATGTATGGGGCATATATGTGCATGTGTGTGCACGTGTGTGTGTGTGTGTACATGTGTGTAGAGGCCCAAGACTGTTGTTGGAATTGCCCTCCATCTCTCTTCCATCATATTCATTGAAGTAGTATGTCTCAGTAAAACCCAGAGCTCACCTGACAGTAAAGCTGGTCTTGCTAGCCAGCTCACTACCAGGCCCCTCACCTCTGCCTTTGGAGGCTGGAATTAAAGTTAGGACTACTGTATTACTTAGCTTTCTATTACTGTGATAAAACACTATGACCAAAACTAACTTGGGGAAGAAAGGGTTTATTTCATCTTACATTTCCAAGCCACAGTCTACCTTTGTGGAAAGCCAGGCAGGAACTCATGACAGGAACCCAGAGACAGAAGCTGAGAGATCATAGAATTGCTGTTTACTGGATTACTCCTCTGACTAGAGCTCAGCCTACTTTTTTATGCAACCCAGAACCACCAGATCGCACCATCCACAGTGCTCTGGGTCCGCCCACATCACTCAGCAATCAAGAAAATTCCTCATAGACACACTCACAGAACAGTCTGGAGGAATTCACCCAACCGAGGTTCCCTCTTCCCAGGTGTGTCAGGTTGACCCGTGGCTCTCCAGCACAGAGAGCATGTCTACCCAGAATCCCTTCGGGTTCTGGGCATCCAAATTCTAGTCCCTTTTCCCAGGAGGCAAGCACTTTCACCACTAACCCGTCTACCTAGCCCCAAACTATGCTTTAAATTGTATTTGTGGATGTATCTATCGTAAGGGTGATATTGGGGGTATGAATTTTCTTTTAAAAATGTATTACATGCACCAGGCATGGTGGCTCACGCCTTTAATCCCAGCACTTGGGAGGCAGAGGCAGGTGGGTCTCTGTGAGTTCAAGGCCAACCTGGTCTACAGAGTGAGCTCCAGGCCAGCTTGGACTAAAGGGAGACCCTGTCTCAAAAAGACCCCCCAAAAAATAAAAATAAAAAATTTATTATGTTTATTTTTGCATGTGTACATTTATATGCACATGTGCCATAGCAAGCATGTGGAGGTCAGGGGACAACTTCCCACAGTCAGGTCTCTCCGCCTACCGTGAGGGTCCCAGGGACCTAAGTCAGTGCACCAGACTTTGTCGCAAGTGTCATTCATTACCTGCTGAGCCATCTCAGTGGCCTGGGATTCAAGTTTTCAAGTGGCTATTTCATATGTTAGCTCCAACATCAGGCTGCAGACGTGACAGCCATGTTTCCATGTTCATGCACTACTTTTACTCAACTTACTATTGTATACCTTCTTTCTTCCCAACTGCTTGTCTCTGCCAGAACCAAAGATTATTATTTTCTTTTTGTTTTACTTTTTCTTCCCATTGTGGAAGGCTCCATCTTTGTCCATTTTCCATCTCTGAAACTATACCCCATCTCTTTGCAAAAATTCCTACTCTTCCGGCCTTGTGATCTCATCTTTAACTGGCTCTTTCCATTGTTTATCTCTGAAGTACTTTTCTCCCCTTTTCAAGGTATATTATTTTCTAGCAATACCAAGCTCCTTAATGACCTTCTCTTAACTTCCTTTTTTTCCCTCAGAAACCAAATTCATTTCCCCCCTCCCCTCTAGGTTCAGGGGTCCCTGCAAAGTTCAGTGAAAGCCATTGATCACAGTAAAGGACAGCAGTGGAGTTAATAATAGTCATAAAAGCACATCGAAGCTGAAAATCACTCTTTCACCTAATAAAATCAGTTTGCCCAGGAGATACTAAAGAACCCATAAGGCCCCAGTAAGGAAACAGACTGTGCCCTGAAGTGCTGAATCACACCACCCTGCCTGGGGTTGATTGGAGAGTGGTTTACTGTTAGGATGCATCACATTAATTTTTCAGAGGAGCGAGCAAAGAATAGTCTGTCCAGTTGAGGTAACAGAAGGAATGGACCACCAGGAGAAAGCAATCATCCACACTGGAATTTGACCAGGTTAACAGGGTTAATACCACAAGTCTTGAGAACAACATGGCGGGGCCTCTAGTGCTCACCAAAGGTCATTCTATCTATTTTTATGTCTCATTCAGAAAGTAGCTCCACTGAGAATGCACTATGGGAGGCATTAGGGAAGAGATTAACTAGCGCCTCTGAGCAAAGAGAAATGACTTCAGCTGTATCTTTGCCCTTGAGGTCGGCCTGCCCCCAGTAAATGTCATTTAACACGGACTTGAAGTTATGCACAATCTTCTACTAAAAGACTCTGGATGATTCAAATGCCTCTTCTTCTCCCCCAGCATGAGAAGACAGTAAAACTCTGCACTGAGTTTCTCTGCCTAGTAGCCAAAACCTGTGCATCAGCAAAGCACAGCTTCAACCCTGTCCTGGTTTGCATGTGAAATGACTCCCATTGGCTCATGAACACCTGGTCCTCAGCTGGAACTCCTGTTTGGGAAGATTATAGAAGTTTGAGGAGGTGAAGCTTTGCTGGAGGAAGTGGGTTACAGGGAGCAGGACTTGAGACTTTATAGCCTGGCCTCACTTCCTGTCCGCTCTTGGCTTTCTGACTGCAGAGGAGCTGTGAACAGTTTTTATTCCTGCTGTTTTGCCTTCCCTACAATGATGGACTGTCTGTCCTCAAACTGTGCTGCAGAGTAAACCCTTTCTCCCTTAAATTGCTTCTGGTCAAGTATTTGATCACAGCAATGAGAAAAGAAACAAATACAAGTCCCTCAGTGGGATAGAACTGCTTTGATAACTTACTTGCTTCCATACCTGTGAATCACTTCCTTCCCATTTTCCTCTGGAGAGGCTTTTCTGCCCAACACAATTCACTGTAATCCCCCAATCCTCTTCATCTTCACCCTAATGGATGTATGGATGTTTGGTTATTATCTGGATTGAAGAGCCAGGCAGGGTGGTACAGGTCTATCATCCCAGGCAAGAAGGCTGCCAGTTTGAAGAAAACCTGGATTACATAGTAAATTCAAGGGCATCTAGGCTGTAAGTGTGAGTTTAGGACCCAGCCTGCATGGTGGAGAGGCAGCGTGATGAGTCACCTTACCAGGTACTGGTGTGTTCTTTCAAGGAAGAGAGTAGCCTAGGATGGCACTCGCATCTGTCCTGTCCTGTGTCCTGGCCCCCTCATGCTTCTCATTAAGGGAAGGAAGAGCTGACCGCTTTCATAGCAAGTTCAGGAAGGGAGTGGCAATGCACATGCCACCTCAGCATCTTCCCACGTCTCTCTCACACTGCGATAGTGTTGAGAACAAATATTATTCTCTGCTGTGGGCACTTGGGGTTTATAGAAAAGTTCACTCCCCAGCCCAGAGATGCTGGTTACGATGCTTGGCTGTTTCTTTTTCTTTGCATGTGTGTGCATGTGTGCACCGTGTATGCAGCTGTGCCTGCATATGGAGGCCAGAGAGCAACCTTTCTCCTTTGCTCTCTGCCTTGTTTTTTGAGACAGGGTCCTTCACTGTGCCTGGAGATCACTGGTTGGGCTAGACCCGCTGGCCTGTGAGTCCCAGGGATCCTTTTGTCTCTGCCTCCCCACTACTAGGATTACAAGCATCCATCGCCATACTTGGCTTTTTACAGCGGGTTCTGGAAATGGAACACAGGTGTTCATGCTTGCATTTTAAGCACTTTACCAACTGACCCTCAGCCCTGCCCTTTTCTTACCACCAGTGTGAAGGAGCTCACTTATTTGCAGATGGGAACCTCATTCTCAACTGAAAATTTCTCAGCAATAAAACTGATACTCAATCCTGGTATTAGCCCTTCCTTTTCAAGTCACTAAAACTCATAGTGAGAGGAAGGAGGTTAGGACTGTTTATTGAGCAACCTCAAATTTCAATAATAGATCCACAGAGGACACCCAATTAAGAATATTCTAGAGATTTATACAGTAGGAATATTTGAAAAAATTTTAATATAAGTAAATAAAGTGTCAGATGGGTTACACAGCTAATTAGCACAAGGCTAGCAATAGTGAACTAGTTTCCAAATGGCTGGTATAATGTGTACTGCTTAAGGTCTTGTGTTGTATTGGGCTGCTTCTACTCAGCCCTGACTCTCTAGTGTATTAACCATACATAGGTGGGCTAGTGCTTAGATCTCTCTGTATTTTCCCATTTGTATAATGGGGTTGACAAAGGCACTCTTCTGGGTTTGCTTTAAGGATGAAATGAGATAACTCATGAAAAGATGTCATGTAGTAAAAAACCTAATACATAGCGAAAATATGATTAAGTAGTTATTCACCTACCACATGTTTTCATGAGATAATTGGCAGTGAATCTCTACAGCAATAGTAAACTAAGAAATACAGAATATTAAGACCCTGTTTGCATTCATTTGGGCTATAGGCTCTGGATTCTGAGTTAGAACTCAGCTAAGGGAGAAGACTGGATTTGAATTCCCTAAGCAACAGATATCTTCTTGACATTTCACAGCAGGTATAAAACACAATATTTTCAAGACATAATCTACAATGCAAACTTATTTGAAATAATGAAATAGTTGCCTCTATCATAGAACAGTAATTTATTATACTATATCATAAGTTTACTATTCACTTTCCCCTACTGTCGGCAAGAGTTCTGGCTGTAATCATATAACATGTGTCTTTTAGAAGCTGACATTAGCATAGATGGTAGATAGATGGATATGAGTAGACAAAAAGAGACAGATAGATGATAGATAGATGTAAATATTGATAGATAAAGATATAGATATCTATCGAGAGATCTACATAGATATAGATAGATGATTTATAAATAGATATGGGTTGATTGGTGATTGATAGATATGATATAGACGTAGAAAATTGACTTAAAAATACAGATATAGATATATAGCTCTAGACATAGATCCCTTTTGCTGTGTTTTTCTTTGAGATTTTCAGTCTTCACGTATCTTCTCAACTTACAGTCAGAGCTTGTATCTCTTAAGTAATCCTTTCCTAATGTTATGGATACTGTCCTAGACAAAAAAAAACTCTTTCATGAGTATCACTGACTGTGGAAATATATGTTCTACATTTCTGTAGAACAGCCAGGAAACTGGGGCTGGAGAGATGGCTCAGGGGCTAAGAGCACTGGCTGCTCTTACAGAGGATCCAGATTCAGTTCCTAGCATGTACATGGTGGCTAACAACCACCTGCAGCTCCAGTTTCGGGGAATATGGCACCCTCTTCTGACCTCTGTGGGAATTGCATGACATTTGTACACTTACATACATGCAAGCAATACACCCATACATATAAAATAAAAATGGCAAATGAAATATTTTAAAAGCCAGGAAACTATGTTTTCAGGTTGAATTTTACTGGTTCTTAAATCTGTGTGAATCACAGATCTCATCACTATCCCAGGCAGGACATAGCTGGCTCCAGCCTCCCTTGCTTTCATGTTGCTAGAAAGGCTCTGTGAAATCATAGCAGGGAGGCTGTGTGGAAAGAAGAGCTATTCTTATCCCACCTAGTGCACTGATACTTCCCTATGTTTCCGACTTTTCATTTAGTGCACTTTCCATTACAAAACCCAGGAGGTCTCATGGGAGGTATGCTCCCCTGGCATATACTGACCTGAAGTGCACTACAGAATGGTATACAGAGACAGAAGGTACATTCTAGATGGCTTCTTCATAGATAACCTCCATCCCGCTTCCTTATTGTGTATCATCCATTTACTCTTCAAAATCTGACCAAAAGCACACTCTTCCATGAAGCATCCTCTGTGAATCAAAATTATAAAACTATTTACACACTGCCAATCATACATTAAATTGGTTTGATTGATTGGTTGACTGTTTGACAATAAGGTATTGAGTTAGTTACAGTGAGATTCTCAAGAGACTTTTGGAGCACTGTTCTTGCTTAGATTATCACTAAGAATTCTATCATTCCACTAAAGAGAGGAAAATATTCTAAGGATGTGCAAATATACTTTTTTCAAACCTGAAAACATGTCCTCATCTTGCAGGTGTAACTCCATTTCCTGTTCCTGAGTGCAGCCAAAAGCCCTAATAAGTCACTCATACAACTGTTGCCATCTATAGGAGACAAATGTAGTAAACTAATTTTATTATAATTCTGAAGTTATTCTGATTTGTTTTACGGAACTGATTGCTGAATACTGATTTTTATTGGCTTTACCATTGTTCTTCTGTAATTCTCATGTGACTTATCTTATTTTTATTTATTTTTTTTTAATTTTATTTATTTCTGTATGTGTATGAATGTACTGTCTGCATGCAAGTTTGTGCACCCGTGTCGTGCAATGCCGCGGAGGTCAGAAGACGGTCTCGGATTTCCCTGGAACTGGAGTTCTCCTGGAATTGGAGTTTCAGACGGTTCTCGGCCGCCATGTGGGTGCTGGGGATCGAACCCGGGTCCTCTGTAAGAGCGGCCGGCGCTCTTAACTGCTAGGCCATCTCTCCAGACCCTGACTTATCTTATTTTTAATTATGTGCACATATGTTTATGGGCATGTTTAGGTGAGCGAAGTGCCTTCAGAGGCCAGAAGAGGGTATCAGAGCTGAAGTTATAAGTGGCTATGAGCCACCTGATATGGTGCCAGGAATTGAACTCTGGTCTTCTACAGGAGCAACAAAGCACTCCTATCTGCTGAGCCATCTCTCTAGCCCTGTAATTTTTATTTTAGATGTTGCTCTTAAAGATATAAGCAATTGATATTTATTAAGTGCTTTTTCAAGGTGATGGTTAAGAGCCTGGACTCTGACAGCTCACTGCCAGATTTCACCAGCAGTGTGTAGTACCCTGAGTGAGTTACTGAACTTCCTCAATCCCCTGGCCTATAAATAGGGATGTTAATGACTGTTTCTTCTTAAAATCAACTAGAGGATGTAGTGGCTCAATCCCACAATCCCAGCACTTTGGAAGCTGAGTGAAAAGGATTATAGCAAGTTTGAGGCTAGCATGGGCTACATAGTGAGTTCTAGGCCAGACTAAGTTTCACTGTGAGACCCTGAATCAATCAACCAATCAACCAATCAATTAATCAACAATTGGGCTGGGAAGATTGTTCAGCAGGTAAAGAGCTTGCTGCATAAGCATGAGGGCCTGAGATTAACTCTCCATAATCCACACAAAAAGTCAGTTGCAGAAAGCTATGTCCATTATCTCAGTACTCCTACAGAAAAATGGGAGACAGGGACAGGAGAATTCCCCAGAAATTCATAGGTCCAGCTGCCCTGGCATATGCAGTGGCAGACAAGAAACCCTGTCCCAAAGTGGAACGCAAAGGCTGATACCTGAGGCTGCTTTCTAACCTACATAGGCCTGCCGTAGTGCGAGTACCCAGATACGTGAACAAACACACAATACATCATATACACATCATACACATATACATCACACAAAAAGATTAAAAAATAAATAAGTGAACAAGAGACAAAGACAGGGATTTGAACTCAGGTTCTCCTGCTTATGTGGCCATAAGTTTACTGACTGAGTTAACCCAACACTGCTATGTTTTAATTCACTGAGAAACTTTATCTTAATTTTGAAAAATATTTTGCTATCTGTGTATGAGTATATTTCCTGAATGTAGGTATGTACATCTATGCTGTGCAGTGCCTGCAGAGGTCAGAGGAAGACATCAGATTTCCCTGGAATTGGAGTTAGGAACAATTGTTGGCCACCATGTGGGTGCTGGAAATCAAACCTGGGTCCTCAGCAAGATCATCCAGTCTTCTTACCCACTGAGCTATCACTCCAGCCCCTTATCTTAATGTTTTTATTAGCATGTATTAATTGCATGTAATATATAAGTGATATATAATTTATGTATTATATATAATTATCTTCATCATGACATTGATTATATTTGCCCCCATTACCATGCTTTCTTGTCCCCCTTTCCACTTTCACTTATGTGTGTGTGTGTGTGTGTGTGTGTGTGTGGAGAGAGAGAGAGAGGGACAGAGAGACAGAGAGACAGAGAGAGACAGAGACAGAATGTATGTTACTGAATTTTTTGGAGTTGTTTGCAGGAGTAACTTACTAGTGACTACTCCGCTGAGGAAAATATCTAGTCAGCAACTTGCATGTGACCTGTATGATGCTTTGTTCAGAGAATTTTCTTTGATGCTGAAATAAAGGTCTATCTATTAATCCATAATGTGTGCTGAAGAAGGATGCATGTAGTACTCACAACCCCAGAAAGGGCCTATCTGAAACTGAAGCTCTGGTTGTGTGTCTCTGGAGACTCCAACTACCCTCAGCTACCCTCAGCTATCCTCAGCTACCCTCCATGTATCCTTTCCACTCAAACCTTCCACCTGCCTTGTAGTAGCTTTTCTAATAAGTATTTGTTGAATGAATCTGAGACCCACATAGACCACACAGACAAAAGAAATGCTTTTGATTCTTGAAAAGAAAAGGAATAATGTAGCTAGGTAAGGAGAAATTATACTAAACACCATTTATTTACTTAAGAATACATATATACTCATTTTGGTAAATGGGGATAAATATTCTCTTAAAGGCATTTCATTTTAATATTGTGCTATGTAAATTTTTGACAAAATTAAAGACTTAAAACTTGCCCCAGTATAAGAAGAGAGCTCTTGCTTGATGTTCTTCCTAATTATGGCATCATTTTCCTGACCTTAGCTGGGAATCTATAGATCAGCCTGTTATGGTTCCAAGGTAGCCATTTGAGATTGAAAATTAGTTCTGTGAGTAATACTTCTGCACATTAATAGAATAATGAAATAAGCACTCGTTCAAGGCTGATTCCCAAATACTCCCATGAAATTACATCATTTTCATAGCAGAGAAATTGGCTGTACTACCTCCAGGGACACCAAAATCATCCACTTCTGGTCGAATTTCTTCCTGTTGCTGTAATAAAACACTCCGACAAAAAGAAACTTAGGGAAGGAAGGGGCTTATTTGGCTTACTCTTCCAGGTCACAGTCTGTCACTAAGAGAAGTCAGGGCAGGAATTCAAGCAGGAACTTGAAGCCTAAACCATGCAGAAACATTGCTTGCTGGCTTACTTCCAGGCTCATGCTCAACTAGCTTTTCTTGCCCAGGACCACATGACCAGGGAATAATGCTGCTCACAGTAGGCTGACTCTCTATATCAATTAATGATCAACATAGTTCCCCTACAAATGTTCCTCCACAGGAGAACTTGATCCCAGAAATCTCTCAGTTGAGACTTCCTTCTCAGATGACGCTAGGCTGTGTCAAATTGAGTGCTGAGGCTAAGTAGGTCAAATTCAACCCATCTTTCCCCTTTCTGTTAAGTATGCAGCATAGGAGATTCCAGAGGTCTTGTATATATCTATCTGCCCCTCTCAGTTTCCTCACAGCACTGTATGGAATACAGGGTGGGGTGCTTAAGTAACAGCGTTTATCCAAGATGGTCTGGCACATTATCAAAATGGAAGATTTGGGTGGTAACAAAATGAAAAACAAATAAGCATGATATTTTATCCTTTTGTATATAAGAGAATAGGCTCAACAGAAAGAATAAAAATACTACATGTAGCCAAACTGACATTCAAATCTGGTCTCTGCTACATACAGGGAAACCTGGCCAAGTACTTGTCACTCTGAGGGGTGGTTGGCCTCATCTTTAACATCGGTCATTGCCTACACTGTTAGAGAGATAAGAAGAATGAGTCCTGATCTTGTATTGCATAGAAAACTGAGTTTAGTTAGTGATATTGCATATTTCAAGATAGTTAAAAAAGAGGATTTTGACTGTTTTTGCTACAGTGACCATTTGAGGTGATGGATATGATATGCTAAATGCCATAATGTGTGTGTATGTTTTTTTTTTTTTTTTTTGTCTTTTCAAGACAGGGTCTCCCTATAGCCCCAGCTGTCCTGGAACTCACTCTGTAGACCAGGCTGGCCTTGAACTCACAAAGATCTGCCTGCCTCTGCCTCCCAAGTGCTAGGATTAAAGGTGTGCACCACCACGCTTGGCTTCTCTCTCTTTTTCGAGACAGGGTCTCTCACTGACCCTGTTCTTGCCATGTAGGGTAGGCTGGCTACCTACTGATCTTCATTTCTGTCTCCTCAACACAAGCAAATGCTACCTCACCCACTTTTTGTTTTGTTTTCTTTGTTTTTTTTTTTGTAATAGTGTCTCCTCCTTGTAGTCACAGTTGGCCTGGAACTCACTATGTAGATTGGTCTGACTTTAGTCTCACAGAAAGCCGCTTGCCTCTCTCTCTTGATTGCTGAGATTAAAGGTGTGCTCCACCAGACCCAGCCCATTTGTTGTTATTGCTGTTTGGTCTTGTTTATTTATTATTTTTACTTTATGTGTATGAGTGTATTGTCTACATGTATGTGAGTGTACCCATGCCATTCAATGCCCATGGAGACCAGAAGAGGGTGAGTTATAGAACATTTTTAGCTACCATGTGGGGATTGGGATTCTAACCCAGTCCACTGAAAGAACAGCCAGTGCTCCTAACCACTGAGCCATCTCTCCAGCCCCATGTGCTTTTGCTTGCTTTTGTTTGTTTGTTTGTTTTGTAATGTGGTTTCTGGGGATCAACAGCCATTTCCCCAGCCCTGAATCCCATAATTTATTCAATTATTCAATCTTATACGTGTATAGAACCTACATCATGTGCCATATATGCATAACATTATTTTGTCAATTAAAATTATACACAATTTAAAAAGTAACACATGGACCAAAAAACTAGACTAAAGTGATATGTTTAACTTGCAGGTTTATGAAAAGGCTGATAGAGAAAATCTGTTAAGAAACTGAGATTGAAAATTAGTACCATGAGCAAAAGTTCTGCATATTAATAGAACAATAAAATAAGCCCTAGTTCATGGCTGAATCTCAAATATTCCCATGAAATCACACCATTTCCCATAGCAGAGACTGCCTGCACTGGCTCCTGGGACACCAAAGTCATCTGCTTCTAGATCTCTCTTCTCTTTCTGTTGAGTATTTTGCATGAGAATTCATAGGCCTTCCTTCGCTCTATCTTTTACCTGGTGGAGGCTTAATAAACAATAGCTCTTGCTATCCTCTCAAAGCCTCCATCCCAGCTTTCCCCATGTTTGATGGAATTCCTACCTCGAAGTCTGAGGCTTAACCACCTCCATTCTCCTCACTCTGGCTTCTATGCCTCCTTCCATCCTTGCCCAAGCAACTGAACCCACTCATGTTTACAGAGTCTACTTTCAATGATTGCCTAGTCTAACTGCAGTATTTCATGAAGTCCGAGAAGGTTCTAAGAACATCCCATAAATACCTGTGACTAAACTGGTATGGTTAGAACCTTCTGGGAGGGAAGGGTTGCTAAACTGCTGATCTGTTACTATGATTTTTTTATGTCTCTAGGTCTTCTAGATTCCACAGCCTGAAAATCTCCTTCAAATATTTCAGGTCCCAAAAAGGCAGGAAATTCAAACATAACAATTCTCCTAATAAGATTAATATGTACTTAAATTTCATGACAATTTAAGAGATTTTTATACCTTTTGGGGGGGCAAATGACTGTAACTACTGGCTGAAATTCAATCACTATCCATATTTAGTAAAATACAACAAATACTTAATAGGGAAAAAGAGGACTTTTGAATCTTTGATGAAGAAAAATAAGGCACTTTACCTGAGCAAATTTCAAATGGATCCATTTAAAATGAATTAAGCAGCACTTAACTGGTTTGCAAATTGGGATCTATTTATCTCAGTAAAATGATTAAAGTCTTGATTTATCCCTAAAATTAGCTTTATTATTACATTTAATTATACTAGAAGACTGTTAAGGACTTGTAGGTTCACGCTAGCCCTTAAACTGTGCTTTAGTCAGACAATAATTGAATATCAGATAGGATAAATTGATTTTTCCAAAGAATTATGTTTCTAATATTTTTCTCCTTTTTTTATTGCAGGAATTGAAACAAGTTGAAGAAACAAAAGAAGATCCTGAGAATAGATTATCTAAAGTTTCCCTGGAGTCATTGAATAAATTTAACAGCAATACTGTGATTTTATTAGAAAAAGAGAACACTCAGAACAGGGTCGAAGGACAAAGGGAAGAGAGAGAGAGAAACGAAGAAATGTCTTTGAGTAGTTCAGATAGGCCTGTGCTAGACAATTTGGAATCTCTGAGCGATTCCTTGTATGATAGTTTCTCTTCTTGTGTAAGTCAAACTTCGAATGATGTGTAAAAGGAGTTCACGTTCCCATTAGTGAGACCTGGGAAATGTGCACTTAAGAAAACAGAATAGGAGCCGGAGTTGGGGATGTAGGATCAACTCCAGATAAGTTGACAGCACTCAGCCCACCAGAGTTTAGTTCTCTGACAGGGTAATATGCATTGACCCTATTACTGTGTTCAGGAGGATTAAAAGTAAAAATAATAATAATGATGATAATAAAAATATAGAATTCTCAATTTTTTGCACTTTTTAAAATATTTGTACAGAAGCTGTAAATTTTTTGGAAAAGAAATTATATTTGTAGGGAGTAAAAGATAGCAATAAAAAGAACCAGCGCCATGCTCTTGAAATCATGTACGAAGTCTTAGAAGTTGATAATATATTTTTTCAAAACTCCAGCTAAAGGTTTTGTGAAGCTCATTGTCCCAGTGGCCCTCAAATAATTTGTGGGTGCTGTGCAAATCTAAACCAGGGGCCTGAGGAAAAGCCAGAGGGTCTGAGGTAGTGTCTGTCTCTCACCATCTCATTTAGATAGAAATTTTAATGGTCGTACAATTTCCACATCGTTGCCAGGGAGACCCAAGTTGTAGTAATATCCGTATTACCGCTTTTGCTGAAGAATGAAGTGCGGGCTGGGATTAGAAGAGTGACACTTGAATGCAGAAGCACCCCAATCCTGTTCCACTAGCAGCCTTTCCCTCTGAAACTTTCCAGCCTCTTTTCCTTTATATTTCTCTACAGTTCTGAGTATTTGTTGACTTATAGCTTCCTGCTCTTTTTATTAAAATCTATTCGCTATGTTCACTTTATAAAAATAAAATGAATGGTTGGTGCTATGGAAATTTCTTACTTTTAATATCCCTCTTTTCTATTAAAGACTGTTTATATGTGAGGATAAATTCTATTTTAAAGGTTATGTGTATTTTTTCTAGATGTAATCTATTTATAATTCTTTCTGTACAGGAGCCTTCAAACCAGGCAGAGTAGAGCTATTTTTAGGATCTCCCCTTTTCTTTAGCTCACACTTGTTCTTTTAAGAGTATTGTATGGCCAGTGTTATTTTATTTGTGCAATTTGTTGTATTTGAATTTTGTTATCTTAAATGCAAATTATGTAAAGCTTCCTTGTCTTTCAAACTTTTTAAAAAATTCTTTGGTTTCATTTCCAAATAAAAGTCCTATACAATTATGCCTCTCTACAGCTGGAAAGAACTTGTTAAAGAATTTGTAACACCCCCCTCCCCCCTGCCGCCCCCAGATTATTTTCAATCTCGTCTCACACGTGCTCCAAGGATAGATTTCCCCAAGGAATAACTAAGCAGCCCTTTTGCCCCCAGGATAGCAGTTCAAGCAATTGTAAGATCAGAGAGGAGAGAGTAATGGTCAAAGCATCCCAGTCTCCCCAAGGAGTTAACCAGCTAGAAATCAAAGGAGAGATGGTGGGGGAGAGAAGGAGCCCAGAGGCAGCTTAGAATGATCTCTGCAGCGGAATTACAGCAAAGTCATTTGCGCCCTTTCCAGACCTGCTTTGCTGGCAGGATGGGGAAATAAATGATCGTAGCCTTAGAGCGGCTCCCAGGGAGGAGGCCACAAGAGACGGGCAACGCTTAGCGGGCTATTTCCACTGGGATGGACTCTCCCAAAAAGGCTTAGGATGAAGGGGTGGGAACCAAGAACTCGCGGGATTGGGGGCGGGGGCACCAACCACCTCCTGGTTGCAAGCAGGTTCTTTGCACCGCCTCCTGGAATGTACCGCCTGGAAGGCGAAAATAGCACCGTGGCGCCCGGGGAATAAGCAAGGTGGGTCACTTGGAATGGACAAAAAGGGGCGCAATGAGGAGGGGGCTGCCGGTGTCCAAGTCCTGTGCATGCACGGTACCTTACGGATATATACTCATTATTGGTGGCTTGGGGGAGCAAGGTGAAACTGACCAGCCTTTTAGGAGAGGGTTTAGAGGAACAGCCTTTGCTCCATTCGCTTTCCACTGGGCGCAAAGCTCCTAACGGGTATTCCTTCCTCGGTGGCTTTATCCTGAGACTAGGCGGCCGGGGCGGTGTCAATGCACCCTCCAGTGGTTCGCACAAGACAATAAATCGGCCGGCGGTGGAACAATCCCGCCAGCCCAAGCAGGGTCACCAACGCAGTGGAACGAATCCTGTGGAAGGCCGGGAAGGATCCGCAATGGGGGCTTCTTAGAGGAAGAGGTGCAGGTGCATGGGACACCCTAGGGAACCCACAGCTATACAACTCCGTCAGGTGCATAGAAACGAAACACGCCTCTTCCCCCCGCCCCATCCCAGCCAGTCACCCCGCTGCAGGAGGGAGGTAAAAGATTTCTGGTTGAGTGAACTAGACCGTCTCAGGGGTACTGGTTATCCCAGGAAGGAAGCAGAGGACCAGGAAGGGAAGGGGATCCTTGCACTCATTGGCCCAGCCCAGCACTCGAGTCTGCTCAAGACATGTGCCTGTGGCACCTGGGGCTTCCTGGTCACCACCATCATCCCAACCTCTGTAAACCACACCACTCCATAGCCCCGCAGGCACCTCTTTCACCGGAACTAGAGAAGGCGGGCGAAAGGGGCCGAAGGAAGGGGGTGGGGACAGTAAAGAAACGGTCCCAGCCTTCCCCGCCCTCCACTCCCACCCTAACTCAGCAGCCGTCACGTGGTACTCGGAGTGGGAGGGCGGAGGGAAGGCGAGACTTTTTTGGGTGTTCGGGATCGCCTGTAGTTCTTCAAGCCTCAGCAGCCAACTCCTCCTGAGGCGCCGCGCTCCGCCCGGGCGAGCGCAACCCCAGGAGCCCGGACCCGCGGCTGGGGAGCCCCGGGCGCGGGCGATGCGGGCGCCGCGGGCGACACCTGCGGCTCCTCTCGGTGGCGGCCGTCGCCTCGGCGGCAGCAGCGCAAGCCCCAGCAGCCTCCGCAGCGGCGGTCGCCGCCACCGGGAGAGCCTGCGCTGCGCTCGCCTCCGCTGCGGCCGCGGTCTCTGATGCTCCCGCCCGCTCCCGGCACCGCCGACCCGGGAGGATGTGGGTTCTCGGCATCGCAGCAACTTTTTGCGGATTGTTTTGGCTTCCAGGTAAGAAGACAGAGAGACCAGCAGCCTGACCAGACACGCACACGCCCTTTCCCCGTTGGTCCCCGCTGGGTCCCCCAGTGCATCCAGCTCGGGCCCGCGCTGCGCTGAGGCTGCCCAGCGGGAGTTTGGTGGTGGCGACTGAGACCCAGAGGCTCTAGACTGGGACAGTCTCCAAGTCCCGCTCTGCAGGAGGAGAATGGGGAACGCAGGGTTTGCAAGACTCGCGGCTGCAGCAGCTTGGGGTGCACAGTCGGGGATGCTGAGCTTGGAGTGGGGAGGGTCTTTGAGGCTTGCGAGAGGGAGAAGGGGGTGACAAAACACCAACCCCGCCAAGTTAGCAAGTGCCTGTAGCGGCGAAGCTGACAGGTGAGCGACACTCCTGACCAGCGGATGGCCAAGGGGCCAGCCCCTGGGGGCGGGGGGGGGGCTCAGTTGACTGGGCTCAGCGTGTGATCCGAGGAGAACACAGTGGGGACCCAGCGAATGCTGGCCATTAGGCCCAAATGGAAGCTCCCAGATCCAAGGAGAGCAGTCAGGCGAATAAGATAAGACTGGACTGAGTCCCTGATTACGGACTCTAAGTCACTCTTTAAAATAATAATAATTTTAAAAGCCAGTCTAAAGAGAAAGGGCTGCAATGTAGCGGGCGGTCCTGGGAACACGGACGCACACAAGCAACACACATGTCCCTCCCACACCCTCCTCAGCCACCCAGGGCCACTGAGTCGGAGGACTTAAGCACATTGACACTTGGTGTCCTGCGCCTCCTCCGGGGTTCTGGGGTAGTTGGGCAAGCAGCCTAGGAGCCACAGCCCGCGAATGCTGACTTCCAATATTAAATAAATAAGACCGAAAAGGCGTCTGCGGATGCAATTATGAATGGTGCCAAAATAGTAATTAAGTAATTTGTAGCCAGTTAGCAATTAGGCAAATCCTTAGGCGCAGACAGAAGCTGACGTTTGTCTCTCAGGAGCTACTTTGGTCTAGGGTTTAAACCCTTACCCCTCCCTTTGCAACTTCTTGGGTAAAGCCTGATGAGTGTCTTGGATGAGCTATTTGTGACCAGAAGCAGAATTTAAAAGGGTCTCAGACAGCCTTTCCCTTGCGGGACTCTGGGAATCCGCGCTGCCCCCTGCAGGTTTCAGCCACTTCCAGCCTTAGTAGAGACCCAGCAATGTAGGGACCCGAAGCCCATGCTATCTGGGTCTGGACATGATGATGCTGGTCAGGGTGAGCCTTGTTACAGACAGAATCTGAGCCCCAATACATCTGAACCCTGCTACATCTGTCCCGCAGGGTTTGCGCTGCAAATTCAGTGCTACCAGTGTGAAGAATTCCAACTGAACAATGATTGCTCTTCCCCGGAGTTCATCGTGAATTGCACAGTGAATGTTCAAGACATGTGTCAGAAAGAAGTAATGGAGCAAAGTGCGGGTAAGCCCCTGGCAAACCTTCCCCCTCAGCTCCTCCAACAGAGGAGTGGGGATAGTGGGATTTAATTCAACACACACACACACACACACACACACACACACACACACACACTCGCATACAGGTCAGCACAGATTTACTTTTTTATGGTATTGGGAAAATGAAGAGTTTGAAGTTACTTTGACCTCATTAGAGTTAATTATCAGGGCTTCTCCCCAAGGGACTAGGGAGAGGAAATACATTATAAATCTGTAGCTTTCCTCTTTTTATTTACTCCTCTCACCTTCCTGGGCTAAAAAGCTGGTCAGAAGGGTGGAAAATATATGGATAAGCAGTACCAGCTCCTGCAACTAGACAGTATCCTGTGAGCGATGTCAGCCTGAAATATGGAGCTGCTCCAAGTTCCCAGAGGTCAGAATTTGAAAAATGTGTTTTGTCAGAACGCCACACCATATTTCTTTGAAGAACACTATAGGATCTTTATTTAATTTTAGAACTAATGCATCAAATTCCAGGCACAAATTGCCAAGATCTTTCACAGGAATCGTGTCCTCGGGCCGGAGCAGCTCAGCTGCTGGCTGGCTAAGCACAGAGCCTGAGAGTTATATAGCTGAAGAAGGGGCTTAGATGGAACAGATTCCACTGTAGTTTAATGAGAGTCTTTTGGAAGGTGGACTCCTACCTTGGAGTTACAATTCAAAGTCCCCCCCCCCCCCAGAATATAACTGGAATTTGGAAGGTAAAGGAAGCTATTGCTTCAATCCAAAGGTCAAATAAAGACTTTGCTAAGGCTGTTGAAAAGATGGGAAATGCCATCCTGGGATGAGTGACATTGAAATGAGCATTGTTTCTGTTTAGTCCAGTGAGGTACCTCTCAGAACCCCACGAAGTGATTCAACTATTAATTTCCCTAACTCCCTGGAAAACCAATGCAAGGAGCTAGCTTTGAAGACAGCACCATGGGAGAGCAGTTTCCTCTTAAGTGGGGTCTGAAAGTGTCTTCTTGCTGACTTCTTGATTATTTAGGGAGCATATCTGCTAGCTCTTGATAGCATAGCTCATTCTTATGCTATCATGTGGTATACATGCATGTGAATATGGCATATGTGTCTATGTGTATGTGTATTCATGAGGGCGGAGACATGAGTGTGTACACATGAATGTGTGTGGGAAAGCATATGCACTTTTTGGTCATGTGTATGTATATCTGGTATTAACACATATCTGGATATATGCTTGCTTGTGTGTGGGTACATGTGTGGAGCCAGTGGTTGGCATCTTGTATCTTATTTGATTGTCCAGACCCAGTTTGAGGCATGGTCTCTCACTTAAACCCAGAACTCAGGGCTGGAGAGATGGCCTAGCAGTTAAGAGCGCCGACTGCTCTTACAGAGGACCCAGGTTCGATCCCCAGCACCCACATGGTAGCCAAGAACCATCTGAAACTCCAATTCCAGGAGAACTCCAGTTCCAGGGGAATCCAACACCCTCTCCTGACCTCCACGTGCATTGCACGACATGGAGGCACAAGCCTGCATGCAGACAGTACATTCATACACATACAGAAATAAATAAAAAAATTTTTAAAATCTATAAAAAAAAACTCCAGAACTCAGCAGTTTGGCTAATCGAGCTAGCTAGTTTGCTCTAGAGACCCCCTATCTCTGCCTCCCAAAAGGTGGAATTATAGGTAAGCAGGCAACTCACCTGAGGGACAGGGATCTGCACTCCAGTCCTCATTATTGTATGGCAAATGCTTTACCCACTGAGCCATCCCTCTAGCCCTGTTCTGTAGGTCTTACAGGCTGTTCTTCATAGGACACTGTTGGTTGGGGTATGGCTCCTTTCTACCAAAATCGCTCTTCTGGGAAGCCTGAGATGTAACTACTCTCAAAAATAACATGGGCCAAGGAAAGTAGCAGGCATTGTTTTGGCATCCTGGCTATTAAAAAGAGTAGAACAACTGCCAAATTAATGATGATTCTGCAGCTAAGATGGGAAGTAAGGATTTTTGATGAGTGATTTTTCTTGTATGTATGTTTGCATTTCTGCATTTCACCTGAGCTAAACATTTCTTGCCCTTCAAGTGCCTGCAGCCTTCTTGCACACAGCTGGTTAGGAGGCAGACACAATGGGAGGTACTTGAACACCCTAAGAACTTCTTCAGAATCTTCAACAAGACTGCTTACCTGTGGGTTGTGTTTTACAGCCTGGTGGATGGTTGAGAAAAGGATGTGAAGTAAGTTACTCAGATCAAAAGGGGTGCTTTTGAGAAACATCTCTTCTTGTCTATGTGTGTGTCTAGGATGACTATCACACACTCCATTTTCAAAGTGCTGTTTTTCATATTCCTTCATTCTCTCCTCCTAACCATACTATAAAAAAGGTGGAGCAGACTGTATAACTTCCATTTTACCCACAGAAAATCTCCAGACACTGAGTCCCCAAGTAAGTCCCTGGTCTGAGACTCAGTCTTTTCTATTCACAAGGTTAAGCTGCAGCTTGTCTCCAAACTAGTTGCCTCTGGCCACAGGCCATAGGCCACAGACTGAAAGGTAGAGAGAAACTGAATACGAAGCCATGTCAATCTTTTTTTCCCCCTTTTGGTGACTGTGTGCATGTGTGCTTCTGAGAGTGTGTGTGTGGTATGTGTGTACGTTGTATGCATATATTATATATACTGTGTAGTACATACACATATGTGTGTGAGGGTATACACACCTATGCCTGCACATGTGGAGAACAGAGGAGTACCTGGGGTGCCCTACTCTTTCACTTTCCACCTTATTCCCTGGAGCCAGGATTGACCCTAGAGTCAGGCTCACAGCCAGCAAGTCCCAGAGATCCTCCTCTCTCACCCCTACAAGCATTGTTTTTTTTTTTTTTTTTTAGGCACACCTGGTTCTGCCTGGCTGCTTTGGGTTTAGGGTTTGGTTTTGGAATTTTTTTTACATGGGGGTTGGAAAACTAAACTTAGGACTTCATGCTTTCATAGCAAGTGCTTTTACTTACTGAGCCCCAGTCTCCCAAACCCCAATCACAATCTTGAGATCTACAATATAGGAGCAATTAATGAATGCAATGAGAAAACCAGTATGGAAAGTGACTTCATTTCTTTTCCTGTGGCTGTGACAAAATACTCAGACAAAAGCAACTTAAGGAGGAAAGGGTTTATTTTAGCTCACAGTCCATCATAGGCAGGAAGTGAGATCAGCAGCAGCTTTGCCAGTTCATAATCAGAAATGACTGCGCATTAGTGCTCGGCTCTCTTTTTCCACTTCATACAGTCCAGAATCCCAGTCAGGGAACGGTCCTTCCCACAACTAAGTCACCTCTTCCCATGTCATTTATTATAATCAAAATAATCTCCCACAGGCCTCTCTGGGGCCTCCCCAGAGGCCCATCTCCCAGGTGATTCTAGATTCTGTCAAGCTAGCATTTAACACTGACCATCACAGAGAAGAACACTAGGTGGGTGTTTAAATCCAGTGGAAACCAGACAATTGCATTTTTTTTTAACAGAGAGCAGTGTCTTGGGACTGATATCTTCAAGGCATTCCATATTTATCTTCACATGATTGTTCGAGACTAGTTCAAATTATTTTTTTGGCAACAAGGTTGAAAGCAACTTTGGTTGCTAAGTGACCACAATATGTTATAATTGTGGCAGCATGAAACCAACTTTTCATTGTGCACCCTATATGTATCTGGCTCTTTTCTTAGTACTCTACATGTGGTGGCTCATGAAATGTGGAAGCCCTCTTCATAACAACCTGGGCCTCAACCTATCAGACTTTCATTCTACTGTTTTGCCAACTTCCCTGACCTGGAGAAAGTCCTGTCTGTTAAATGATCCCATCAGGAATCAGAGTCAGAATCAATCAACAGTGTAGACTGTGCTGGGGATCTCAGTGCACAGAGCTAAACTGGCCATAAATAAATAAATAAAGAAAGAACGAAATAAAGAAATAAAATGGCCCAATACATCTTGTTTAAGAGCATGTAGATATCTTCCTGAAGTTCTGTTGAATAGCACTAGACCACTCCCTCCTGCCTTGAAGCTCGTTTCATATATGTGTGTTATATGTAGCTATAGGTCCTTCATAAGCTCCCCGAGTGATTCTGGGATGCTCCTGGTTGAGATCTAGTGATCTGGACCACTCTTTCTGTGTTATAGAGGAACAAAAGAAGATCTGAAAAGTAAAAGTTAGACATCCAGTCCAAGTCCACCAGCCTGCTATTACTGTGAGGCTCTTGACACTTGCTTCCCTGGCCAAACACTGCAGTGCCCCTGACAGCCTTTTCCAGAACAACATAGACCACCAAGTACAACTGAAAAGATAATTAAGGCAAAATTCTAAGGCCTAAGATGATATTCTTTATGTCTGTCAAGTTTACCTGCTAGGCCAAGCAGGCAGGCCACACCAACCAGTAGGGTTTTTAAAGTCTGAGTGTCATATGGACTGGCATTTTTCATAGATATCAAAATCCCAGGGCTTTAAGTGGACTAAGAAATTTTAATGAACTAAGTTAGCCTGACATTAAGCAGTAATGAAAGGTGTTCTCTCCCCTACCCAAAATGCCAGCAACGCAATATGGTCAGGCCTTCAGTTAGTCCTTCCGGCTTAAGTCTGCAAACCCAGCTCTTATGAATTTTGAGGGAGGTAAATTTAATTTTCAATGGGGAAGTACATTTAAAATGAACCTTTACCTATCCCCCAGAGTAGCATTCCTATTAGGATCTGCAGCATTCCTATTAGGATCTGAGATTATTTTCCAGTGCTCTTCTTCCCCTTGGTCATTTCTGAAATCATAAAGCCAGGGGCTATGGAGAAGGGAAGTCCCGTTGTCCTTCGCAGTTGGTGCGTAAATGTCTGCATCACTACTGACTCCCTCTAGCCAGCTCTGGACTTCATGGGTTAGTGTTCTAATCAGCATCCTTGATGATGACATTTCTTTTGCTTATTTTTCATTGCATTCCATAAAAATATTTCAAATATTGATTTTCATTTCAGAAGAGAAGCCTCCCCCCCAACCTTCCAGCATGAATTTTTAAACCAGGGTATAAAGAATATGAATTTGCATTTGTTTGACAGTGCAATCTTGTAATTAGAGTTTTTCCTCTTGACTAGATACAGTGAAAGGGGCATAATTTAATTTTTATAGACTAGCCAATTTCTACCCTTAGTAAAATATAGCTCTGTCAAGTGAGCAAAATGTTACAGGTTCTCCTAAACCTTATTTAAAAGTTAAATGCAGTATATTGAGAGGAAGTTCATGGTCTGAATCGGTAACCTAATCGATCTCCTTACCCATCCTTGCAACATGCATTAATCTATTTGTCTGTTTTGCAATACAAGAGTTACTGATTTACATGCCATCTTAGGTCTCCATTACAGATGGATAAGGAATGGCTGTTTTCCTTTTGGATTAGTTAGCTGCTCATTAAGTCTGGCAAGAATGGCTCCAGGCTTTTGCTAGGTTCATTTCATGTCTTATTTTCTCCTGAGCTAAATAAAGGATAGCAAGAGAGGGATGCGTGGACATTACTTAGATAGTCAGTGATCTACTCTTTATACAGAGAAAGGTAACTACTCGAGAAAACTAATGTTTTCTCAAGTCTAGCTGTACTTAATTTTACTGAGACTTAAAACTGTGAGTCATTGTTGTCTTTGATGTGAACTTGGCAGAAACGAGCTCCAGCTCTGCTTGTTAATCTTCTATCACAGTCACGTTGTCCATAGATAATTTTATTTAAGATATACACAAGTGGGGACACCTTAGTGAATAAAAGCACTTGCTACATAAATGTGACAGCCTGAGTTCAGATCCTAACACACATGTAAAAAGTCAAATATGAACTGGAAATGGGGACACGTGCCACAAATCTTAGCACTTGGAGACAAACCCAGAGAGAGCTCTGTGAGTTCCAGGCCATCCAAGGCTGCACAGACAGAAAAACAAACAAAGAAAAACCTCCAGCCAGATGTGGCCCTGCCTGCCGGTAACCATAGCACTGGGGAATAGAGACAGGTGGATTCAGGGGGAAAATTTTCCAGTCAGCCTTCCTAAACAAGTGACCTCCAGATTCAGTAAGAGACCTGTGGCAAGGAAATAAAAGTGAGTAATAGAGGAGGACACCCATGTCCTCTTCTGGCTCCCATTCGCATACACACAGGCATGTACACTCACAAATGTGCACACAGAATTCCAAGGTCAAGACAGATATCTGCATACACTAATACCAGGCTTGCTAAAAAGGTTTCCCTGTCAACCTGAATAAAGTTATGCATTACCTAGAAAGAGATCCCATGCTGTGAATGTCACACACACACACACACACACACACACACACACACACACGTACACATACACAAATAAGGTTAAGACAGATATCTGCATATACTAATACCAGGCTTGCTAAAAAGGTTTTCCTGTCAACCTGAATAAAGTTATGAATTACCCAGGAAGAGATCCCATGCCGTGAATGTCAATATCTCACCTCCTTTCCTTTCGGGATGCTATAAGAACACCTTTCTCTTTTGGGCAAGACATTTTGCCAGTTAGCTTGCCCACTTAGCTCTCTAGATCCATCCATCTCTTTAATGCAGTGGGGCAGACCTGGCTTCTGAGGAAGTATTTGAGGGAGAATATCAGACCTTTTGTTCCCTGGACTCTCCAGTAAGCGAAGCATTTGTTTATGTTAAGTTTCAGCTGAACAAGCAATGGGGCTGACCTCCCATCTTAGTAGATGAAAGGCTGGAAGATTGATCCAGCTCTCCGGCAACACTAATTCCTCCCACTACAGTTTCATGAAAGCTTCCTGCCTTGATGGTTTCCTGATGAGTTTAAACAGAGAGGCTTCAAAGCTGGGATTTTTTTTTTCCCAAGTGGAAAGAAGATGAAGAATGAAAACAAAACATACCACTTCTTTTGAAGTGTGAAAAGAAAATCGGCTTCGCCTATGCATTCCTGAAACCCCCCCAAAAAGAAAAATCTAAATCTGCAGAACTCTCGAGTGTGTAGCCTTTCCCTCCTTCCTAGCTTCCTTTCTTCCTTGCTTTTTCTTTTTTCTTTCTTCTTTCAGAGACATTGACTGGATTAAGTTCTAATTCCCAAGCCAAGCAAAACTTTCTTAATATATCATATAGTATAGAACAGCCCCAACTGTTGTTCTGTGATTATTCTCATTCCATTTCTGTTGCTGTGATCAAATATCCTAACTACCCTAACCAAAAGCAACATGGGGAGGGGGAGGGTTATTGCAGCTTAAAATTCCAGGTTATAGTCCATCACTGAAGAAAAGTCAAGACAGGAACGCAAAGCAGCTAGTTATATCACAAGGTCATGAGTGGAGAAAAATGGATCCAGCAATGTGATGCTTCTGGCTTACTGCTTCCCACTGCCTTCTTCCCTCATCCTCATGCCCAGCTCAGACCCACAGTGGGTTCTTCCTGCATCAGCAAGACAGCCTCCCACAGACCAACACGAGCTAGATGAGCTTGGGAAGAGTCCCAAATCTTCAGTTGAGACTCTTCCCAAGTGATTCTAGATTGTGACAAGTTGACATTGAAAACTGACCAGCACAGTGCTCCTCTAGTAAGAAGGTCCTTAGTTCCATTGGTTGAGACAGCCCCATGGTCTAGATTTTCTGTATTTGAGAACTGTGTGAGGAGCTGTTTCCTCCCCTGGTGAATGTAAAAGTAGGCTGTCGTCTTATGTGAGATACCTGGAGAATGAGATGCATGCACGCTAACAGAGCCATCATGAAGGAAGAGGCAGGTCTTAAAAATGGAGCTGCAAAGTGGGTGTGGTAGCAGTCCAGAGGCAGAGGCAGGCGGACCTTACAGAGGCCATCCTGCTCTACATCATAAGTTCCAGGCCAGCTGCAGCTACAGGGAGACCATGTCACAAAAAGAATAAAACTGGGATTAGAAATGTAGCTCAGTTAGTAGAGTACATGCACAAGGCTGTAGTTTCATTCCCCAGCACTACCTAAATCAGTCTGGTGGCACATTCCTGCAAGTCCAGTACTCCTGCCTCCTGTGGAGGCAGGGGCAAGAGAGGCACAAGATCATCCTCAGTGATGTAGTGAGTTTCAGGCAGCCTGAACTACACAAGACCCTATCTCAAAAAATGAAATAAAATAAAAATACAAAAGAGCCCTCTTTTGAGGACTTCCTGAGCTAGCATTATACTCTACCCCGGAAAGAAGAGCCACTTTGAAAGAATAGCCCAGCCCAGGTGTCTTCCACCTTCATCTCCTGATGATGGCATTCTGGTAATTAATCTTCAAGGCTCAGATATGGATACTATCTCCATTTGATACTTGTGGTTCTGAGAACCAGAGAGGTTTGGCGAGTTCCTCAAGACTGTACTGAGATGGAAAACAGAATCCAAGTCCCTTCCCTTCTCCCAGTGTTTTTCCTGATCACTGTGGTGACATTCTCTGGGTTTTTCTTTTCCTTTCTTTTCCCCCCTTTACCTTTATTTAATTGTTTGTATAAGTATGGAGGGTGTTGCATATGTGTGCATGTGTGTGAGCACTGTTGTCCCTGTGTGTCAACAATGCATCTTCCTCAATCACTCTCCAAGTTGTTTTTTGAGACAGGGTCTCTCAGCAAACCTGGAGCTCACCAATTTATCTGGGCTACATGTCCAGCTACCCTTAAGGGGTCCTCCTATCCCCACCTCCTTGACACTAACATTATAGGTATATGTCAGCATTCCCAGCTTTTTATATCAGGGCTGGGATCTGAACTCAGTCTTGTGTGCTTATGTGTAAGCCATTGTATAGACCAAACTGTCTCCTCAAAACTTCCTGTTGTAGTTTTAAGTTATTATTTTAATTTTATGAGTATGAATGCATTGTCTGCATGTATGTAAGTGCACCATGTCATGTAATGCCTGTGGAGGTTAGAAGAGAGCATTAAATTCCCCTGGTACTAGAGTTATGAATGGTTGTTGTTGGCTGTCATTTGGGTGCTGGGAATTGAACTCAGGTCTTCTGCAAGAGCAGTCAGTGCTCTTAATTGCTGAGCCATCTCTCTAGCCCCCCCTTTGTAGTGTGTGTATGTGTGTGTGTGTGTGTGTGTGTGTGTGTGTGTGTGTGTGTGTATGAACAGCATGCCTGTAGAAGTTAAAGGACAACTTCTGGGAGTCCATTATTTTCCTTCCACCATGTGAGTCCTGGGGAAGGAACTCAGATGTCAGGCTTGGTGGCAAGCACCCTTACTCACTGAGCCTTGTTGCCAGCCCCTTAAGAACAATTTTTTTAGTTTATCATTCACATACCATAAAGTTCACCCTTTTAAAGTATACAGTTTGGAGGGTTTTACTACATTCAGGGGGTTATGTAACCACACAATCTAGTGCTAGAACCTCATACTCATTACCAGACATTTCCTGCTTTCCTCTCTTCCATTCCCTGGAAACCATTAATCTAGTTCTCGTTATATGGATTTGTCAGTTCTGGACATTACATATAAGTGAAATTATACAATATATGGCCTTTTGTGGCCGATTTATTTTGCATGGTGGCGCATACATAATGTTCCTGTGGCCGGCTCCTGCTGTTTCTTACTCTGCTAGTGCACATATCTGGAGAGACATCTGAATGAGGAGTCTAGAGGCTTCTCAATGATGGAGTAGGTTGGGGCACAGTGGAGCATGGAGGGGCCTGGGTAGCACGGCAAGCATTAGAGCTCCACTGGCCGGTCAAGCAATTTACTGAACTGAAGTAAAATCCTGTGCTAAAAGCAAACCATTCTGGTGAGCTGTGGGAGGAAGGAATTCACATTCCTCAAACATTTGCTGTGCTGAGCCCCAGACTGTCTATTAGATAAGTATTGCTAAAATTCCTTCTGGGAGGCATGAGTGGCATTCAGCCCCCTCCTCCCTTGGGTCTCTAATGACAAAAGCAACATACAATTTCACTAAACCAGCAATTTTATTGGGCTTACAAACCGATCAGTGGATGAGGGTTACTTACAGCAATGTGGGTGGCTCCCCTACTAAGGCCACACAGCAAATTCTCCATCTCAGCAGCCACACAAAATGGCAAGACCAAGTGCCTACTTCATGGTACTCTTTGTTTATATGCCCTAAGCGCATCCCCTTCATACAGCCGAGGCTGACTGGCTGGTTGAGAGGGGTAGCTGACTCTTTTGACTCCTCAAGGTCAACAAGTTTATAATCGTGGGCAAGTAGGTGCCACCAACCTTGGGAAGAAGACTTTTGTCCATAGCTTGCCAGGTGGAGGACAATTATATGCAACAATAGGCAATCATCTACTTTCCCTTGAGCAGATCTTGAATTTACCTAGGTTAATTGCAAGAATCCTCAAAACATAGGTAGCAATTTTTGATATCCAAAGCCCTTGTGATGGGTCCCATCTCAGCATCCCTCCTGTGACCTTATCCATGGGCAGAAGGACCCTAACTTGTCCAGAGGACCACTGACATTGTAGAGATAAGTTATTGTGATATAGAAAGGCTGTTCTCTTGAAGGGCAGGAACACCTTGGTCCCTTTCTCTTTCTTACCTTGAGAAGGCCAGAGGAAAGAGCATGTTGAGAGAGTCCTGGGTAAAACTTTGACCAAGGAAATTGAATTCTGTCATGAGTAGACCATCTCTGGTAATACTGGGTCTGTGCTCAAGTCTGACCTTTCTTCCCCAAGCCAAATCATTGGCTATGGTTTGCCCGGCAGACCCACCTACCCCTTGAATATAGAAGATGCCATTTTTCCTATGGAAGGTAAAACTCCATTCTTTCTTGACCTGTAGCTTTCATTATAAAAGTGATTTTTGTTTCAGGGGATAGAGAGGATTTTCTGGTAGAAGACAAGATGGCAACCTCCTTTGGTTATGCACAAGAGGCCACATCTGTAACTTAGGCCCTGTCATCAAATCTGGGATGAGCACTGGTGATATGACTTAGTTGATAGAATGCTTGCTTAGGATACATGAAACCCCAGGTTTGATCCCCAACCTCAACCTATCAGGTAAAATGGCATATGTCTGTAATTCCATCCCTTGGGAGAGGGAAACAGGAACATAGAAGTTCAAGGTCATTCTTAACCACATAGCAAGCTTGAGGCCAGCCAAAGCTACATGAACCCTGTCTCAAAAAAAAAAAAAATACCAAAACAACTGCAAAAACCTGGTATGAATCAGCCTGAGGACAAACCAAACCACTCTGATACACATCATTAATTCTTTCTGGACAATATAAACTTCGGGCTGTGACGGCACTGCATTTCAGAAGCTGTTTTCCAAGGCTAGAGATGCAGGCCACGCATGTTCTCTTATTAATAAATTGCTCCCAATCCTCTGATTGCTGCCAACACTACAAAGCCAAGCAGAACATGGAGCAAATTAAATGCTAGAGATAAGGCAAAACCATTGAAAGTTTGTAATAAATTGCTTTTTTTAAAAGATGCATTAGAATCAAGTGGGGAGGCTCAAGCCATTGATTTCAAAAGGTTTATGACTTCGCCTACCCTGAGCCTTATCCCCATGCAGAAGTGATAAAGAGGTGTATTGTTTTAAGGAAGTTGTGAGGCTTGGTCCAGTGCATTTCATTTCTCACTGGACATGGACAATAGCTTTTTATGTTTTTCTATTTCTTGGACTTGTTCACAACTGGAGACAGTGCCAGGGGCGGGTGGCACCAGCCTCAGTTCTCAACCTGACATAGCAGGAGCCTGCTGTGCATGAGAGGAATACGAATGCACTGAGCTTCTTCGAAGGGTATTGGCGGATGCAGGATGCAGGTGTATCAAGTGTGCTAAGTGAGGCTGAGTAGTGTGTTTTACCTACTCTCATTGCTTACGTAAAGTCACTTGTCTCTGATAACTTAAGGAAAACTATTGAGAAATGACAAGAAGATAGGCAAGGGGACTAGTTTTGTGCAGTGGGAAAGAGTCTCACACTGGGAGTGCGATGGGATGCCAGCTACAAAACAAGACAGGGAGCCTTTAAGGTTTCTGTAGGTTCAGAAGGAAAGGCAGTCAGTGGGTGGAGCTGCACCCTAGACAGATGAATTTCCTAACTTCCTCTGAAAGGCAAAGGAACTCTTTATTCAGGTTGTCACCAGCTGCTGGGAAAGAAAGATAAAGCCAGTCAGAAGCAGCCGGTTAGTGCTAGAGTGGGCTAAAGGGCAGGGGCCAAAGGAAACACATAGACCTGTGCTGTGCATAGAAGCCAGCCGGGGATCCTGTCACCCCAGATCCTGTCACATACATTTCTAGAATTGGTGATGGTGACGACAGGTACAGGACAGAAACACATTCTGGTCATTTTAGCTTTGTTTAGTTTTCTCCAGCCTAGCGTTAAATCCTTTCAGTATTTTAGGACATATTTTCCTAATAGAATTGAAAGAGAGCTAAGTGATTTTTTTCATAAGTACATAAAAGGTTCTACTGTTCTCTCTCTCTCTCTCTCTCTCTCTCTCTCTCTCTCTCTCTCTCTCTCTCCCCCTTCCTCTCTGTCTCTACTCTCTTTTTCCCTCGCACTCTTTTTTTTTTTTTTTTTGGTCTTTTCGAGACAGGGTCTCCTTGTAGCCCCAGCTGTCCTGGAACTCACTCTGTAGACCAGGCTGGCCTTGAACTCACAAAGATCTGCCTGCCTCTGCCTCCGAAGGGCTAGAATTAAAGGCATGCACCACCACACCCGACCCTTCCCTCGCACACACTCTTTTATCTTCTCTTTTTCTCTCTCTCCTCCCTTCTTCCCTCCCTCCCATTCTTCCTCTTTTCCTCCCTTCTTTCCCTCTTATCCCTCTGCCCTTCCCTCTTTCACATATATGTATTTACTGATTTATAGACACCCAATAAATATTTGCAGAATTAGTTTATTAGCAAACGACTTTCATGCTAAAATGATAGATGTCATACCAGAGATAAAAGATCTTTAACATTAAAATACAGACTAAAGATATGCTAAAACTATCTTTATGGTTTTTATTTATGCTTTTCCTTTTTGTTGTTAAAGTCAAAGTCGCTGGCTCAAGCCTGTTTGTAACACTTGTTGTTAAAAGCATCCCTCTAACATGTTGCCCAGTCCCAGGTCTTCTAATGTGGCATCTTGTTTTTAAGGCTGACCTGGCTTTGCTTAATAGGGATGCTCTCTCAGGAAACACACAAACAGCAGGCAGCTAACTTGGTAGTCAAGGTAGCTGGAAGACCAAGACCGCACACCAGCAGCTAATCATGTTCTCTGTAACCTTGTTGCACCGAGGAGACACATTGTGGTCATAAACTCTGAAGAAAACAAAAAAATCCTCCATAGCTTCCTCCAAACCTCCACCATTCCCATCCTCTCCCATACAGGAAACCAAAGTTGAAAAGGCCATTCAAGGGCCTGGAGTAATGGCTCTGTGGTTAAGACAACTGGCTGCATTTGCAGAGGATCTGGGTTCGATTTCCAGCACTCACATGCTGGGTGACAACTTTCTGTAACTCAGTTCCAACGCCCTCTTCTGACCTCCACAGGCATTACATAACATGAGGGCACTTACATACATGCAGGGAATTCACTCATATACATAAAATAAAAATTATATATGTATATATACACATAAAGAAAAGGCCATTCAATAAGATATATGCTTTACAGAGTTGTAGTTGAGGTATGCACTTGCAAACCACTTCATTTGGGCAAATTATACCAAAGAGGAAAAGAAAGAATATGTTCTCACTGTACTAGTGTCTGTTTTGGCCTTACACTATTTCTTGTGTATGCATGTTCATTTGTGTGTGTGTGTGTGTGTGTGTGTGTGTGTATGCAAACTCTGAGGTCAGAGGTAGAAATTAGGTATTGTCCTCAGTCACTCCACCTTGTTTTTGTTGACAGGGTCTCTCACTGAACCTGATGCTTGCTGACTCTGATAGACTGGCTGGCCAGCAAGCCCAAAGCATCCTCTGCCTCTGCCTTCCTAGTGCTGGGATTATAAGTGTGCACTGCTGCATCTGGCTTCTTTACATGGTTCTGAAGGACGAACTCAAGTCTCCATGCTTGTGTGGAAAACACTTTATTCACTAATACGTTCCCTCATACCACCCTTATACTGTGTCACCAGTGTCTAAGAATATGACCAATTGCTTATATTCTTGCACTTTCTATTGGCTATTATTAATATAATTATTTTGCTATTGTCAAATCTAAAGTCCAGTCTCCCCAAATCCCCAGGCAACACTGGGTGCATTAATTCCTCAGTGTCAGAAGACACTTCTGGAGATGGAGAGATGGCTCAGGACTGTCATTGGGATTCCAATACCCATGTAGGGCGATTCACAACAGCCTATAACTCCAGCTTCAGTTGGTCCCATGCCTTGTTCTGGCCTCTGAAAGTACCTGCATTCACACATACACACACACACACACACACACACACACACACACACACACTTTTAAAATAAAACAAATCTATTCTTTGAATAAAAAAATATTAAGGTCTGTTCCCTTCATGAGTTTGTTCTGTATGTGTAGTCACCTAGCTACTGCTGAGCCAAATGCCCTCTGTCCTTACTTCACCCCCAGACCACCCTTCCTCTATCATTTGCTCTGTGCTTGAGGCTGTAAGAAAGACTCGAGTGAAGGAGGCACTTGTTATTAACCTCAGGAGACAGTCCAGTGACTGGCTTGAGCATTCCCACAGTGCAGTGAAGCCTACAGACTCAGGGTTTCTATGCCCTCCTGAGCCCTCTGGTATGCATCTTCCACCTGATGCCTTTTGGAATGAGTTGACTATATCGTCCTCATATTCTAGCTAAAGGGAAGTGACTACACTACAGGACTGCTTGTTTCTTTTGCCCTTTCCTCCCCCTTTTTGAAACAGGGCCTCATGTAGCCCACGCTGTCCTTATACTTGCTACGTAGCAGAGACTGACCTTGAACTTCTTGTCCTCTTGCCTCCAGCTCCCAAGATGTGGATTACAGAGTACACCATTGTGCATAGTTTATGTGGTGCTGGGGATAGAACCCAGGCCTTCATGTAAGCAATCTACCAACTAAGCTATATCCCTACCCTGTCTTTGACATCTAATAAGAAAATAAAAGCATTCCCAATCCCTCCCCTCTCCTGACCACTCATAGCTAAAAGAGTTGAGACTGGGTTGATCTGCCATCTTCACCTTTTGAAAAATTCATACACAATATTGGAAAATTAGAGCAGAATCCATCCAGGGATCCCTGGATAAAGGACCCTAATCATTTCTTTTTCTGAATAACACCTGCTGTTTTGCTTAAATCTAACATTGAAATGCACAGTCAGAGGAACTTTGTGACAGTCATTTTCACATTCATAAAACAAAGAAACAGTTATTCTCACAAGTGACATCCTGAAATCTATCACAGGATAAACAGGATAGTTCAGAAATTAGAGTCACTGAGCACTGTGATATAAAAGTTTAAATGAAAGGCTGGGTAGATAGTTGACTGGTTGCAGCAATTGCTGCGCAAACATGAGGATCCCTAGGTTTGGAGCCCTAGAACTCATGTAAAGTGTTCGGTGGGTGAGCTAGGAGTTCAGGCCTCCGAAGGCAGAGACGGGGGATCCCCAGAACAAGATGTCTAGAGAGACTAATCATACCAGTGGGAGCTCTGAGTCTGAATACAAGACCCTGCCCCCGAGAATATGGGAAAAGTGCACTCAAGGATAATACAGGTATCAATAGTCTGTTCCTCCACAGGCACGTGAACTCACAAACATTCACAAAAACATACACACACAAAAGAAAAAAAAAAAGAAAAATCATATCTAAGTTTCACTATGAGTATTTTCTGAAGAGAGGACTGCCACATTCGTGGTAGGGAATATGTTTGCTGTCTTAAATGCTTAGATGGTCTCGGTTTGATCCATTGGAAGTTGCCATCCCACCAAAGACTTCCTTTTTTCTGTATTTTGGTAAACTCAGATGCATAGAAGCTCCCAGGGCAGTCATTCTGGCATATGAACACAGCATGAAGAATGAAAGACCTTGTCTTCAACAAGGTGGGAAGAGAGGACTGACGGATGTTGTCCTCTGACCTCTACATGTGTACTGTGGCATCTGCCTTCCCACATATATGAACATGCACATACATCAAATACATACACTAAACAAAGAATTTACAGATATCTGTCCCTCAGCCACGTCTGACAAGCTGGAGAATAAAATATCAGCTGAGCTGATGGTTCTGTCCTTATGGAATGAGAATTTATGTTTGCAAGCACTAGGACTTGAGTTAGAATCCCCACAACCCTACATGGGTTTCTTATATAGAAAACCAGGCAGGGAGGCACATGCTTATAATCTCTGCATGGGAAAGGCAGACTCTGGCAGATCCCCAGGGAGGGCATGCAGGCCAACCAGTCTAGCCTAATCAGTGACCTCCAGTCCAGTGAGAGTCCTCATCTCAACAGAGGTGAATGGTGTTCCTAAGGATGAAAACCAGGTTGTCTTTTGACTTCTACTTACAGGCTCATCCACTCAACCAGGCACCTGTACACAGATACGCATGCACACACTAAATTTTACAAAATGGACAATCCGAGCTTTCTGTGGAATGAACTAACATATCCTGGTTACAAGGAAAAACAATGTACTTTGGGAGCTTAAGGCTCATGTCTGTTGTTTTGTTGTGGCTATTTTAACAATCTGCTTATTTTTCTCAGTGGACTTTGCAACTCCTCCCTGTTATTCTCATTCTGCCTAGCTAGGTACAAATGGGCCAAAGGACCATAGCAGCATGGAGGTACCTGCAGAGCTGGCTTTTCTACAACAGGTTGTTAGCATTCTTGTTTGGTTTCTGTGGCTATCTGTAGCATAGATGGAGGAGATTTCTTTGGCATCTCAGTTATTCATGTCCAGGGCAAAACAGAAGTATTTAAGACTCAGTATACAAAATTGTCCAGGACAGAAGTCACCTCCAAGGCTCTCTTGGTGCCTGATAAACAGCTTATCATGTCAGCAATGGAACTGGGTATAGGCAAGCCTTCCCTTCTGGAGTAGTTCCTATTACAATGCAAAGAATGTCAAAAATTCTCAGATGGTGATCTTTAAAGAGAAAAAATACAATACATGCTTCAGAACAGATCGAAGATCTTTGTTCTTGTTATTTCTTCCAAAGCTCAGTGAAAAATGCATACAGTTCATTCCAATTACCGTTCCCATACATTTTTCTTTGAGGAACCGTTTCTGGTCCTGCATAGAATATTTATTGTGATATAATCATAGCTATGGTGCAGTAAGTGTTAGTTATTTTTCAAGTAGAGAAAGATTAGTCTTACTCCTAGACAGGCATTCACAGGAGTACCAGTTTACTGCGGAAGTTGGACTTTAAGCTAAATTGCATAGTGAAATGAAAAGAAATGGACCACTTAAAGACTCTACTTAGACATTTCCCATCTTGGTACCAGCAGAGAGCAAAGGCAAAGTCAACTCCTGGGAAAAGATAAATGCGTGGTGGCCCACATGTAGACAAGGCACAAGTGCTTGTACATTTCTTTTAATTCACCATTGGAACAGATGTGAAAAGAAACTTGAAACACTGTATGTGTGTATGTGTGTGTACTGAAGCACATGTGTATGCAGGTGTATGTAAATGTAGAGCCAGAGATCATTCCTCAGGTAACAACCATCTTGCTTTTTGTTTTTTGTTTTTTTGAGACAGAGTCTCTTTCATTGGCTCAGAGCTCACAGTTTTGTCAGGGCTGGCTGTCCAGTGAGGCCCAGAGATCCTCCTGTCTGGAGATTACAAATAGTCACCACCACACCTCACTTTCTAATGTGGGGACTGAGGATTGATCTTGGGTTTTCCTGTTTGCCCTTTACCAGCTGAAGCACTTCCTGAGCCCAGGTAAAGAACTTTTGAAAGAATATTTAAAGTAAATGAGTTGTTCCAGAGCTGTAGCCCCCATCTTTCTGGGTGGCCCAAAGTTATATCATTTGAGGTAGGAGGACAATAGATCTTTCAGTCCCAGTTTAGGTGAGGGACATTCAATAAACCTATCAAAAATAGTACTGATTGTTTATAATTTTTTTAAGTCCTCAGATTAATTTGGAGTAAGGGATTGATTTAGATAATGTTTCCCAACTACCCGAAAAAATGGTGACTATACCATTTTTCTCTGTGACACTGTGGGGCGTAGGCTTTTGTGACTCTCTTAAATATTTTATTAGTTATTTTATGTGTAGGAGTGTACTGCACATATGTGTAAGTGTACCCATGCTGTGCATTGCCAACACAGGTCAGAGCAATGCATTGGATCCCCTGGAACTGGTGTTACAGATGGTTGTTAGCCCCAAGGTGGGTGCTGGGAATCAAACCCAGGTCCTCTGCAAGAACAGTCAGTGCTCTTAGCCATTTCTCCAGCCCCAAGAATTATTTTAATTTTTCAGCATATGTGTTCTTCAGGGAAGATTCAAACCTTGCTGTTGGCTTCGAATCTATAGGAAAAGAGCCTACAGATTGAAAAGGAAGAGACAGGAAGTCATGGGAACCCCTCCCCTAACCCCTGCAGGCTGTTGACAGGTCTGTGGAGTAAAAGTAGCATGTTTCAAATATGTTCTATTTAAAGCCAAAACTCTACAGGCAACCTGAGCAGGTCCTCCCCCTGAAGCTGTCAAGCTCCAGTCTTGTTCCTCTTTGACTTCCTGTACCAGTCCTTCCTTCAGTGCCCCAATCATGAACCAGATGCCACATTATTTGGTAAGTGGGTTATAAAAAAAATAGTTTCAGGGTGCTGGAGAGGTGGCTCAGCAGTTAAAAGCACTGGCTGCTCTTGCAAAGGACCAGGGTTTGATTCCTAGCATCTACACGGTGGCTAACAACTGTCCTAACTCCAGTTCCAGGGGATCCGGCACCCTCTTCTCACCTCCCTGGGCATTGCAAGACATGGGTGCACTCACATACATGCAGGCAATACACTCTTACACAAAAAGTAATAGGAAAAAATATTGAAAACACCTAAAGTTTCAGCATGCCTTGTTTACTCATGCTCTGAGGCAGGGTCTCATGTAGTCTATGCAAGTCTCACACTCACTATGTAGCCAAGGATAGCCTTGAACTCCCAGTCTTCTTGCCCACTCCAGAAAGTGCTAGAATTATAGGCATGTGTGCCATGCCTTGTTCATGTGGTGTTAGAGATGAAAGCCAGGTGTCCGTGCATGCAAGACCAGCACTCTCTCCATCAAGGGACATCCTCAGCCTGAATGTCCTCCTTTGCCCATGCTGGGTCCAGAGTGTTAGGCTCCTGCATTCTTTTCTCAGAAGACAGTGTCAAAACACAGCCTTTGATTTGGTAGCTCCCTTTACCTTTGGGCTTAAGTGGAATTTTCTAGATATGACTTTTATGAATTTGTGGTTTTCCTCTCCAAGAGCAGTCAATGCTCTTAGCCATTTCTCCAGCCCCAAGAATTTATTTTAATTTTTCAACATGTATATAGTGTATATCTGATCATAGGTATATGCAAATTAATGCAGGTATCCAAGGAGACAGAAGAAGGTGTTAGATCAACATAGAATCTATTGAGTCTAAAGATTCTTTAGTTGTTGGGCTGGAGAGATGGCCTAGCAGTTAAGAGTGCTGACTGCTCTTGCAGAGGACCCGGGTTTGATCCCCAGCACCCACATGGCTGCTGAGAACCGTCTTTAATTCCAGTTCCAGGGGAATCCGATGCCCTCTTCTGACCTCCATGGCATTGCACGACATAGGTGCAACAGACCTACATGCAGACAGTACATTCATACACATAAAAAAATAAAAAAAATTTAAAAAAGATTCTTTAGTTGTCAGTTCTGTTTCCCATTCAAGTTCTGAACTAATTGAGAAGTGAAGCAAGGAACAAGGTGGGTGGGGCCAAAAATATTTTTATTTTAAGAACAGCTAAGCTGGGAGACCTTTGAGGAAAGAATTAGATGGACCATTCAAGCAGCATCTTCTAATTAGCAGGTTTACCTGGTCACAGATATGGCCAGACAAAGGGAATTTCTTGACTAAGGAACATGGTAGCATACCTGTTGGAAAGGAAAAGTATGGAAAGAACAGCATGTGTTCAGTATATTCTTCCCAACTTTACCAACCCAGTCTCCCCACTTCCACTGAAGAAGAGAGAATAAAAGGGTGAGGCCAAGAGTTACACTCAATGAGTTCCCTTCATCTGGAAGAAATCATGAAGAATGAGGGAGAAGCGTTCTCCGTGGTAGCCTTTCCAAATGCATCATACATTTTAGGAACCCTGAGCTTTTTGAGGTAGTAGTTTAGGGTTGTATTTTCATGTACACATAGACACCCACACTCTCTATTGGCCACTAGTGTGAACAATGGAGAAGTATGTTTCACTGAAGCAGTTGTTCCCATGTGTGAACCTAAACATACAGATTTGTCACCTAACCATACAGATGACTTAAAAAAAAACCTTTTACTTTGGGATGTTTCCAGACTTAGGAAATGCTACATAACTAGGACCCTCTCTGTACAGCTTTTGCCAGGGTTCTGCTAATACCAGGAATTTTCATAACAATAGGTCAATGACTGTGATGGTTGATCCTGACTGTCAACTTGGCAGGGTTTCTAGCCTGGGTTTATAGAGGTGGGAAGACACTAAATGTGGCTGGCACGATCCCATGAGCTCAGGTCCTAGACTTAATGAAAAAGACAAAGGTTTGGGCACAACTGCTTGCAAATTGGATTTACATGAAGGATGCTTGTACTCATAAATTATTACTTATTGTTAAAAAATGAAAAAAAATAATAGAAAAAAAGAAAAAGACAAAGTGAGCTGAGTATCAGCATTCATCTCTCTCTACTTCCTGATGGCGGATGTAATGTGACCAGCCACCTCAAGTTCCTGCCTCTGTGTCCTCTCCACCGTGATGAACTGTGAGCCCACGAGAGAGAAGAGCCCTTCTCTTCAAGTTGTTTTGCCAGGTGTTTTGTCACAACAAGAAGAAAAGTAACCATTATATTACAGTGATCAAAACTAAGAAATCGACATGAGTACACTGATGTGAAAACAGATTTCTGGTGCAGGATATCCCCTGTCTTCCTTTATCCATGCTGGGGTGGCCTTTCCCTGCCATGTTGTCTTCCTGTCCTTCAATCTGTAACCGCTCTTCATCCTTCCGTGTCTTTAAGGCTCTTTCCACTTCTGAAGAGGTAGTCAAATTCTTGTGCACTGCCCCTCCAGTTGGGTTTATTGTTTGCTTAATCATGACTGGGTTGATGTTTTGCATTTTTGACAAGAATACTCAGAAGGGATGTGACTTTCCATGTCTCCTATAAAGAGTATATTCTGACAATATGTCTTATGATTGGTAATATTAGCTTTGATGGCTTAATTCAGGTGCATTCTGCTGTGATTTTTCTGCTGTAAAGTTTCTGGTTTTCCTCTTGCAAATTGATAAGTAACCTGAAGGAGTTGGTTTTTAGATTTTCATATTTATTTGTTTATTTCTGTGTGTGTGTGTGTGTGTGTGTGTGTGTGTGTGTGTGTGTGTGTGTCTGCCCCTGTGTGCAGGTACCTGTGGAGGCCAGGAGATGGCATCAGGTCCTTGAGAGCTAGACTTACAGGTAAACGTTTTGAGCTACCTGATGTGGGTGTTGGAAAACAAATTGAGGTCCTCTGCAAGAGCAGTAAGTGCTCTTAACCACTGGACTATTTCTCCAGCCCCTGTTGAGCTGGATCATTTGAAAATATAAAAATAGCCTATTTCTCCTCAAATTTGGCCCAGTAATCTTAACATCAGTTATTACTACAGTGCTCTCCTCTTAATTTGTTTCTCTCATTCTTGACTCTTTCTGCATCTCTCTTTATATTCTTGTATGCGTGGGTGTGGTATATGAGCATGTTCATGTGGTGTGTTCATACACATGTGCACGTAGATGCCAGAAGTCAACACATCTTCCACCACCACTCCAGCTTATTCTTACTCATTGGTAGATGAGACCGCCTGGCCAGTGAGCTCCAGTGTCCTCTTGTCTTTGCCTTCCCACCTCTGGGGTTACAGACACACACCAAAATACCTCATTTTTTTTTTTTAATTTTTAATTTATTTTCGGTATGTGTATCAATGTACTGTCTGCATGCAGGTCTGTGCACCCGTGTCGTGCAATGCCGCGGAGGTCAGAAGAGGGTCTCGGATTCCCCTGGGACTGGAGTTCTCCTGGAATTGGAGTCTCAGACGGCTCTCGGCCGCCATGTGGGTGCTGGGGATCAAACCCGGGTCCTCTGTAAGAGCGGTCGGCGCTCTTAACCGCTAGGCCATCTCTCCAGCCCCAAAATACCTCATTTTTTACATGAGTTCTGGGGCTCCAAAATTCCACATGCTTGTGCCACAGGCACTCTACCTACTGAGCTGCCACCCTGGATCCTGTCCTCCAATAACGTTATCGGTTATTTCCATCACTATGAACACGTGGCTATTCACTGTGAGGTAGGCTTTAATCAAATGCCACCACTGCTTATTTTCTTGCTCAAGTTCCCCTACTTTATGCTCTCACTAGAGGTTTGTTCCCATGACTGTCCACAAACTTCATAATAATCTCATACTCAATATTTTGAACATTTCCTTATGGAGGTCAACATGTTCCAAGGTCTTGTTAAATTTTCTCTTACCAGACCTACCCATACTTCTCCTCAGAAACTGTTTCTCTTTCATTAATAACACACACACAAACTTCAAGTCAAGGAAGCAGATGCCTCTTAGCCAGGTAAAACCTGCTTGCTGCTGAGCCTGACAATCCGAGTTGGATCCCCGGGACCCACATACATAGTGGAAGGATAGACAACCAACTACTGCAAGTTGTCCTCTGACCTCTAGGTGTGTGCCATGACATGTACACGCACACACACACACACACACACACACACACACTAAATGTTAAAAAATTAAAATGCTGTCTTCTCACTTTTTCCGTTTATTAAACTTGAACGTGCCCCCCTCAAACTCTCCTACCTTCCCTTTCTCTCCCTCTCCCCTTCCATTTGTCCCCTCTGTCCCCCCTGGATAGTTTCTTTTCGACTTTCTTGTCTTCTGTATACATATGATTTTTTTTTTATTTTATTCATTTTTTGTTTGTGTATAAATGTACTGTTTACAAGTAGGTTTGTGCACCCATGTTGTGCAATGCTGCGGAGGTCAGAAGAGGGTCTCGGATTCCCCTGGAACTGGAGTTCTCCTGGAATTGGAGTTACAGACGGTTCTTAGCCGCCATGTGGGTGCTGGGGATCAAACCCGGGTCCTCTGCAAGAGCAGTCAGTGCTCTTAACTGCTAGGCTATCTCTCCAGCCCCCCCATATGATTTTAAAATACCATTGAAAACTAGGATACATGCACACATGAGAGAAAACACAAACATATTTGTCTCTCTAAAACTGGGAATTTATTTAATATGATTGTCTCCAGCTGCATCCATTTTCCTATAAATGGCATGACAACTTCATTCTTCTGTTTGTCTGGAAAAAACAATTGTGTAGATAAGCCAAATTTCTTTATCCATTTGTCAGTTGATGGACACCTAGCTTGGTACTATAAGTTAGTTACTGTGAACAGTCCTGCAATAACCATGGATAGGCAAGTATCTCTGTGGCATGTTGGCTCAGAGTCCTCTGGGTAAATACCCAGGAGTGGCATGGTTGGGTCATATGGTCGGTCTCCTGTTAGATTTTTGAGGAAACTCCATGCTGACTTCCATAGTGCCTGGGTTGCTTTATGCTCCACCAACAGTGTAGAGGGTTCCCTTTCCCCACACCCTTACCAGCATTAGTCTTCTTAGTGACTCTTAGCCTCACCTGGGTGAGATGGACTGATTTCCGCATCATTTTCTTTTCATTTCTGTAATGGTTACTGAGATTGAACATTTTTTTCATGTTTATTGGGCATTTCGAATGCACCTTTCAGAAACATCTGCCTTATTTTGTTCGCCCAGTTATTGAATGGGCTATTTTGTTTCTTATTATTTAGTTTTTAAAAACTCTTTGTAAACTGCCATTTGATAACTTCTGGGTGAGGGGGAGTAGATCTTCTTTAAGGAAGTGACTTTAGATAGATGGACTAGACTCCAGTGGATGAACTTGCACTGAGGGACATCTGGGTATAAATGGTTGACTCAGTAAGGATAGGCCTTAACATATATGACAGAATGCATGAAATTCAGTGGGGAGGATTATGAGGAGGTGCATATGGGAGTGCAGGTCTAAATTTGATTAAGAGCTATTATAAGAATACACAAAAGCTCAATAAAATATGTTTAAAAAGATTAAAAATGAAATAAAACTCTTTGTAAATTATAGGTGTTAATCTTCTGTCCAATGTATAGCTAGAAAAGATTTTCTCCAACTCTGTAAGCTGTGTCTTTACTTGATTAACTGTAGGTCATGGTCACCTGGGTGACAACTGCTCCAGCAAGTCACTAAGATAAGATGCATTTGAGAGATGGTTCGAACTGCAGAGGGCTAAACGGAGGCTTCCAGATATTAAGTGTATTGTCCATGAAAGTAGCCCAGGGAGAATTCTACTGCACATCTGTTGGACTTTTAACAGAATTCACATTCTTTCATTAAGGAGTTTCCTTAGAAGCAAAAGAAAACACACTGCCTCAATTTCCTCAGCTCCGTTTTGGAGATGAAGAAATGGAGGCTGATAAGGGAAGGCATTCTGTCAAGAAAGATAGGACACTGGTACAACAGTGGCAAGATTTTTGGCCTTCCTACTGGATTTCAGGTCTAATCTGCCCCCTAATGCTATAACCCTGGTCAAAAGCCTTTGACCTTGAAAGTTGCATGTAGTCAAACTGCCTTCTAAGTATTTATGTTGATCCACATAGACTCATACTGCTCTCAGTCTTGGTAAGAGAAGCTTCTTTTTGAAGTGGGAGGAAGTTAATGCAGAAACTCATAAATGGTGGGAAGCCGGAGAATAATTGGTTTTTGAGGGCTCAGACCTAAACAGGAGTGGGAGGTGGTTAATAACAATAATGAGGGTAATGAAGGGTGAATATGATCAGAATACGCTGGATACATGAATGAAATTCTCAATAAAGCATGGAGTGGTGGCATAAAGAAAAGAAGGGAAGGCATTCGACCTTCTGGAGGCCCCCCAGACCTCGATGGAAGGTGTTAGCAGCTGATCTGCTCTAGGAGACTCAGCCTAGTGTTTCCATATGCTCCAACACTGTCAGTGACCCTTCATAGTCTATTTTCATTGGTAAATCTATCAGTGGGCAGGGGAGATGGCTCCGTGAATAAGAACACTTGTGTAAACCTCAGTTTGGATTCTGACACCCATGTGAAAAACCTTGGCGTATCTGGGCACACCTGTAACCACTGTGCTGTGAACAGTGAGACAAGACAGAAGGCTCAATAGGGCCTGCTGGCCAGCAGCCTAACCGCAAAGCAGTGAGCTCCAGGTTCAGAGAGCAGCTCTGTCTCAAGGAAAAAAGGCAGAAAGTGAGAGCAGGACATTGATGCCTTCCTCTGCCCCCTCTATATGTACACATAGACACGGACATAGACAGGCAGACAGACAGACACCCACACCCACACCCTCCCCCACACACACACAGACTGGGTAGAAGGAGCATGAATGGATTGCTGAGCCTGTATCAAAGAAAAGAATTGAGCCATGGCTCCTCATACCAGCAAAAATGCCTTCTCGGTAAAAGTCTGTATTAGTTACTTGTCTCCTTGCTTTGTTAAATTTCTGGCAAATCAACTTAAGGAAGATGGGTTTATTTGGGATTACAGTTTGAAGGTACAGTCCATAATGGTAGGGAAGGGATGGTGGTTGGAGCATGAGGCAGCAGGTCACCACCAGGAAGCAGGAGTTGAAGGACAGCTCGCTTTCTCCTTTTTAATTCAGTCCTGGACCGCAGCCTATGGCACGAGGCCACTCATATTCTAAGTGTATTCTCTCACCTTGATTAAGCTAATCTAGATAATTTCCACAGACATGCTTTCCCAGACAGTCTCTTCACTGGTTTTAGATCTTGTCAAATAGACAATATTAACTATCACAGTGATAAGGTAATTCAACCCCTAGATTATCTCTTCAGTAATATAAATTTAAAAATAATGTTTTTTAAAAGAAAGAAGCCAATGAATTATTTTCTTCATTTTGCCATATAATACTTTAAGACTCAGAAAACCACAAATTCATAAAAGTCACATCTAGAAAATTCCATTTAAGCACAAAGGTACAGGGAGCTACCAAATTAAAAGGCTGTGTTTTGACACTGTCTTCTGAGAAAAGAATGCAGGAGCCTAACACTCTGGATCCAGTATGGGCAAAGGAGGACATTCAGGCTGAGGATGTCCCTTAATTAATAGAGCAGGAAAAGCTGGCTTTCATCTCTAGCATCACATGAACAAGGCATGGCACACATGCCTATAATTCTAGCACTTTCTGGAGTAGGCAAGAAGATTGGGAGTTCAAGGCTATCCTTGGCTACATAGTGAGTGCGAGACTTGCATAGACTACATGAGACCCTGCCTCAGAGCATGAGGATGTTATAGGAAACAAGGCATGCTGAAACTTTAGGTGTTTTTCAATTTCGTTTATTATTTTTGTGTAAGAGTGTATTGCCTGCATGTATTTGAGTGCACCCATGTCTTGCAACACCCAGGGAGGTGAGAAGAGGGCTCCAGATCCCCTGGAACTGGAGTTAGGACAGTTGTTAGTCACCATATAGATGCTAGGAACTGCTGAGACACTTCTCCAGCACCCTGCAACTTTAGTTTTATAGCCCGCTTACCAAATAATGTGTCATCTCGTTCATGATTGGGGTGCTGAAGGAAGGACTGGTACAGGAAGTCAAAGAGGAACAAGACTGGAGCTTGACAGCTTTGGGGGGAGGACCTGCTCAGGTTTCCCTGTAGAGTTTTGGCTTTAAATAGAACATCTCTGAAACATGCTACTTTTACTCCACAGACCCGGGAACAGCTGCAGTAGTTGGGGGAGGGGTGCCCATGACTCCCTGTCTCTTCCTTTTCAATCTGTAGCCTCTTTTCCTACAGATTCTAAGCCAACAACGAGGTTTGAGTCTTCCCTGAAGAAATGGCTCTTTGCAAAGGTTGTTCACTGAAAAGCATTTAAAAGTATGTCAAGAAGTTTCTACAATCCTGTAAAACTAGCCAAGGCCTTTGATAGAGTAGCCTTTGAGTAGACACACAAGGACCCTAGAGAGACCTTTTCTGGTATTAATTCAAAAGCAAATGCTTTAAACCGTTGGTGGTTTCTCTTAAATAACTGCAGAAGAAAAATTGGGCAGAAGCAATATGTTTTAAAGGTGATAGGATTTTGATGGAATAGAACAGATGTCTGTGAACTACAATTTTCCGGGCTAAATTCAGACACTTTGTCTGTTATGAACTGTTTATGTCCTTCCCTGAGATTCCATCCACTCTGTTATGAACTAAGTCTGTGCCCTCCTTTAAATTCATGTTGTACCACCTTGGTCTCCAATGTGATGATATTTGTCCTTCACAAAATAAGTACGCTAAATGAGATCATAGAGATAAGCCCCTTGGTCCTATGAAAGAGAGACAGGCAAAGGACCGCACGAGCACACAGACACAGTATTACATTTTATAAGCCCCGATGAGAGCCTTCAAAAGAGAAACAAACTCTTTGGAATCTTTATCTTGAATATCTAGCCTCCAGAATTGGAAAATCATAAATTTCTGCTCTTTAAGCCACATGGACTATAATGTTTTTACAGGCATTAAAAGAGATGAATACAGCCTGTTTATTGCAACACAGCAATCACAGTTACTCACAAGTTGTGTACGTCTGGTTTCTTCCATGACACTTTATCATAAAAGAGTAGTACAATAGACTTTTGCTATCTAACCCTTCTCAGAAAAGTGTGCCAACTCCTGGAGTAGATGCTTGCTGTGTATGGGGTAGATGGTAATATCCCAGTGGGTATTAAAGAGGCAAAGACAATAAGCCAGGCAGCCACCCGTTGTAGTTCTGTGTCTGTTGCTGTGATAAAATGCCCCAACAAAAAGCGACTTAGGAGAGAAAGAGCATTTTGCTTTATTTTAGCTCACAATTCCAGGTTACAGTCCACCTCTGTCCAGCTGTTGTTGGAGATATGTGGTCACTGCACATCCACAGTCAAGAGCAGAGACAAATGCACACATGCTCACTTGCTCACTTGCTTGTGCTCAGCTTGATTTCTCCAAACAGGTCAGGACCCCTGTTTAAGGAGAGGTGCTGCTCACAGCGGGCTGGGTCTTCTCACATAGATTAATTTTTTGAAGACAATCCCCCCAATGGCATGCCCATAGGCCAACCCAACGTACAGAATCCCTCATTCGAAAGTCTGTTTCCAGGTGAGTCTAGAGTATGTCAAGGTAACTAAGCTAACCATCACAAAACTGTAGTGGCAATAATCAAATTAGCATCTACCCACTCACCTGCAGGAGTGGCCTGTCCGCCTTACCTGGCCATTTCCCCTGTGAGATACATGGTGTAGAATTGACCTGTGTACTCTCAACATTTGAAGTCCTTGAGGGCATCTGGGAGAGCTTGGCCTTCAGCGACACCTACAGGATAGGGGTAGAAAGGAAGTGAAGGTGATAGAGAAGAGTCTGGAATGTAAGGAAAAGATGTGTGGCTCTCACTCTCCGAGGCTGAGGCTCCTCTGGGTGTCAGTCAGAAGCTTAGCCAACCTCTTCTGCACAGCCAAGCCAGGTTGCTATGTATCATGGATTATCAGAAAAGCCTTCTCTTTGTCTGTGTGTGAGCTGGAGCTCCTCAAAGGTGATTTGGAAGTTAAGACCACCTGTGTGGGATAGCCCTGGGTGGTCCTGGGAATGCACATATTTGAGAATCCCCAGGGCATTCCACACTACTGGCTGAGAACCAGCCCCACCACAGCACTTCTCCCCTAGTAGAGTCTTAGCCTGCCCATATCTGGTGACTAGATCTGCCCTCTGGCCAGCCTCTTAGGGCAGCTCTTGCAGAGGTGTGCAACTCACAGTCCAGAGAGTTGAGAGAGCTTACAAATATTTATTTTGTGTGATACTGCAATACAACCATTATCATCTGCCAAATTCACACTAGAGAACCATGCCATTGCGCTTAAAAAATTCTCGTATGATTTTTAGATAAGTTTACGATTTCATGTTGGGCTGCATTTGTAGCCACCCAGAGTACACATTTGACCCATGGATTGTATGTTGCACAGCCCTAAAAAGACTTAGTGAAGCACTTTTCAAGAAGGAAGGCTTGGGATCGAATGATAGCACTCACCTGCAATCAGTACCTTGGAGAATTTCTGTGTGCTCACTTCAGCCAGGTCAAATTGCAGCAGACTCTAGATCAAAATGCCAGCCTGGGAGTCGTGGTCCAACTCCCAGTAAGGTGGAGTCCTTGAGCTGAAATCACTGTCAGGCCAGCTTGCTTCCAGTGGGGTGTTGCAGGTGCTTTTTATTCTGTCCACTCAAGCTGCCCTGACCCAGCTGTGCAAGGAACAAGCAGAAAAAGCCAGACTCCGACAAAGAAAACACCATTTTTCTTCTTCCCCCCTGTGTAATCAATAATTCAACCTCATAAAGCAAGCCTGATGCCAGGGAGAGGGCTTACTGCAAAGCAGACAGAGGCATCCAGCATCCACATCAGCTTCTGAAACTTCTTTCTTTCTCCTTCTTCTTCACCAGTCCCAGGTTTGCCTCTGGTCTCCCAACCTCTGAATGCAAAACTAATGCATCTTGCTGAGATGTGGCCCAGTGCAGCGTGTGAGGAGCAGGGAGAGCCTGTAGAAGGCCTGGGGGAAAGGGGAGGAGATGAATTTAAATGTCAAGCAGATCTGTCAGTAATTATTGAAGTCATTTTCCCCTCTGTGGTAAGCCATGGGATGTAGAAATATACATACTTGTATTCATGGGTCAGAAAATATCCTTTGGACAGATGGCAGTCAGTATCAGAACTAAAGCAGTAATAGCAAACACTCACTTTGTACCAACCACTGTCGTGTGTGTGTGTGTGTGTGTGTGTGTGTGTGTGTGTGTGTGTCCATGACCACACATATGTATATGGAGGACAAAGAACAACATTGGAATTGTTCCCCAGGTGCCATCCACTTATTTTGTGTTTATTTTATTTTATTATTTTATTTTTGTTTTGAGACAAAGTGTTTCACTGGCCTGGAACACGATAAGTGGGCGAGGCTGGCGAGCCAGTCAGCCCCAGGATCCTTCTCTGTTCACACCTCCAGTGCTGGGATTATAAGTGTCTGTCACCACACCTGTTTTTTCTTTTGTAGTGGGTTCTGGGGGTTGAACTCAGGTCCTCACACTTGCAAGACACCACTTCACTACCAGCCGAGCCATCTCGCCAGTGCCCCAACCACCGTCTGTGTATTACATATAGTAGTCTATGAAATGCGCATCATTTCTCAATGTCTATAAAGTAAGGGAGACACATATTGGTAGAGAAACATTTCTGAGCCATCTGTGGATACATTTTCATCCAGATAAATATTTAATTCCAGGATGTAGAGTGCAGAGGGCCCAGTCCCTTTTGCATTTAAGATTCATATTTTTTTTTCTTTCATGTATGTGTGGGGGTAGGGTCATGTGAGTGCAGGTACCTGTTTAGGCCAGAAGAGGGTGTTGGATCCCCTGGAGCTGGAGTTACAGGTGGCTGTTAGCTGCCCCATGTGGGTGCTGAGGACCACTGAGGGCCCTCAGAAAGAGTAGCAAGTGCTCTTATCCATTGAACCATCTCTCCAGCCCCCAGACCTTTTTCTTTGTTTCCATATTTTAACTTTTCAGCATAACTATTGGGAGCACTGATTTTCTTCACAGTTGGATTTTCTGCACCCCATAGAACAGGTGCCATTTCTACAGTGGAAGGAAGGGATGCCACTGTTTGACTTACCCTCTCCTTCACTCCTTGCCATGCACTCCCCCATCCACTGCCTAATAAGGTGGATTAATAGGGCTGACATCCTCAGGGACATCTATTTGCTGCATTATAAAGCAGCATGCATAGCCACCAGGATAAATCCAAGAGCCCTGGGAGGCTAGTACCTCTCTAAAGACTCAAAGAGGATTAAAGTTTGAAATGCAAGGGTGTCTTGATTAAATTAGCAATAGTGTGTGGTGTGTGCAACAAACAAAACTTTTGGTCTGCAGATCCAACCTGTGAGAAGCTGCAGCTTTGTCTTAGTGTTGTGGAACCTTGGCTACTTGTGCCTCACAGGCCTAGAAATGAACTTCTGGTCGCAATCAGAAAGAGGTCCCACCACCGTGGGACCTCTAGGCACCCTTCAAATAATCCCTGTCTCTCTGTTCATTCATTCATTCATTCATTCATTCATTCATTCATTCATGTGGTGTGTGTGTGTGTGTGTGTGTGTGTGTGTGTGTGTGAGTGTGCAGGTGCAGGCTTTGGGCGTCATTCCTCAGGTGCCATCCACTTTGTATTTTGAGACAGAGTCTCTCATTGGAACTTGGCAAGTAGGCTAGGCTGGCTGGGCAGGGAGCCCCAAGGATCCTGCATCTGCCTCCCCAGCATCAGGATTACACGTGTGAGCCGCAGCACCTGGCTTTTTAATGTCCTTTCTGAGATAGAATTCAGGTCCTTATGTTTGCACAGCAAGCACTTTACTTACTGAGCTGTCTCCCTAGGCCCCATTCATTCATCTGATAAATACTACCGAGTCAATATGTGCTGGGCTCTATTCTAATTTCTGGGGCTTGCATGCTGTTAATAAAACTTCATTAGTAAAACATGTGTTGTAAGAGAAAAGCCAGGAAGCATCGGTCGGCTCTCTTAGCGACGTCTCCAGAAGTTATCTGTCTCCTGGTCTTGGCTGCTATCTTCTCCTGCCCTAACCCCTGGTGAGGGGTTGCGGGACCTCCTGGCCAGCTGTGCGTGTTGAGGAGAGCCCACCTATAACTGGCTGCAGCCCACACATCACTTCTTGCTCACAGTGCTGCCGAACTCATGCCAGGCCATAGCACCCTCCATGGAATATAACTGCTCTGGCAAGGAGCCCCACCCACGAGGATGGGTTGCATGCTGGCTTCTGTGATGTGAACCAGTCTGACACTCAGCTGCTCTGTGTTACTGCTGCATGGAGTAAGTCCAGACTGCAGAGAAGTAGCTCACTGGATTTATATTTTTCAATTTTATTCATTTGTTACTTAGAGATACAATCTATCTATGAATATATTTCCACCATAAAGCACTCATGTATCACAAACAGGGCTGCAGAGATGGCTCAGCCAGTAAAGTGCTTGCTATACAAGCAGAAGGACCTCAGATCTGATGCTCAGCATCCTGTAATCCTACCACTTGGGAGGCAGAGACAAGAAGACCTCTGGGGCTTACTGGCCAGCCAGGATAGACAAACTGATGAGCATCCAGGTTCAGCAAGAGACCCTGCCTCAAAAATAAGGTGGAGGCCTCTGACTTCACAGACAAGCACACACATAGCTGCATATAGGAACCATTCATATATCATAAATAAATAAAAAATGTTAAGTGTAGCTTTCTGGCTCTCTTGCTCTGATTTTACTCAGATATATAAAGTCTCACATGCAAGTATTTGCACATGTCCACCTATAGACACTGTCAAAGCACGTATTGTATTGCTTTTTTGTTTTTCCTACTTAAACATTGTGCTTAAATGTCAACCAGTAACTTCATTTTTCTCCTCATTGAGAATATCCCAGATCAGCATAGGGGACTATGATTTCCTTTAACTGTTGTTTAATATCCCGTAGAATAGGTGTACTATTTTCCTATTAAAGATATAAAGGTGTATTTTGTTTCTTAGTATAAATGTACAGTATAACTGTTCAAGCTGAAACTTTTAAATTATTATAGGACTAGGGCTTTACATCAGTGGCAGAGGGTGTACTTAGTATGCACAAAGCCCTGGGTTCTATCCCTAGTACCATACAGAAAATATGAACATATAATTTAGATCCTTTGTGGTATGGACAGATGGCTCAGTGGTTAAGAGCACTTGCTGTTCTTGTAGAAGACTGCAGTCAGGTAGTGTACAATCACCTGTAACTCCAGTTCCAGGGGTTTTTCACCCCTCTTCTAGTATCCAGTGGTACCTCACATGCACATATCATATACACATGTACATATGATTTAAAATAAAATCTTTTGGCACTTGTGTTGGTTTATGCTCTAAGCAGATGTCTGTGAGAAAGCTCTTTCTGGTTTTACTCATAGCCCTTCATCCATCAGGCTCAGACCTGAGCTCATGAGGTCTGAGTTAAAAGAAAAGCAGACTGACACAAATCCTCTGCCCCATGGCCCCAAGTCGTAGGCTTTGGAATACCCCCTTGTGGCTGCACTTCTCTCATTGGGAGCATATTCATTCCCAGGAGCCTCCAGCAGAAAAAGCCCTGTTCTACTGGAGGAAAGGAAGCTGATTGATTAAAAAAAAAAAAAAAAAAGGCTGCTTGGGGGTTTTATTTTAAAATATTGTGTTTCTTACTTTGATTTATTTTTTATGTGTATGAGTGCATTGCCTGCATATAGGTAAGTGCACCCATGTCATGCAATGCCTGCAGTCAGAAGAGGGCGTGGAATCCCCTGGAACTGGAGTTACAGATGGTCCTTAGCCACCATGTGGGTGATGGTAATCAAACAGGGGTCCTCTGAAAGAGCAACCAGTGCTCTTAACTGCTGAGCCATCTCTCCAGCACCCACAGGGGGTCTAGTTTTAAAAGGTCACTTTAAAAAAGATCCTTCATTCTCTTGCTTATGATTTTGAATGCTAAAATATTGCTCTAGTTTAGTTTTCTACCCACATGGCTACCCAGCATGCCTCCTCAGAGACATGCACTATTATCTCTTTGCTGTATAGTCTTCCAGAGATATTTTATGCCAATGTAAAGCATATGTACATATATGTAAATTTGTTTTACTCCCATATGCAAACATGGTAGACAGTGCAGTAGTTAATTATATAGATCCTAATACAGGCTTCCTAGGTTTGAATCCGGGTTCTGCCTGGCTACCATTTGAAGGACTTGGGGGAAATCACTTCATTGGTACCTGTCTCAGTTTCCCCATCTGTACAAGTCATGTTAGAGTTAGTACAATGAAAATGAATTAATATTCATAAAGCTCTGCAAACAAGATCTGGAATATAGGAAGAAGCAATATTTTTTGTTAAATCTTTGAAAAGAGAAGGTACAGAATGATGGGCTTGGTGGGGTACACCATTAATCCCAGCACTCGGGAGTCAGAAGCAGGTGGACCTCTGTGAGCCAAAGGCCAGCCTGCTCTACATAGTGATTTCCAGGCCAACAAAACGGAATTGTCTGAGGATACTTATTTTTATAACAAAACTTCTTGGCTGTTTCCTCGCTGTTTCATAGCTGAGAGCAATCCACTGTGAATAAGACAAAGAGCATTTACAGTTCCCTGGTGATGGACAGAGAAATTGTCCACCTTTGCTACTAAAACCACCCCTTGATGAATAACCTTGAGGATGGACAGTTTGTGTGTGTGAAATTCAGATAAGTTCATCAAGATGGACTCTCTGGGTCAAGAAGCATGTGCCTTTGTAGTGTTGATAGCTATTGAGCCTAATATTCACTGGATTTACATCTATCTACCCTGGTCTAGTGGTGAAGGACCTGTCTGCAGAGCCCAGGGGAAGGGTGCTAATAAATAGGAATTTTTTATTCCTCAGCAAAGTTTTAATTTGCATATCTCTGTATGATATTCCTGTTCTTTCTGTTCATCTATGAACTGCCCATTCCCTACCTCCATTTCTCAGATGGGCTATTATTTATATATGGCTTATGGATTTAGTGATATTTATTCCTTACTAACTACAGGACTTTTTTTACATATAAATAAGACTTTTCATTGTAATCAGGGGGCATGTATGTGGTGCCTTTGCATATTCATTGTATATGTGTGTGCATGTGGGCGCACATGTATGTTCGTATGTTTGGGGCCAGAGGTTGGCAGCGAGTGTCTTCCTCGATGCTCTCTACCTTATTTTTATTTGCTTTGTTTTTCTCTGCTTTTGAGATAGGGCCTCACACTGGACCTGGAACTCCCCAAGTGGGCTGGACTGGCCGGCCAGTAGGCTCCAGGAATCCTCCTGCCTCTGCCCCCCACCCCCAGTGCTAGGGTGACAGGTGTTCTCTGCTGTTGCATCTGGGTCCTGAGGATCCAACCAAGGCTCTCGTGTTTGGGTGGCAAGCACTTTACCCACTGGTCCATCTCCCCAACTCTCACTTTTTAGAGTTTTATTTTGAAACAGGGTCTCAAAAATAAGGCAGACAAAAAAAAAAAAAAGGCAGAGAGTGATTGACCTCTGGCCTCTACCTGCACAAGCACAAACATGCACACCATATCACACACACACACACACACACACACACACACACACACACACACGCCCTCTCCACATGGGCTGTACATTACCAGAGCAGCTACCTCCCAGGATTGTCTAGCAGGGCTAGAAAATCAATTCTTACAAGCATGCAGTTATAGAAAAAATGACACAAAATTGCATGTTTTAAAGCAAACCGAAAGTACTTCTTTACCTCTTGCTTGTGAGTTTTGGGCAGTTTGACTTTTTACTATTTCCACATGCCCAAACTGGCAATTCTCCTGGAGGAGTAGGCGCAACTCTGAACCACACCTGCCCAGACACCTGCAGGCAATTACTGGGTAAAGATTCCTGGACACTCATGGGATATGTTATAACTCGCAGCTGCAAAGAGCAGGCTGAGACCAGTATGATTCTGAGTCCAGTGTGAAGGCATTATTCAATCTTATCTGTCTAAAAATCTATAAAGATGGCCGCACATACCAACAGTCATCATGAGAGTGAACACACTCCCTGAAACTCCACCATCTTTGCGGTTTGTTGGCTGTCGTATTCATTACTCTTCTCATTGCTGTGACCAAATACCTGACAGGAAGCTACCAAAGGGCAGAAGGCAAATGACTCACTCACACACAGGACATCCACCTTTTTGACATGGTGATATGATACAGTCATGTACGAATGTGTTGGGCTGCTTTCATAGCTAGCCTGGGCCACATGGCCAGTTATAATTTAAGAAAGATGTCCATCAAGGCGGGGAAGGCATGCCAGCAGCGGGAGGGTTGGGCAGCTGGCTATATTGCATCTATACTGGGGAAACAGACAGTAAACAGAAAGTGGGGCTGGGCTATCAAACCTCAAGGCCCCCACACCCCCAGTTGACCCACTTCCTCCAGGCAGGCTCCACTTCCTAAAGGTTCTAGAACTTTCTAAAACAGGAACCAAGTGTTCAAACCCATGATCCTGTGGGAGACATTCCACCTTCTAACTATAACTGACCACTGTGCTGTGCTGGGTTATAGAGCCTAGGGGTAAGCCTGCATATGAGGCTCAAGCTACAGCTGACCCACTTTCTACTGATGTTACATAGAAAGTTATTAATCCTAAGTGACCAGCCCTCAGGCTCTGCATCTGGACAACAACAATGGTCTTAGGGACCTTTCTCATAGCACTTTCTTTTTTTTTAATTTTTATTTATTTCGGTATGTGTATGAATGTACTGACTGCATGCAGATGTGTGTACCCATGTCGCGCAATGCCGCATAGGTCAGAAGAGGGTGTTGGATTTCCCTGGAACTGGAGTTCTCCTGGAATTGGAGTTTCAGATGGTTCTCGGCCGCCATGTGGGTGCTGAGGATCGAACCCGGGTCCTCGGTAAGAGCGGTCGGCGCTCTTAACTGCTAGGCCATCTCTCCAGCCCTCTCATAGCACTTTCAATCAGTGTTAGTCAGTTTTCCATCACTGTAACAAAAATGCTGGAGATCATCAACCTAGGAAGAAGAAAGGTTTGTTTTGGTGGACAGTTCTAAAGGGGGTTATAGAGATGGCAGAAGTCAGTAAACTGATTGCTGTGAAATCCTGAGGATGTGAGTTTGATATTTAGAACACACATTAGAAGGCCGAGTGTCTTCAGACATGAATGCAACCCGTAAGCCAAATAAACCCTATGCTCTCCAAGTTGCTTTCAGGCAGCTAGGGCACTGAGGATAGCTCAGTTGGCGGAGTGCTTGCCTAGCATACTAAAAGCACTGGCTTGTGCCCCAGCACACACGGACTGGACATAGTGGCTCACACCTGTGAAGGTGGGGCAGGGTTGGATGTCCAGTGCTAGCTTCAGCTACACAGTGAGCTGCAGCCAGCTTGAGCTACAGGAGGTCCTGTTTCAAATGATAATCATAGGATGTAAGGGTTTTCCTGGATACCAGAAACTAGACATAGCCACTGTGTATAGTTCATTTAGTACCACACTAAAGGTCTGGACTTATGCTCTGCAGTACCCCATGTGGAGAAGGCTCAATCCTTAGTATGCACTGCTGCAGAAGGAGATCTTAGGTCCCTGAGTATGTACTGTTGAGGACAGTGCAACTCCAGGCTGACCCTCTTTCTTTCTTAGCTCCTTATCATAGGATGAGGTCACTACTTCACATGCTCCTGCATCACAATGAGCCTCTCACAACCTCCAAACCTCTCATGCGCACGCGCGCGCGCGCGCTCGCGCACATGTGTGTGTGTGTGTGTGTGTGTGTGTGTGTATGGGGGGTGCCAGAAGACAATCTCAGGTATTGTTCCTCAGGTACCATCCACTTTGTTTCTTGAGACAGTCTCTCACTATTCTGGAACTCTCCAATTAGGCTGGACTGGCTGGCTAGCAAGCTCTGGGGAATCCACCTGTCTCCATCCCTCCAGACTGAGATTACAGATGTAATCTGTACACCTGGCTTTTTACATTGGTTCTGGGGATCTGAACTCAGGTCTTCATGCATACACAGCACACTATTTACCCATAGAGCCATCTCCCAGCCCCTCAAGGAGCTTGTCTGCTCTTTGATGCCAATTTGTCCTAAGGGCAAAACTGCTTTCCAGAGAATGAGGCTTTCCTAAGGATACTGCCAGCTCTTCCTAATAACAGAGATAAGACCTAGATGTGTGGTCCTCCGGGCATGAGACAGTTTGAACAGAAATAACAAAAGAAATAAAAATCTCTGGTCTAGTACAAAATAGGGACTGATTAAAAAATAGACAATGCAACAAATAAATAAAAATAAAAAAAAAATTAAAAACAGACAATGGGACCAGGAAATAGCCAGTTAGTAAAGCACTTGCAATTTAAGCATGAGAACATGATTTCTACCCCCAGAACCCATTGAAAAAGTGGGGTGTAGGGCCTAGAGAGATAACACTGGTTTAGAGATCACACTCTTGTAGAGGACTTGAATCTGGTTCCCAGCACCCATGTCAGCTTGTTCACAACCACCTGTAACTGCAGCTCCAGAGGTTCCAATGCCCTCTTCTGACTTCTGGAGGCACAAACATGTGCATATAACCATACATACATGGAAACAAAAATAAATGGTTTTTAAGTTGACACACATCTATAATCCCAATGCTGAAGAGGCAGAAACAGGTGGATCCTTGGTGCTTGCTTGCCAGCCAATCTGGTTGACCTGGTGAGATCCACCCCAGTGGGAGATGGGCAGGTGGGTGAGAAATCTGACCCCTACAAGCTACACAAACACACAAACACACACACACACACACACACACACACACACACACACAGAGTCGACTTTGATTTGAAAAGCTCTTTATTCAAGGATATAAGTAACTAAAACAGCTATTGAAAGAATTTTGTCGAAAGCGAAAGGTGCCGGACATGTTCACCACAACTCGAGTACTGAGAACCTGCATGCCATCAGCCAAAGCAGCTCCCTGGCCCCAGCAAGTCTCCTTCCCTGTGGGAGGAGTTAAGGTTTGGGGATCAAAAGGGAGGGCTGGCTGGGCTTGGGACTGCACACATTAACCCGACTCCTCTGGGTCTGTGTTGCAGGGATCATGTACCGGAAGTCCTGTGCATCATCGGCAGCCTGTCTCATTGCTTCTGCTGGGTACCAGTCCTTCTGCTCCCCAGGGAAACTGAACTCTGTGTGTATCAGCTGCTGCAACACTCCTCTCTGTAATGGTCCAAGGCCGAAGAAAAGAGGCAGCTCTGCCTCCGCCATCAGGCCAGGGCTTCCCACCACTGTCATGCTTTTCACTTTAGCCCTTTGCTTGTCGCACTGCTGAAGCTAATGGCGATGCCACTCCCTCCTGCACTGTCATCCGGCCCTTCTCTCTCCCACATCCCCAAGGCTCTACTGGGTGTCCTTTAATTCTGGGTAGACAAGGGAGTCGTTTTGTTCCTTTTCAATAAGGCAAGATCGCCACATAAAATCACTCTCGTAAGCTCTGAATTGAATCAGTCTGAATTTCCAGTGTGTACTTGAAGAGGAGTGGAAATCCAGCTCCAATCCATGTAACCAACCATCAAGGTCAGCCTGGAAGAATCAGCCCCTAGAAGCCATTGATATATGCACCTGCCCATTTCCAAAGCCTCTAGTTTCCATCCTGTCTCTGATGGGGCCACAGTTTATTTGGGGGCTGCTGCGTGAAGATAAGGTTGCTTTATTGGGGTTGGGGAGGGTCTGTTTGCTGCTCAAGGCCTTTAAACTTGACATTCACAGTTCCTGTTCCCGTATGCCATTTTCTGTAGTGGAATCTGCTGGTTTGGTCTCTGAGTCAGTCTGTGGCGACTGCAGACTCAACTGCTGGGTCTGAGACTCCTCACGCTTGGCATCAGTCTGAAAAGTGCTTAAGAAAACCTTGTTAGTTCTCCTTGCAGAAGAGTTCCGCCTGGAAGACGCTAAGAAGATGAGCGGGCTGCGGGCCGAGCGGGCACTGGCGTAGCTGGAGCTGGCGTGCGCCCGAAGGCGCCTCTCCTGGTTGGCATGTTGCAGAGTCAGACGACAGCGGAGCACCTGGCCAAACACCCTCCGGAACTGCTGCGAGGACACATTGTAGAGCAGAGGGTTGACCACCGAGCTGAGGTAGAAGAAGGTCTCGGAGAAAGGGAGGAGGATCATGTAGGCCTTGAAGTAGGACTTGGTCCAGTCATGCTTGGGTTTCGCTGCAGCCAGGATCCTCCGAATCTGGTTGGGCATCCAGCACACCGCCAAGGTTACCACAATTAGCCCTGAGCAGGAAAGAACAGGAACAGAAAGAGAGAGACAAGGGGGCGGGGGATCAGCATGAGACCAAAAATATAAATAAACAAACCCCATAAAATATTTAGCCCCTCGGTTCTACTGCTTACTGGCTAGGACATGGTACCAATTTTTCAGCGCTGCGCTTGACAGCTTCTTTTCGCCACTGGCAAAAAGAGAATTTAACACTGTTTCAAGCTCAGGGGAATTGGCTGTGTTAAAGACTGTTAACTGCTTTTGACAGTGTATTTATACCCATGAATGCTGGTTAATTTTCAAAATGTTTTCATTTTTGGTGTGTATCCAGAAAATATTTCATGTTGGCCATAACTCTGGATTTGTCCTTTTGATTGTAGATGGGTCCATATGCTATAGCTGTATCAGATAATATTTGTACAGTAAAGAATGACTAAGACAGGAAGACCTGGTGAAAGAGTACATCAAATGGAGTCCTTTCCCTTTGGGAACAAAAAAAGTATATTATGACAATGATTTTGCATTAAATTTTAGGGGAAGCTGAAATCAAGGCAAGCATGGAGAAAGACTGCATGGTGGACATCTACTTATGTACATATCCATATGCATATATGTTTGGAAAGGTCTGCACACTGAGGTATACACACCTTGAGTGACAATGCTTCTCCTCCATCAGTACCTCTCCTTTTCAAACACTTTGAGAAGCAATGCCCCCTCTATCTTCACATGGGAAAGCATATTATTCCCACAAAACAAAACATCTAAAGAGAGATGCTCACTGCTTTGTGGTGCTAAGCTGAAGTGTGGCCTCCCAGGAATAATCAGGCCCTAGAGAAGAGGTCCTACCCAGCACCACATGCACCTCCATGGATGGAACTTTGGCAGTCTGAACACTCACTGGCACACCTCCATAACCTGCATTCTGGCATACATAATCATGGCTGTTTCTATAGTTCCAACAAACAAGTGAAATTACAGTGAGGAGATGTTACAGACACAACAAGAAACGGAAAGCTAGGGAACCTTTAAGTCTCTTCTCTTTCCCTCCCCCTCTTCCCCATCTCCCTCTCCCTCCTCTTTCTTTCCTCAAGAAGCTGAGACCTGGCATAGAAGTTTCCATGCAGAGAGCAGACAACTTACAGAAAGAATTTGATCCCACTCAGGGGTTAAAAGTGCATACTGCTTTTCCAGAGAACCAGAGTTCAGTTCCCAGCACCCACACTGAGCAGCTGACAACCACCTGTAACTCCAGATGCGACATCCTCTTTTGACTTCCCTGGACACTTACATTCACACACACACACACACACACACACACACACACACACACACACACAATTAAAAATAAAATAAATCTTTTTAAAAAGAAATTTGGATTTTCAGAAATGCTTCCTTTTTCTCTAAACTTGAGTCACCTATACACACTGGCCTGGTGATGGAGGGACCCCTGACCCTTATATAACTCAGGTGCACCCAAAACAAACCCTCATCCATCTAGCAGCAAGGAAGGCCTGGGAAATTCTGCTCCTCTGTGATTTTCCAAGGATTCTTCCTGTCAGATCTCAGCCCAGCCTTTGAAATACAAACCAGTCTGCTTATTTCTTCCCGTTGAATTTGCTACCCTGAGAACAGTCAGTAAATCCAAGAATAAAATAGGCAAAGTAACATATTGATCTGATAAAAAGGTGAAAAAGAAAATACTATCTCAAGTCAGGAGTAGATTCCAAATCACCTTGTTACATCTGCCGGATATGAACAATAACAAAAAACATCAATATTTTTCTGATTTAAGAAATAATACCTGCATAGGAAATGGGGAGCTTCTTTTCAGTGCTTTGAGCCCAGTTGCCCCAGCCACCCTTGCTGCTGCAAATTAGTTCTGAAGTTTCTGCTATTTTCTGTCCATGCAGCTCTGAGTTACTCATCCAGTATTTATTGTGGGGTAGGATGGAAGCTGACCATACATGGGGAATCTACATGTTCTCATGAAGCTTTAGGGGATTCCCCCCCTCTTCCATGTCACTGAATTTCACAGAGCAAGTCTTCATCTAAGAATGTTTTCTGAGAACAGAAATTGAGAATAGACTTACAGATGCGTGCTATGCTCTGCTGTTTTTCTTGGGAATCCAGAAGCTGATGAGAGGTTCCATGTTTCCCACAGACTGATCATGGAAGAGTTTTGAAAACCAACAGGCAAAAGCAGTGAGAAAAGAAGGAGGGGCAGCTTGTGGAAGAGGAAAAGAAGGAGGGCAGCTGTGGAAAGGGAAAAGAAGGAAGGCAGCTTGTGGAAGGGGAAAAGAAGGAAGGCAGCTTGTGGAAGGGGACCTGGGGTCAGACGGTGCTTTCCTTTCGCCTCGTGCTGCTCACCAGCTCTCCATCTCCTGCTTCCATGGCCCTTCCAGTAGTTACCTGAATGCACTTGCTTGGCGTCAGTTGTCCTGGAATGATCATCCCATCAAAAGAACCAGATTTTAGTTTAAAAAAAAAGGAAAAGAAGAGGAAAAGAAAAGATGAAGAACATGAGGAGAAGGAGGAAGAGGAGGAGGAGAAGGAGGAGGGGGAGGAGGAGGTAAGAGAAAGGACTGAGGCAGATTATGCTCTGTAGGTTACTTCCTAGTCTTAGCCAGGATAAAATCCTTGCTCTGAAATTGAAACGAGATAATAAATTTGAGATGGGTCAGTTTGAATAAATAACAGAAAACAGGAAAAACACAAGAATTCCTCAATGATAAGGAAAAGAAAGGTAAGTTGGGTTTTCTGGCTACAGAAGCCTGTAGATAGGATAGCAGTACTGACTTAGAAGAGAGACAACCAGGATCTGAGTTGAAAATGGTCCATATTTGAATAATACATCCAGCAGGTCTTGAGATATAACCAAGAATAATGAGCAGTTAGGCACATGCATCAGCACATGGGTCTCACTTCTGATAACAACCCAGTGAGGTCAAAGCAATTGCTATCCTCACTTAATGGACAAAAAAGCAACCTTCACAACTCCAAAATCCATGATATGGGATTTTTTTTTCTCCCTTAAGATCTACTGTCAGTTTCTCTGGCTTTCAGTTTGATACAAAAACATAAACAAGAAGGCTGGGGAAATGGCTCAGTACTTAAAGCACTTGCTGCCCAAGCTTAAAGGTCCAAGTCCAGATCCCTGGAACCCACACAAATGCCAGGTGGATATGGCAGCCTTCATATTATCCCAGCCTTGAAACGTGGAGACAAGGGTCTCCCAGATCAAGTGGGCTGGACACAGTAGCCGTTTTGGTGATTTCTGTGTTTGATGAGTAGCCCCTGCCCCAATGCATAAAGGGGAAAAGCAATGGAAGGCAATTTCTGACATCAGCACCAGGCCTCCACATTCATGCACACCCACATGTCCACACACATGCAAACATGCATTCACACACATGAAAATGGAAAAGAAGAAACATAAGCAAGAAAGTACCCATTAACTGTGACCTTTTGTAATGCAGCTCTGTCCACTGAAATGATATAATAGAAGCCATATATTTAATTTAAAAGTTTTAATCACATTCAAAAAGAAAAAGGAGGTGACATCAATTTTATAATGCCACTTAACATGCACATATACCCCAATTTCATATGTAAAAGCATATGGAATCAATATGAAAACTATTGATAAAATGGCTTTTCATTCCTTTTTCCATACTAAATCTTCAAAAGTCCATATGGCTTTGACTTTCATAGTACATCTCAACTGGGACCACTCAAGTCTGGTTAGAGGCCATCAAGCATGATAATGCTTAGGAAAATCACCTTCCTAGTCCTTCCTGTCCCTTTCCATCCTAGTCCCCAGCCACATACATAGTCATGTCAAACCAAAGCAGCCCTAAGAAACCTCCCACATAGCATGTCTTTGCAACACTACAATACAACCCCTGCTGAATTGAGATCAGATTTCTGAATGTGTATGTATAGCAATAGTGGAGAGAGCATTTCACCAGCCTCTGCATAGAAAGCCTTCTGCAGAAGGGACTGCCACATTATTCAAAGCCTAAATTATTCTCAAGGTACAAAAATATCTGCATTTCTCATCCCAGACCCTGCCTCTCTAGGATCACACAAATCATGCCGACTGCCTGGCACAGCTGTTGGCATATCTTTCCCCCACTTCAACTGGAGGTGAGAAAAATGGCTGCCTTTCTGTCCATGTTTCCAAAGATAATTTTGTTCCAGGAAAATGGAGTGCCAGGCATACAGGTGCAACCGATGACGATCGGAGGCATGTGCCCAGGGGCAGTGTGAGAGATCGGAGGCATGTGCCCAGGGACAGTGTGAGAGAGGCGAGCCTGTCTGGAACAGGAAGCCAACCAGTCCCTTTGTGCAGAATTTATCATTTCAGAATGGCAGGTGATTGCTCATTGTTGCATTTGAAAAAGAAAAGTTCATCATTTTTCATGATACACTGTTGAGAATAAACATCATATCATGTCCAGAGGTAACTTTCTATTCTGTCTGTTTGAAATTGGTTCAACTCTAGTCCCAGCTACTCTCTAGCTAACACAACTCTTTAAAGTCTTATTCAGGGCTTAATGGGGTGCATTAAAGATTTGACTAAATTTATGTTTGGCTGCAATCAATTTAGACTTGTGTATTACATTTGGGGAAGAAAAATCTATAATGCTTTGGTCTATGTGGTGCAGCCCACAGTTAAACAGCCTGAGCGTGAACTTGAATGAAGATGGTTGAACTGAGCCCTCTCACGCGGAGCAGGTAAACGTCTTAACTGGATTATTGATAGATCGGTATTATACTCCAGACAGCATTGCACTCTGGGTTTTGAAATACTCTCATATCTTATCTGTTTTCCCACATAAAGTACTTTTGTTTTTCCTCTTTGATCACCTCAGTATAGTGACAGGAGCCATTAGATGATGCCTCAGACACAGCCTTGGCAGAATAATGTTAAAAACAAAACAAAACAAAAAACACAGATGCAGGAGCTGAAAGAGCGCTCAGTGGTTAAGCATGCATACTGCTCCTGCAGAGGGACTCGGCTTTGTTCCCACATCAGGTGGCTCACAACCACCTGTAACCAGCTCCAGGGGCCCCAGCACCCTCGTTGGATTGTGTAAGCATACATGGCATGCACAATGCACAGACATACACACAAATAAAAGTCAACATGAATCTTAATAATAATAATAATAATAATAATAAAAACAGATGCAGGCTCTGGGGAGATGGCTCCGTGGGTAATGTGTTTATTGTGCAAGCATGAGGATCTGAGTTTGATTCCCAGAACCCATGTAAAGCTGGACACGGTAGCGCACATGTGATCCTAGTGCTCCTGTGGCCAAGTGGGAAATGGGAAGGAGAATTCCTGGAAGCTCAGAGGACAGCTAGCCAGGAGAGCGCAGTGGGGAACAAGGCAGAGGGTAAGGATGAAGCACCTGATGTCCTCTCATGCAGGTTCTTGCATTCACATGCCCATATTCACACATGGAAACACATACGCGCACGCGCGCGCGCACACACACACAGAGGAGAGACAGAGAGAGAGAGAGAGAGAGAGAGAGAGAGAGAGAGAGAGATTGAAATAAAACACTCTCCCCAAACCAGAAGCAATATAGACGTCCACTGCTGTGCTTTTCCACAGCCTGACATTTCTGTGGCATCTGAGGCAACAAGTTAGTTTAGTTTACAGGTGCATTCTGTTTTTCAGCCTGGGATGGGGCAGCATTGACATGTCTGGCACCATGCTCTGCTTTCTCCTTTCTGACCTTTAATGTGAAGTTCACTATTGAGTATACCCCAGAATTCATTTCAGATCTTGGAGGATGGAACAGTAAGAAGAGCGTACTCCTGTGTCACAAATGAAACTGGAACTCAGTGGTTTGCACCACTGTGTCTCAGAGCATAGGACTCCCTCTCCAGGGCTCACAGCTCTGAGCACCCTACATTATGCTGATAAGTAAGGCTTCCATGATGTGTCAGTTTCCAGGAGTCCATTTAGGCTTATGCGTTAACCCATCAGTATGGGATGTGGTGAAAGAGAGTCTACACAACACTTGATCATATTCCAAGCTAGGACAATCTCCCCCGAAAACAAGCATTCAGCAAAATTCTGAAGTACATAATTCCCACCCAAATAAAAGTAGAACTCCAGCCCGAGGCAGCCTAGAGTATTTAGGAAACAATAGGACTTTAGTATATGACGTGACGACCCGGCTCACAAGGACTCCATCTGCCTGCCTGTTCATGCATCCATCATCTGTCATCTACCTGCTCATCTGTTCATCCATTTATCCAGTCATCTACCACCAATCTATCTATCATCTATCTATCATCTAGCTATCTATCATCTAGCTAGCTATCATCTAGCTATCTAGCTATTATCTGTGCATTATCTATCTAGTTATCATCTGTTTCTCTATCATCTGTCTCTCATTTTCCATTCACCTTTGCATCCATCCATTCACTTACCCATCCATCTGCCACCTATCTGTTCATCTGTCCATCCAATTATCCACTGATCTATCATCTGTCTGTCATCTGCACAGCTACCTAGCTATCATCGAGTTCTCATTTATCCTTTATCTATCTGTCCACCCATTCTCTGTCCATCTATCCTATATCAGGACTTACTTAAAAAGTGATATTAAGCTGGGTGATACATATTTGTAATCCCAGCCCTGAGTAAGTGAAGACATCTCTGGGGCTCACTGGCCAGCAAGCATAGCATACTTGATAAAATTTCCAGGCCAATAAGACACTACCTCAAAAAAAAGAAAGGTGATTGGTACCTGAGAGGTCCTCTGGCCTCCACATGCACTTCCACACACAGAGGCACAAACACATAAACACACACATACATATACATACACAGGTAATATTTACCAAGTCTAAGTAGAAAAATCTGAAATTTGATCTTTATTCCAAAACAGGAAGTTTCTGTGGTCTAAATAAATCCCAAAGAATTCCTTTTCTACCTAGTGTCAGAGCCCCACTTTGCTGAGCTATGAAAACCTGTGGGTACAGTGGACTTACTGAAGGTGACCCCAGTGTCCTATAGTTATTGCTTTGCCCTATCCTTCCTGTTTCTACTTTCCAGATCTAACTCTGGTCATAGCACACAGGAATTAGGCATCCTTTATTGTTTCTGTTTTCTGGTTTCTATTCTCAGGAGTTTCTTCTTCACATAGCAAATACTGCTTGATGGGTAATGGTCTGTTATGGACCCTGTCCTAAATAGTAATGATGAAGAGAGCTATATGGCTCAGTCTTATTTTCTCAGGACCACAAGAAAGGTCAGGTTGGAGCACTAAGGAAGCATGGGATAGGTACTGACTGACCTCACGAGCAGGATCAACCAGACTGAAAGTTAGAGGGGTACTCTGTTAGCCTTACCTGTCAACTTGACAGCCTGGCTTCACCTGAAAAGGGAGTTTCAATCTCGGGATTTCTGAAATCTTATTGGCCTGTGAGATACTGTCATGGTTATTAACTGATGTAGGAGGGCCCCGCCCATTGTGTGTGGCACAATTCCCTGAGCAGGGGGTTCTGGGTTGTGTATTCTGGGTTGTATATGAAGTCTAGCTAGCTAGCACCAGCCTGCAAGCAAGCCAGCAAGGAGCACTCTTCTGTGGTTTCCGCTCCAGGTTCCTGCCTTGACTTTTCTCCATGATGGACTGTGTGCTGAAACTGTCAGCCAAATAAACCCTTTCCTCCCCTAAGTTGCTTTTGGTCAGTGTTTTATCACAGAAACAGAAAGAAAACTGGAATGGAGGGGCTAGGGAAGATGATCCAGTCCCCCAAGTGCTGAGCAGGTAGTTCTGGGATATGTATGAAGTCACTGGGAAGACAATGACTTGCTGGCCAGAGCCGAGCTTTATCAATGAGCTACAGATTCAGTGAGAGACCTTGTCTCAAAAAATAAGTTGGAGGGGCTGGAGAGATGGCTCAGTGGTTAAGGGCACTGGCTGCTCTTGCAGAGGGCTTGGGACCCAGGTTCAGTTCCCAGCACTCACATAATGGGTAACAACTGTGCGTAACTCCAGTTTCAAGGGATTCCCTTTCCTGGCCTCTTCAGGCACTGCATGCATGGATGCAGTTTACATATATGCAGGCAAAACACTTATGCAGAACACTCATACATGTAAAATAATAAATATATAAGGTGAAGAGAAATACAGGAGGACACCAATGTTTAGTTCTTGCCTCTAAATACATGTATACACACACACACACACACACACACACACACACACACACACAGCAAGAGTTAACTTGGAAGAGAGCAATGAAGGCCAAGCAAGATTCGGCAATGTTCAAAATGGAAGAGAAAAATAGTAGCTTACCTCTGAGCCTGGCAAGGCTCAGCAGGGTTACAGGAAGTGCTGGGTGGGACAGTGGAGCCCCAGCGTGGTTAGAGAACAATCCACCAGGCTTTCAGGACCATAAATTAAATTCCATATAGTACGACGAAGGAACATCTGCTGTCAACTGACATTTAAATAGCAATTGCCAGTGGAAAGTAAGCATATGGTTAGTTGAATGAAGAGCCAGAGAGAAACAAATACATCCCATAAAATGTTTTAGGGTTGTCTCAATTTATATGTTGGTGTTTGCCAATCTGTTCCCACAAACTAGTGGAAACCTTGATCTCACTCCCTGACCTTGCCTGACCAGAGAAGCCCAACTGATATGAACTTTGGTTTACTGTCCAACATCTAAGACAACAAAGGGTTACTACAATAGCAACGGCATCTGAAGCTCATTAAAAATGCAGATTCTGGGGGCTGGAGAGATGGCCTAGTGGTTAAGAGCACCGACTGCTCTTGCAGAGGACCCAGGTTCGATCCCCAGCACCCACATGGTGGCTGAGAACCGTCTGTAACTCCAGTTCCAGGAGAACTCCAGTTCCAGGAGAATCTGAGACCCTCTTCTGACCTCCACGGCACTGCACAACAAGGGTGCACAAACCTACATGCAGAAAGTACATTCATACACATAAATAAATAAAATTAAAATAAAAAAATTTAAAAAATGCAGATTCTGAGGGATGGGGAAATAAGTCAGTTGATAAAGTGCTTTTTTTTTAAGGGCATGGTGTTTTTTGTTTTTTTTATGTGTATGAATGTACTGTCTGCAGGTAGGCTTGTGCACCCATGTCATGGAATGCCTTGGAGGTCAGAAGAGGGCGTCAGATTCTCCTGGAACTGGAGTTAAAGACGGATCTCAGTCACCATGTGGGTGCTGGGGATTGAACCCAGGTCCTTTGCAAGAGCGGTCAGCACTCTTAACAGCTAGGCCATCTCTCCACCCCCCTGATAAAGTGCTTTCTTTGCAACCATGAGGCCTGGAGTTCAATCCCCAACACTCACTTAAATAAGCCAGTCTACTCTAAGCCTGTAATCTCAGGGCTGTTGGGGAGAGGGTAGAGCCAGGAAGATCCCTGGGGTTTGCTAGCTAGCCAGTCTTGCCTATTTGGCAAGCTTCAGGTGAATCACAAAAGAATGAATTGGCACATGCCTTTAATCCTAGAACTCAGGAGGCAGAGGAAGGTGATTCTCTGTGAGTTCAAGGCCAGCCTGGTCTACAGAGTGAGTTCCAAGACAGCTGGGGGTATAGGGAGACCCTGTCTCAAAAAGACAAAAAAAAATTTTTTTTTAATGAATTGGACAGCTCCTGAGAAATAACATCCAATATTCTCCTCTGGATCACATGCGATGGTGTCCACAAGTGCACACAGGAGTGTGTGCACACACACATGCATGCGTGTACACACACACACACACACACACACACACACACACACACGATCTGACCTGGAATCACTAAATCAGACTCTGATGGTGGAGTCCATGATCTGGAGTTAAGCTCTCAGATGACTACAGAAAGCATTTTACTCAGAGAACATAGAAATGGACAGGACATTCGGACATCGGGTGGGCTCTGGGATGGGCTCTAGCTCTGTCTCACACTTGCTTTTGAGGCAGGCACCACGTTTTAACATGCATCTGCACAGCAAGCTGCAGAATCTAAGTTCATCTCCTTGACAACCACCTGCTCACCTTGGGTCCTGTCTCCCATCTGTGTTCTGCTCTTTCTTCCTCAGTTTCTCTTTCCTTTGCTGCTCCCTCCCTCTTCCGCTTCCTTGTTTTCTCTTCTTTCCATGGTTCTCTGGTATGTAAGGCAATGACATCTGTTTTCTCTTCCCTCACACTTTCTCCTCTTTGATCCTTTCCAAGATGACCGGGTGCACTTGTACCAGCACACATCTCTCCCTGTCCACTATTTTCCAGAACAGACCTGAGGAAGCCACTGAGTTATCTGGAAGTTTCTTATAAGCCAAGGAACTCTGACTAGCAAACAGAGCTATCACTACTCATTGTTAAATTTTTCAAATATAAGTAGGGAAGCATAGGCTACAATGTGATTGAGATACAGTTGGCCTTGAACTCAAGCCACTCACTCAGTAAAGTCAGCTGCACGTCCACGTCAAAAAAAAAAAGCTGGCCATGGACTCAAGACACCCACTCCACAGTGCCAGCTCTATGTTCTATATTAGTAGGATGTAATCAGCCATGATTTAAGGCATCCAACTCTGTAGAACCAGCACCAGATCCTACATCAATAGAATATAGTCATCCCTGAATTCAAGATACCCACTCTGTAGAACCAGTTCCATGTCCTGCATCCTATGATTCTCTTAGGACTTATTGGGAACTCATGCAGTGTCCCCTGAGTGTAGTGACCTTTGTTTAAACAAGTCAGCCTTCTTGCCCTCCTTTCTATTGAAGATGGAAAAGCTCTTGGGGTTTGTTTTTAGAAAAGAGCATAAACCACAGCTTCAAAATGTTATAAATACAACAGATGGCTGCTTCCATTCATGAAAACAGATGGTTGGATGTCCCATGCTAGCCCTAGCAATTTGATGGAGTCCAAGAAAGCACTCTCTCCTCAGAGAGGCTCACTTTACAACATGGAGGCCAAAGACCTCTGAAATGGGGCACAAAGGCGAATTCCAAATAGCCTGCAATTTGTTAAGAACGCCATCAATCGCATACTGCTCTGTAAGCTTTACTACGAGACACAAACGAAATCTCTATGGTAGCAAATATACATTTCAAGAATGATCCCTCTTCTCTGGGATTTGCAGGACAGCCACTTGAACTCAAAGTTAATGGCATTCTGGGTCATTGCTATGGTTTGCTATCTGGGTTCCTTCATGATGCATGGTAAAGGAAACACTGGAATTCATTGAACACATATGTCTTTATGTGCATCTTAAGTGTATGGAGTTTTCTATGCAAGCAATCTGCTCTGAATGCATTGATAGGAAGGTCCTCCAGCGTGGTGTAGCTACAAAAGCCCACAGTGATTTCTCAGTGTGAAAATACAGCAGCTTCTCCCTTAGTCACACATAGTGCAGGAGTATATGGCAGGAACAGAGGCATGATGCCCTAGGAGCCTGCCGGGGAAGCTGTGAGCCATGTGAAGGAGAAGCTCTCAGCTGCCAAATCCACCAGCATGGAAACACACTTACCACTCAGGCAAAGGCATGCCATGTTGACACTGATTAAGGCCTGAAAGCCCGCACTTCTTTTCCTCTTCAACTTTTGTGTGTGTCCATGTGTGTATGTGTGTGTGAAGTAGATATCAAGTGTCCTGCTCAGTTGCTTCTCACCTTAGATTTGAGAATTGAGATTTGAGAATGGAGCTCAAGGACTCTGCTAAACTCTGTCAGTGACCCCTAGGGCTTCACTTGTTGCCTTCTCCCTGATATTGGAATTGTAGGTATTCATCACCCACCCACATTCAACTTTTTTACTTAAGTTTTAGGGATCAAACTCAGGTCCTCATGCTTGTACCCCAAACTCTTTATGAATTGAGCCCAGCCCTGGAAGCTTAGACTTTTTAATAAAATGTGGCTGTCTATAAATAGAAAAGAATTAAAAGGTCTACACAGAAATGACTTCAGTGATTGTCATGTTGGTGAGAGAATGCAATTCCCAGAGCAGTGACGAGACACCCAAATTTGTGCAGGATAAGCTTCCAGGCTTCTCATGTGGTGGTGTTTGTCCTCCTGTGAGCTCCTCTTGGAGTCAGAGCAAGCCCATAATAGAGAAGCAGTACAGGAATTGAGCAGTGTGGAGACAGACCAGCAAGCCTGCATATTACTCCTGCCCCTTCTCACTTCTTCACCTTCCTTCGTGGAACCCAGAGCATGGGAAAACCATGTCTAAGTTCTTGTGACTGGGACAGAGGAGCAACTAATCAAAACCATCCTTTATTGGACTGAGGGTGGACGGTAAGCATCAGAGAGAGGATGATGGAACCAATGGCTTCCTCTTTAGGGAGGGGAGGAGAACTCCTTTGCAACTAGATTGGTGCAGAAGAGAGAATGTGGTTCTGAAAGGCTTGGAGTTGGGAAGTACAGGAGCTCCGTTGTACATAGTAAAGCTATATGCCAGCTACGATGTCCTGCTACTGCTGCAAGTTAGCACTGAGGATAAAAGGCAAGATATGATTTCTGCCCTCTCTGGTCTAAATATGGGGTGTGTGAGAGCCCAGGCAGCCATGCAAAATATCATTGACTGAAAGGCTTAAGCAGACGCTTATTTCTCATAGGTAAGGAGGCCTTAAGTCCACCTTGCCACTAATGAATTTTCTCTACACTAAGCTCACCTTGCTTCTTGCTAAGATGGCTCCATAGGGTACAGAGTATAGTAAAGGTCAGCGGGTGTGACAAGATACAGAACACCACATTTCCCAAAGAGACTTAGTGGAGGGTATTCATTTGTTTTAGAATTACTCACCCCAAGTCTTTTAAATCCCAGGCCCCACAAAGATATTACAATGTTTGACAGAGCAATTGGAGGTTAAGACCTGGAACAGAGGATCAGCATATAGCCTAAATGGGGGGATCTACAGAAAAATGATAAGGAAGGTCTCAGAAGAGGAACAGGGAGAGACAGAACACTGTTATGTCCAACCTCTAACCTGGATGGCCTCAGGAGAATGAAAGCTGACAACTACAACTAAATGTCCATCTGTGCACAATGAATTCATCTCAGAAGAGGACTTAGTGTAGCATGCAGATGGCAAGGCGGGCTCCCATTCCATTCAAGCCAATCACTGGTATTCCAGGAACATATTTCCTGGCCACATCTGATTCTGTCTCTACCTCGCCTGGGAAATGCTACCATCAAGGCCTGCCTAGAGACATTTTCAGTGAAACAGAGATCAAACCGGCTGCTGAGAAGATTGAATGAGATAATGGAGGCCCAGTGCCAAGTAGAGGGCCTGCCACCAGGTAAAGGCCACTGTGGTCATGACTATGATCACCACAGTCACTTCTGACTAAGCCCTCCCTCTCCAGCAAAACAACCATCACCAATGTAGCATGTCCACAAGGATCTCCACCTCTCCTTCTACCACCATCACAGCTACCATAGCCACCATCACCTCCACTTTTTTTTTCAAAGCCTATTTTTATTGAAGCTCTGTGCATTTCACAAAAAATTACAAATCACACTTTTACGACCACAGAAGGACCGTCTGCAATTGATTCTACTTCTACCTCTACGTCCAGCATCATCTCTGTCTTTACCACCACTGAATGACTGTCCATAATGAATCCACCTCCAGTCCTCCCTATTTCCACCTTCACCACCACTGCTACCACCTGCTCATCATCATCATCTTCATCATCATCATTTCTACCACCAACAGCACTACTACCACCTCCACCTCCAGCATCATCTTCACCTTCACTACTGCTACCACCATCTCCAGCATTATCTCTATCACCACCACTGCAACCTCTAGTACCATCTCCAACTATACCATCATCTCTACCTCTACCATTACCTCCCCCTGCATCATCAAATCCATCTCCTGACCAACTCCACCTCTATCATCTTCCCCACTTCTACCATCATCTCTACCTCCACTATCATCTGCACTTCCGAACCAATGCTACCCTTATCTCCACCTCCATTTCCACGTTTACAGCATTACCATGATGGTGCCTTCGCTATTATGAGCTCTATTACTACTTTCATTATCATCACCATTTCATTATCTCCTCCACCATCCATGAGTACCATCAGTGCTACCTCATCACCAGCATCATATGGCAAAACAATTCCTTTCAGGAACCCAAAGTCACAGGTGGCTCCCAGAAAGATTCTTCTTCCTATTATTCAATAGCAGAGAGAGTACTAGAAGTTAGATCTGTTTGATATCCAGAGTCTGTCTACTACCTGGAAATAGAGAGCCCAACACTCTTATCCAAGGCCCTAATGTACTTACCTATCCCCCCCGCCCCCCGCCACATACACATTTTGGTTTTGAAAGTTAAAGACTAGAAATCAATACAGGGTAAGGGTACAAGAAAGGAAAAAATTCAAAATCCTGAGAAGCCTGGGTCCCTAAATCCTTTCCCAACTTCCTATCATCATACAATTCTCTCAAGAAGAAGGACAAGAAACAGAGATGCTCCAGAGCTATCTGATCACCTGGTCAAGTGACCATGAGTGCTTCACCTCAGTGATCTTGAGCCTTATTTATACATCATTCAATCAATGATGGTAGAAGTGGCGATGATGATAGAGATGGAGTTGATCGGGAGATGGATTTGATGATGCAGGTGGAGGCGATGATAGAGGTAGAGATGATGGTATAGTTGGAGATGGTACTAGAGGTACAAAGAAAGGGGAGGAAGGTATAATAGCCAGGACTTGAATTGTAGCCCCCTACTTACTAGCAATATAACATGGGCTTGCATTTCTGTGGAAGGTATAAAATAACAGCATCCATTTTATTATTGATAGGAAAACCAAAAGACGGGAGTGCATTCCATGCATTGAATAGAGCAGTCATTGATGAATGACTGTTCACTACTAATTACAAAGTCCAATCAGATGCTCCATAACAGAGGCAGCTCCAGTATACACAGTGCATGTATCACAGACACGATTTTTAAGTGCTTAACTTATATTTGCTCCATTTTATTTTATTTATTTTATTTTATTTTGTGTGTGCATGTGTGTTCATGTATGGGCAGATTCATGTACACATGTGAATGTATGCATATGAAAGACAAACTCAGGTGTTGTTCCCTAGGCTTCCACCCTCCCTCCCTCCCTCCCTCCCTTCCTTCTTTTCTTCCTTCCTTCCTTCTTTCTTTTGTCTTCTTTGAGACAGGAAAGTTGTCAGGTAGGCTATACTGGCTGGCCAGTGGTGAGCTGCAGGGATCCTCCAGGCTTCACCTTCCCAGTGCTGAGAATACAAGTGCGAGTCACCATCTTCAGCCTTTTACACATGTATTCTGAGAACTGGATTCACGACGTCAGGCACTGTATCAACTAAGCCATCTCCCAGCCCTAGACTTGCTTACTCAGACATTACCAGAAGCCCCATAGGACGCCCACTCTCATTTCATTGCTATTGCACAGTTAAGAAAGCTGCCATATAAATGGATTAAATGACCTGCCAAGCTCACAGAGCTGGCAAGCAGCAATGCCAGGGGCTTGACCCCACCAACTGGGCCAGAATCCATTCTCTTAACCACTGCCCTCGGCTGATCTTCCTCATCTGAGAACCATGTCAGGGGATCAAGGAAGAGATGTGCCTCCAGTCTCCACTGCAAATTAAGATAATTCAATCCCAAAATGGCCACAAGTTCAGGAATGAATCTTTTCTTGCAGATGTCACAGTGAAGAACAAACAGAAGTCAGCTGTCAAAAAATAAAGATTCCTCTAATGCATTTCTGTGACAAGGAAAGGTATTGTCATGAAACAGCTACAAGGAACACAGCAAACTTCCTTGTTACTGAGAGAGAAGCTTGATGGATTCAAAGAATAAAACCAGCTTTGAATAGCAGCACAGCAGGCTCAAGCATTGCAGAGCGTCTACTTTTGATGGGATTTATTTTTATGAGAAGCAAGAACTCCCACCCCACCCCCATTGCTATGCAGGGAGGAACAGTTCCTCCAAAAGGAACTTTCTTATGAAAATTTATTTAAATTCCAAGTGGAAGGGCCTTTCTCATCCATCCTGGGCTGGCTCAGCCCTGCCCATAAATATAGTCTAGAATTCAGTCTCAAGTAAATTAGAAAATGAGTTGGGCTCTGTATTAGAAATTCCTGGAAAAGAATGCTAGAAGCAGAAGTAAAAGACTCCAGTAGTCAGGTCACAGGAGAGATATCGGAAGAGGAGTACACAGGTGCCTGGCGCCTACTGCACGTGACCGAGAGCTGGAGGTCCCCAGTGGAATCAGTAATGCTCCCTGGAAGGTGGAGATGCTATCAGGCTTCTTAGAGAGTGATCCGTAGAAAGAACAATCAGATGAGGAAGCCTTCCTGTTAATGACTTGAAAACTAAACGGCCATTGCATGGCAGGAGAGGAATAAACCCTTATAGGTGCCTTCTTCTATTAACAAGGACAAAAAAAATCTTTAAAGGTATAGTCTCACAAATTTGGGAGCACTAAGTGTAATTTCTCCCATCCAAAGGCAGCTGAGGTCTGCTTTATTATGCACAGTAAGTAGAGTGTAGCACAGTGCAGTGCAAGGTCCCGAGTTCGTTTTTAAAGCTATTACCTGTCCATGTTGTAATCTGTTGTTATCATTACTGGAGAAGCAAATGGCACACTGTCTATGTGCTGTACTCAGTCACCTCCTTCTCTTTGGGTTTCCTTCCAAAGGGCACCCTCATTTGAAATGCCATCTTCCTGGGATACACAAATTCTATGCAGTATCACCAGTCTCCAGGGACACCCACACCCATAGCCCTCTAGAGGGAAGCTCAGTAATTCCCCAGGAAAGTCACCTTCTGGCCTTGGAATGGGAGAAGGCCAGGACTTCCCCTAGACCTGTTGGAGACTGAAACCATACTAGAATCTAGGGACACTGGGCAGGGTGAAGGAGACTAGAGCTGGGGAAATGGCTCAGGGGTTAAGAGGGCATAATGCTCTTGCAACAACCCAAGTTCAGTTCCCAGCACTTATGCTGAGTGGCTCACAACTTCTTCTAACTCGAGCTTCAGGGGATCTGATGTGGCCTTCTACATCTGCATTCATGTGCTCAGACTCATACACAGATATATAGATATATACACACATAATTTTAAAATAAAATAAATCATTTTTAAAAAACGATGAAGGAGACTAAACATTTCCTTCAGGGAGATGAACCCCATTCAGAAAGGGACAGACTGGGTAAAGGGACAGTGGAAGCTTCTGTGCATCAGGAACTCAACTGCACCAGGAAGAAATGTTTCCATTATGTGTGCCTTAGCATGTGTGTGCCTGAACTCACACAAACATGAGCACACACACACACACACACACACACACACACCAATTTTTATTAAAAATTTTAAAAGGAAGAAGAAACCCAGTGTGTAATATCAGAACTACCTTAGGACACCCTTGCCTTGTGTCTGCACAGCCAGGCACCCTCATGATCACCAACTTTGGCCTTAGCTTGCTGGAGACTTACCCAGCTTTACCATGCTACAATTGGTAGAAGACAGGGCAAGCTTCACCCAAGCCCTTCTGGGTAGACAGACTTTTTTCTCTTCCCGTCTTCTGCCAGACATCGAAACCCCAGTTTGATGGTAGCACTGCAGCAAGGGGAGCCTTAGAAGCACAGCAGCCCCTCAGAGAGCAGTATGGAACCCTGAGGAGCAAGTTATTGACCCTTCTGTCCTTCTTGCCATTGATCATAAAACTGGGAAATTAATATCTTCCTTACTGGATGAGCAGAAGGAATACAAAATGAGATTTATGTCGATAGCTGTTATATTGATAATCAATGTTATTTCCCTTCTGCTTCCTTGATTCTGAGTTTGAAGGAATGACAAAGTGGGTCTTAGTTGCTTTCCTGCCTCGTGCATGGATTTCTGTTCACTGTGGTATCTGGATGGTGAGGTAGGCATCAGTTTTGTAGCTAACCAGAGAGTTATCTGGTTCTCTCTGCTGAGATGGGGGGCGGGGGTGGGGTGGGGAGAATACAGGCATGCACAGGTAGAGGCCAGAGGACAAGCTTGAGAATACAGGCATGCGTATGTAGAGGCCAGAGGACAAGCTTGGATTTGGTCTTTGTTGAGGTGGGGTCTCTCTTTTGATTTCACTGCTGCATATGACAGCTGGTCTACAAACTACTAGAGATTCACCTGTCTCAGCCATGCATCTCGCTCTGTGGTACTGGGATTAAAGGCCTGTGTGACCCTGTCTGGCTTTTACATTCTGGAGATTCAAATTTAGGACCTCATTCTTGCATGGTAAGCTCTTTGCACACTGAGCCATCTCCTCATCCCCCTCCTAAGAGCATCTTCATGCGCCTTTGAGGATTTTTACCTCTGACTCAGTCCCTGGCATTCAGGAGGGGTTGACCTCATCCTCCACTCACAAGGCAGATAGCTGGTGAAGCAGTGGATAATCAGGCTATAGGAGCCAGTTCCTTTCCTGATGAATCTGGGGTCTAAGCCAGGCCACCCAGAGCCAGCTTGGACATGTGCTGGAAGCCCTAGAGAGCAATCCTCTGTTGGAGCTGTTCAAAGAGGGAAATGCAAGCCTATAAGGTCAGGAGTTCCTCGACAAGGGAGAGACTGCTCTGAGTCTCCCCTTCACCACTACAAAAAGGAAAAGCAGACAAGAAGCAAGGTGTGGTGGTGCACTTCTAATCCCAACACTCTGGAGACTGAAGCAGGAGCACTGTGCATCCACAGCTATAAATTCAGTTCCATGAGTTAATGCATTTCTCTCTCTCTCTTTTTTTTTTTTTTGTCTTTTTGAGACAGGGACTCTCTCTAGCCCCAGCTGGCCTGTAACTCATTCTGTAGTAACTCATTCAAGACCAGGCTGGCCTTGAACTCACAGAGATCTTAGCCACCATGTGGGTGCTGGGAACTGAACTTAGGTCCTCTGCAAGAGCAGTCAACGCTCTTAACCACTGAGCCATCTCTCCAGCCCCTTTTTGGTTTTTTGAAATAGTAGTCCAGCATGACCTCAGAGTCCATATGTAGCCAAGGTGCAGTAGGTTTTCCTAAATTCCTGGTCCTCTGGACTCCACCTTCTGAGTGCTGAGATTACAGGTGTAAGTCACCTCTCTTGGCTTCCTTGGTTTTCATTGTGGCAGTAGCTGTACATTTTGCTTAAACCAAATTGAGTATGGTTTGCCTGCATATGTGTGTGTGTGTGTGTGTGTGTGTGTGTGTGTGTGTGAGAGAGAGAGAGAGAGAGAGAGAGAGAGAGAGAGAGACCTATGTTTGTGTACATGCTCATGTAGGGAGAGGGGTCAATGCACCCATTGTTCCTGTGGAGACCAGCAGCTGACACTGGGATATTTTTCTTAGTCTCCCTCTGCGTTATTTTTTGAGAAAGGGCCCCTTCACTGAACCTGGAGCTCTCTGTTTGGCTCAGCTGGCTGCTTGGCAAGCTCTGAATTCTCCTATCTCTACTTCCTTGTAGCTGCATTGGAGTCAGGTGTGGCCACGCCTGGCACTTTTAGGTAGTAGGTGACCCAACTCAAGTCTTCATGCTTTCTACTCAGCCCCAAGTGAATATGATTTTCTTTTACTTCCATCTATAAGAGTCCCAGTAACACAGATTATTTCAATTTAGTAATGTACAGAGGAGATTCTTCCATTGAGGAAAACAGTGCCCACTCAAGCGCTCAGGCATTCAGAGAAGTGAACCCCCCGCCCCCACCAGCTGTAAAAATTCATAGTTTTGTCCTTTAACAGTGAGAAAGAGGTAGACAGGGATGGCCCCTCTTGTCACTCATACAAAGGGAAATTTATTTATTGGAAGCTCAACTTCTCTCCTGTCTATTGATGAAATAAACTTATCTTTTATTTTCATAGCAAATCTATAGTTATTTACTTGTTTCCTGTTACAAAAATCAGCTACCCTTTCTCTTCCCTTATTCAAGACATCACATATAGAACTTGATGTTAGATGCAGAAGTCAGAGCACACTCTGAGGGGCCTTTGTTATTTGACAAGGGGAAAAGCAGAGGAGGAGTGCCTAGACAACGCCTCAGCAGCTAAGTCCTCTGGCTCCCAGGCCAGCGCCTTCTCTCCACCCACTAGTTTTCAGTAGATACTGATGCCTCTCCATGACCTTGCACAAGGTCAAAAGAAGCTAGGTGTTGGTATAATACTGGATGCTTATCAAAATGCCCTTTGTGAATCATGGTAGCCTTGGATCCAACCAGCTGTGTGACCTCAGAGATGTCATTTAACCATTCCAGACTTGCTGGTTCAGTATTAAAATTAGGGGGTTGGACTAAGAGGACACAAATTCCAGAAGTTTAATGAACCCAAGACAGACCTCAGATAGATAGAAAGCTGAGTGCTGAGTCAGCATCACAAGGAAGTAAAAATCTCCTCAGCACTGCTCTATTAAAGTGAACACCTCCACAAGATGCAGGTTAACAAAAGGCACTGAGCGCCCTGCAAGGCTGTGCACTGAGGCTGTGCCTCCTTCCTCATCTTTATCCTGTCCGGACCCTTTGTTCCCTCTGAATTCCTAAAATTCTATTAGTTACTTTCTCATTGCTGTGACAAAATGCCTGACAAGAAGCAATTTAAAGAAGGAAGGGTTCATTCTGCCTAGAGTTGAGAGGCTATATCCCATCATGGCGATGAGGGCGTGGCAGCAAGAACAGGAACCTGGTTAGTCAGGTGGCGTAAGGAGTCAGGACGCAGAGGCTAAATGGGAAATCGGGCAGGCTAGAACCTCAAGGCTCCCTGCAGCCACCTGCTTTCTCCCGTGACGTTCTTCTTCCTCAGCTTTTCACAGCCTTCTCCAGAGTTCCCCCACTGGTTACCAAGTGTTCAAACGCATGAGCCAATGGTGGACACTTCACATTCAAACCACAACATGAATCTCGGTGAAACTGGGACATCTTTCACCATGGTCGCTGGGCATTTGTCTCATTGCCTGGGCCTGCTTCACCTACTTCCCCAAGCTTATTTACCTATTCTTTCCCATCTTTACCATCCAAATTGTCCCAGCATCAACAAAGGACTCTCAACATATGTAAAACCTTCCTACAAGACAAGAAAAATGCAGATAATTCAGTAGGGGGGAAGTGGACAGAAGATGTGGTCAGGCAATGATAGGAGTCTATCTAAGTGAGCAATGCCCAAATACAAGATCATGAGTCAGAAATGCACATTAAAACCGTATTGTGGGCTGGAAGATGGTTCAATGCATAAAGTATTGGTCTTGCAAGCAGAAGGAACTGAGATCAATCCCCAAAGCCTAATATGCTAATATTTTTTAATTCAAAGCCAGGCATAGTGGCACATGTTTCACCTGTGCTGGGAAAGCAATGACGGGATCTCTGGGACTCCCTAGACAGTCGAGCCCACTCAGTAAGTTCAAAGCCAGTGAGAGTCTCTACCTCCTCTGAAAACATGTTCTCCTCCTACATTGGCATTCTGTATATGACACATCACCCTCCCAGTTATTTCAGCAAGCATAGCTTTCCACCGGACATCCAGAGTGATGTCTGACAAAAGAGTTACTTTAATAGAGTGAAATCAAGTTTAAATGTTCTTGCTTCTAGAATTATCAGTATTGAGTCTGTCCTAAAGACTTCAAAAATCTTTGTGCTCTTGTTATACTATATTCTATCTTACTTTAGTAAGGTCAGCCACTCGAGCTGCTGGGCACAGTCCTCATCTCAAAAATCCTCATTTCAAAAATACAAGGTGGATGGTGCCTGGGTTACTGTACCTGAGCTTGTCTTCTGGCATACACACACACACACACACACACACACACACACACACACACACACGGTCTCTCTTGAGCTCAAGAGTCCTCTTCTTTCTCTACTCAGGACTGTAGAGTAGGGACAGAAGAGCACTCTCATAGTGAGATGTGAGTGTGGCTGCTCTGTGCAGATCCATTATCTTTATGGACGCTGAGCCCCAAAGCCTAAGGCTGCACCCTGTATCTCAGCAGTCAATGGACATGGCTAGGAGGCTTCTTGGTACTTAGAGTAAGGAAACCAAAAGATTGTAAGGAATGGATTTATTTATTTTTTTTTTTTTTTTGTGTGTGTGTGTGTGTGTATGAATGTATTGTTTGCATGCAGGTCTGTGCACCCATGTCGTGCAATGCCGCGGAGGTCAGAAGAGGGTCTCAGATTCCCCTGGAACTGGAGTTCTCCTGGAATTGGAGTTACAGACGGTTCTTAGCCACCATGTGGGTGCTGGGGATCGAACCCGGGTCCTCTGCAAGAACGTCGGTGCTCTTAACCGCTAGGCTATCTCTCCAGCCCCAGGAATGGATTTATTTCAAGGTCCCCATTGGGGTTTTATAGTTCCAGTGCTCAAAGTGATCTTGGAAGGTAGGTGTCCTTCAATCCATGTAACGTGGAAAATGGGAACGGGGATGGGATCAAAACCCCAGCTAGCCAGGTTGGAGTCAGGGTCTGATCCTGAATTCACTTTATCACTTATATCTCCCTACAACTGCCCAACTAGCACCCCAAATGCCAACTTGACAAAGATTAGCGTGGAAGGCCTTGTGCCCAGGGTTGAGGGATGACAAGAGCCCCTCAGGCACTAGCTGTCCCACAGAAAACTGGCAGTTCAAATGACAGAAGAGCTTCTGCCTGATGAGCCAATTGGAAAATAAAGACTAAAAGGGTTTGGCACAACTGTGCTGCAGACACTCTCTGTGTGGTCTATTCAGACTATGGGCACTGGACACAGGCATAAGGACCTTCTGGCTCATGACACAGTCATCCATGACTATTCAAGTGACAGTTTTATGGCCCTGCTAACATGCCCTTTGAGAGACACTTAAGTAATGAGCTAAGGGAATTCACCTGGCTTTCAGCATGGCTAGCTAGCTCTGGCCAGGAGAAAGGAATCTGGAAATCTTCCATTACAATAGAGCTTGGGGACTGCAGCTAAGGCCAAGCAAATAGCTGGAGCAGAAGAAAATCTACCAAGGCAGGACAGAACAGGCTTTCTAGATTTCCCCAGAGAGCAGACATGTCAAGAAAATAGGAAGGTTGTAGTTTGATGAGTTAAATAGGACCCACAGGTAAAGGAGATAGGAGAACGAGCAAAAGATACAGTGGAGGGAATTGTCTGGGGAAACTGAACCCCAAGAGATACTGGTGTAGACAAAGTGGGTTGCTTTTAGAAGTAACACTCCTCATTCCGGGGCTTTCCTGTCTAGGAAGGGTGGCTGACCTTTCAGGAGACTAATAGCCAACCTGGTGGGATTTAGAATCAGCTTTTGGAATGTCTCTGAGAAAGTTCCTACATTTCATTAAATAAAGTGTGTGTGGGGGGGGGATATATGTGAATGCGGGCAGCACCACAGCTTGGGCTGGAGAACGTGAGCTGAGTACCAGCATGCATCTCTCTGCTTCCTGAGTGTAGACGCAGTGTACCCAGCTGCCTCCCACTCCTGCTGCCTTGTCTCAGCTGCCATGATGGCCCGCACCCTCACACTGTGGTGCAAATAAAGCTGATTTCTTCTAAATTGCTTTTTGTCAGATACTTGACCACAGCAGCAAGAAAAGTAAGTTACATAGGTGTGCGGAGCCAAGATGAGAGATGTGGGCAGTGTGGCAGTATCCACAGTGAGGACCGGACAGTGCAGCCACGGAAATGGAGGTTGGAGCTGGGGTGGGGGAAGCGGGAGGAGGTACCTAGTGCGTAATTTTAGGCTCCTCTCCATTCTGTTTCTTTCATGACCAAGTAACAGATGGAAAGCCATAAAAAGTTCCCTCATGGATCTTTAGAGCTCAGAGAAACCTCGTGGGGCCTCCCTGCTGGAGTCCAGAAAACTGGAGCCTCCAGACTAGAGAGAGAACTGGGTTGGTGTTTATCATCTGTCATGACAAAAATGATCCTCCTGGGGAGCTGGGAACAAGCACAGGGTTCCAGACCCCACCTCTTCACAGACCTGCTTACTGGGATGGCCTATTCCAGCCAATGTCCCATCTTGTCATATATTTGCATACAGAACAGGCCTATTCCAGCCAACCAAGGCAACTGGATCCTAGACTCCAGAGTGCTCAAGGATGACCTTCATAGGTTTGTCCAAGTAAAGGTGGGGCCCCCAGTCTCCCACATGCTGATTCTAGAGCTACATTCCCCCCGGGGCCTGCTCTCCCCTTCCAGCCCCACTCAACCTTCAGTTCCTTAGGGACCTCCCTAGCCACGGATATCAGCATGGAAGTGAGTGAAGTTGGCAATCAAAAGTGCTGTGTTTGAGGAGGAGGGGCTAGTAAGAACAGAGATGGACAGAGGAGGGAGGGAAGACGCTGAGGAAGGCCAAGCAGCTTCCTCCCCACCTCCCACAGATTGGCCACATAGGAAGGAGCTCTGCAGGCCTCTGCTGCATGGACAAAGTGCCCTCCAACCAGCTCAGGCCCATCCCTATCCTCCAGCCACAGCTTTGATTTCTCTGGATTTCTTTGCATCCACACAAGAAATGCTTGTGTGCTTAATACTTCTTCACTCTTTGTCCCCATTTAGTCATAATAGAAGTCGTGTTCTCAATCCATTGTCACATTTATGATCAAGAAAGCCCTAATTCCCTGCAATAATCTTAAGTGACAATTCAGGGCTAAATGTGCTTTAATGTTTTGTAATGCTTCTCAAACAACATCTCCAAATTATAATACAGCCCCTGAAATTACTAGTCTGAGTGAAAGAGGGAGCGAACAACTTAAAATCGAAATGAAAATGTAGCGAATTGATATGGGGCTGAAATGATGAGGTTCAGTAAGTTTCAGTGATGGAAAGGGAAGGTCGCTGGGGTGACCTCTGTCGATTGGTCAGATGGCCTGAACAATGGAGCAGTCATTTGTCTCTGGAATGACTTCGGTTTTCACCTTCCCTGTGAATTAAGGAGCAACCAGCATGAGGCTTCTTCTGTGGATCTTCTGGGGATGGGAAGGGTTAGATCAGGCTTCAGACCGGCAACTTTGCAGACCAGAGTTTTAGAGAAGGTTCATGGCAAGGGTATAGAAGGAAGGCAGAGAAATGTTGGGGGCGGCACCAGAGAGATGGCTCTTGGTTAAGAGTGCCTACTGTTCTTGCTCAGGCCCCAGGTTAGGTTCCCAGCACCTACATTAGGCAGCTTACAAATAACCTATAACTCCAGCTTGAGGGTATCTGACACTTTCTTCTAGACTCTGTAGGCACTGCCCTCCCATAATATGTGTACATGCTCACAGACACACAGACACACAGACACACAGACACACACACACACACACACACACAGGATCAGAAATAAAATAAATCTTTTTTGTTTGTTAGTTTTGGTCTTTTCGAGACAGGGTCCCCCTGTAGCTCTGGCTGGAACTCAGTCTGTAGACCATGCTGGCCTTGAACTCACAGAGATCTGCCTGCCCCTGCCTCCCAAGTACTAGGATTAAAGGCATGCATCTTTAAAAATATGAATGGAGGGGGGGCTGGAGAGATTGCCTAGCAGTTAAGAGCACTGACTGCTCTTGCCAAGGACCAGGGTTCAATCTCCAGCACCCACATGGCGTCTGAGAACCATCTTTGACTCCAATTCCAGGGGAATCCAATGCCCTCTTCTGACCTCTGTGGCATTGCACAACACGGGTGCACCAACCTACATGCAGGCAGTACATTCATACACATACAAAAATAAATAAAATTTAAAAAATGCATGGAGGCAGAAAACCCCACCTCCTCCTTCCACGGGTGGCTCTCGATTCAGTCACCCAGTTTTGATCAGTGGTTTTTCTAGACCAGTACAGTCTCATCTCTTTCCTATGTTACCCTCATTTTCTGATGAACACCACAAGGCTCCAAGAAGCTAAGGGATTTATTTATGCAGAGTAAGTGGTCTGGCCTATGCCTGAATAAAAATCTAAATCCTGTGTTTATGACCTGTTTTAAACAGGTAAAATAATGAACACAGCCTCCCACTACTATAAAGAATGTAGTTGAGTTTCTCACATTTGAGGAAATCATAGGGGTCAACACATCTGGATAAGCCTGGCCCTGAGAAAACCACCTTCATGATCATGATCTCTCCCCTGCCAGATGAATATGACTGATTATTTTATTTTGAGACAAGGTCTTACTATTTCACCGTGGCTGGTCTAGAGCTTATAGGGTCTTCCTGCCTCTCCCTCCTGAGTACTTGCATCATAGGCATGTACCACCATGCCTGACGCTTTAATCACTTTTAAGAATTTAAATGCAAAAAAAAAAACCCTTTGGAAAAAGGGATTAGTAACAATAATCTGGAGAAGAAATGACTAGTTTTAATTGGAGAAAGCATTTTCTTTTTTTTTAAATTTTTTTTATTAATTTTATTTATTTCCGTATGTGTATGAATGTACTGTCTGCATGCAAGTTTGTGCACCCGTGTCGTGCAATGCCGCGGAGGTCAGAAGAGGGTGTCGGATTCCCCTGGAACTGGAGTTCTCCTGGAATTGGAGTTTCAGACGGTTCTCGGCCGCCATGTGGGTGCTGGGGATCGAACCCGGGTCCTCTATAAGAGCAGTCGGCGCTCTTAACCGCTAGGCCATCTCTCCAGCCCCGAGAAAGCATTTTCTATACATAGACAATCAAATGTCTAATACAGAAAGAGCTCTAGGAATTAGTAGAAGCAGCTAATGCCCTTGCATAGACAGAGCGCATAAACAGACAACACTAATAGCAATAAGCATGCAAAAATTAGCCTTACTAACATAGAAACTACAATTAAATCTCTTCTTTCACTCCCCACAGTGGATGAATTTTTTTTAAAGGTTGCCAAAGTACAGTATTAATGAGATGAGGGGTGAAGTGAAAGAGAGATATTTCCACTCAGCATTCACAAAGAAAACCTTCTCAGCCTCCTGCAGGCAACTTTGTAAGGGCCTCCAACACCCACAGGTACATAATATGTGCCCCAGGAACTCCATCTATGGGACACAAGGCTGTAAAAAAATCTACTCAAATGTGCAAATATTTTAGTACAAAGAAGTTGCTGCCAGGAAGAATTAATACAACTCAAATATCTATCAGCAAAGGGCACTTAATCATTAGTGTATATCCCCACATAGCTGTTAAACCAGTGAGCCAGCTTTATATAAACTGAAATAAGACCCAAGGCTACACTGCACTGTTAAGCTAAAAAAAAAAGAAAAAGGAATCCACAAAACCTATGCATCGTTTGAAGAGGGCTGGTGAGATGGTTCAGCATGTACAGGCACCTGCCAAGCCTGACAACTTGAGCTGGGTCCCTATAAGTTGTCCTCTGACTTTCACACCCACATAAGTACACACATGCTCACACACACACACAAACACACAAAATAATAATAAATAAATTGTGATTTAAATTAAAAAAAAAAGAGAAACGAAAGAACTGTGTCTAGTATGCATTTGGTTTTTCTTTACTGAAGCCTCTAGAGAAAAGGACATAAAATTCAGCCTCAGACATCACTGGGCGCTGGAATTTGGAGAGAAGAAAGCTTCCATTTCTTTTTTATGTAATTTCATCTGCTTGGATTTTTTGAGAACAGTTCATTGATCAAACCAGAGCATCTTTTGTGAATTGGTGAGAGAAATCCTAGAGTTATGCTCTGAGTCACAGCAATAGGCAGGGAAGCCCCCATCCCTGCTTGCCCAGGACTCCACTGCCTTGAACTATGAGCCAGAATGAACCATTTCCCCTTAAGTTACTTTTGCCAGGAATGTTATCACAATAATGTGAAAAGAAAATAGGACAGAAAGCTACACATATGAGGTCACATGATTTATGATAAAGGAACACATCAGAGAAGAAGGTAAAGAGAGAACTTTGATCTATGGTATTTGATCAATATGGACACCAAAGTAGCAGAGATAAATTTGTACCTAATCTGTAAACATTCAAAAAAAAAAAAAAAACCAAAAACACCAGATCAGAAAAAATTCAGATCTCAGTATGGAGGATCCAGCTTTCTGCTCTGGAATACACAATGATTTCTTTGCAGGCACTGATTAAGTCATGCCCTGGTTAAAACTCCAAGGTCAGAAAATTAAAAATGCATTTCCCACATCACCAAAGAAAACTCAATCAAAGCTCAGGCAGGTCGGTGAGGATGGGTCAAAGGAGTAGAAATCAGGCTGGGTAGAGATGCTCAGGGTTAAGGGTAGGTTCTGAGATGGACGGCCAATTGGTTGGATTCTAGATGGGAAGGCAAGCTGAGGAAGGCGGAAGGAGGGAGATGTCTGGGACTGTCTCAAGCTTCTGGAGTTTAACATGGTGACTTAGGAGCATCAGCTAAAGGTCCCACAGTGCTGTGTGGATGGGAATCGGCATAAGGTCTCCACAAGCAGGATGAGCTACAGAGCAAAGGGCAACACACTTGGAACTCAGTCACACTAACCTGGTTTCCTTTACAGTGCCCCAATGTCACACCCATGTAGCTGAGAAGCCCATGGGGCACTGACTTCATTTTATACAATAATGCCTTAAATTAAGACTCTATTGTTGAAGACAGGATTTCAGACACAGGACTTAGAGCACTGGAGCTGGAACTGACCTGGAAGCCTCTTTTCATGTTTCGGAGGACAATACTGCTGCTAAGGGAGGAAATCAGTCAATGCTCCAACTTTAGAGCCTAATAACCATAACAATGACCAGCACAACAAACTACAGCAGTGCACTAGTGGTACTTTTATCTTTAGGGTAATCAATAGTCATCTAATTGGACTTAAAGCCCTCTCAATGGGAGGGAACTCATGTGTGTTACTGGAAACATAACCAAATACTTATGGCTTGAAAGGTCTTGGATCCTAGAGGAAACCTCAAAGCTGTCACATTCTTAGGTAAATGTAATTTCTTCTTCGACGTAACATATAGAGCCTTATATTTATAGTCAAGTATGCCATTCACCACTCACCAAGGAAGTTTCTTTTTGTAACAAATGGAAACTATTACAGAGTTCCACAACTGGTCATGCACAAAGAATATGTCTGAAAGATGCCCAGTCCTACCTGTTGACCAATGGAACAAAACTGAAGATCCAAACTTGAGCACATACAATTTTAGCCACCTCATATTTGACAAGGGGGCCAAGAAGACACAATGGAGGAAAGACAGCATCTTCAGCAAGTGGTGTTGGCAACACTGGATTACCACTTGTAGAAGAATGAAATTAAACCCTTACCTCTCACCCTGTACAAAAGTCAACTCCAGATGGATTAAAGATCTCAACATGAAACCCCAAATTCTGAAGGCGATAGAAGAAAAAGTTGGCAGCAGACTACAAGACATAGGTATAGGAAAAGACTTCCTAAATCAGACAGCAGCTGCATAAGAATTAAGGTCGACAATTGACAAATGGGACCTCATTAAACTCAAAAGCTTCTGTACATCAAAAGAAACAATCAAGGAAGTGAAGAGAAATCCCAGAGTGGGAGGAAACAAAGCATTGATTTCCAGAATATATAAACTACTCAAAAAACAAAGAAGAAAGAAAACAAATGACCCACTCAATAGATGGAACAAAGACCTGAATAGAGACTTCACAAGTGAGGAATTAGAGATGGCTGAGAAACATCTTAAGAAGTGTTCAGGGGCTGGAGTGGTTAGGAGCACCAACTGCTCTTGCAGAGGACCCAGGATCGATCCCTAGCACCCACATGGCGGCTGAGAACCATCTGTAACTCCAATTCCAGGAGAACTCCAGTTCCAGGGGAATCCAACACCCTCTCCTGACCTCCGTGGCATTGCATGACACAGGTGCACAAACCTGCATGCAGACAGTATATTCATACACATAGAAAATAAATAAATAAAAAAATTTTAAAAGTTAAAAAGGAAGTGTTCAACATAACTAATCATTAAGGAAATACAAATCAAAATCACTTTAAGATATCATCTTACTCCAATAAGACTGGCTAGGATCAAGAAAACAAATGATACCAAGTGCTGGAGAGGTTGTGGGGAAAGGGGAACATTCATCCACTGCTGGTGGGAGTGTAAACTTGTGCAGCCACTATGGAAAGCAGTGTGGAGAACCCTTGGAAGACTTGGAATGAACTTGCCACTAGCCCCAGCCATACCACTCCTGAGTATGTACCCACAAGACTCATCTTACTGCAGAGATACATGTACAGCCATGTTTATTGAAGCTCTCTTCATAATAGCAAAGAGCTGGAACCAACCCAAGTGTACATCTACACAATGGAGTTCTATGCAGTGGTAAAGAAAGATGACATGATGAGCTTTGCAGGTAAATGGATGGAGCTAGAAGATATCATGCCGACTGAAGTAACACAGTCCCAGAAAAACAAACAAGGAATGGTATCCCTCATCTGTGGATGCTAGTGCCAATTACCTAGTTGTATGGCAAACTGAGCAATGTTAATCTGATCTGAAAACAACTGTGCTCTTATATTGCAGAATCCCTTAAAAAATAAACAAATAAAAATTTTAAAAAGATGCCCAGCTTTAAGTGACACATCTACAGTAGAGCCTCTACACCTAAGTCTCCAAGAACATAGGGAAACGGCATAGAGAGAACACTAATGCATCCCTCAACTTTCACCAGTGAAGCTTCCTCACGCAACAGAGTGTGATGCACACAGAAGGCCACAACTGGCCCAAGTGTAGAGAATAAGAAGCTGCAAAGAGCATGTCCTTGGACAGGACCACTATAGCAAACCTTACCCACCCATGGCTCAGAGACCACTGCAGAAGAGGTGGCAGAAAGATTGTAAGAGCCAGGGTTGGTGCATGATCATAAGGAAATAGTCTTCCAGGCCTCTGGGAACTTGTTCATATGATTTTACAGCAAAGGTCTGAGCATGCACAAGACCCATGCAAACTTAATCATATCAAAACCCAGCATAAAACCAGAAAAATGGACAGCAGGTTCCAGCCTTAGCCAAAGAAATATTGGTACCTGATTACTATTGGGGAGGGAGAGTTGATCTTCTTTAAGGGAGAGACTCTAGTTAGCCTGATAGATTCCAATGGATGAACTTGCAGTGCAGGACATCTGGGTACACAAACTTGACTTGATAGGCCTTAACATACATGACAGAATGCATGAAATCTAGTGAGGGGGATATAGGAGGCTGCGAATGGGAGAGGGGGCATAAAGACAATTAAGATGTTTTGTAAGAAATGCACAAAAGTTAACCAAAAATATATTAAAAGAAATTCCTTCATAAGCATGCCCAGAGGTTTGTCCTATAGTGATTCTAATCCTGTCGAGTTGACATTGGCCATCACAAGACACAGACTCAACAGAGTGTCTTACAGAAACCAGAGAAGAATATCAGGTGAGGGGGGTTAAACTAAGTTGTAGGGACCAGGTAGAGATGTGGGTGGGGGGATCACTACAGAACAATGGGGAAGGGTTTGCATTCAAGCACAAAACCAGAAAATCAGTCTCATCAGAGGGGGAATGCTAGAGAGAGACATTGGAACAAGACCATCAAGGACGAGGCTCCTAGCCCAGGCTGAAGACTTGACCCTTCCTTACCCTCTTAGGGTAGTAGACAGGAAAGACTGGGACCTAGCTGAATTGTTTGCAGTGTGTCAGAGATAGAGAAAAGATGATATGTGAATGAAGAGTACCAACAGAATCTCAGAATCCTAGCTATGGAGACTGACCAGGGATAGAGGAGGAAGTCCACACTTGAGGGCAGAAATGCCCCCTGTTGGAGGGAGGAGGCAGGGACCACTGGCCTCCCTGCCTGAAAGCAGTGTCAAAGTGATTAAAAACATTAACAGGAAGGGGGTGGGGGGGGGAGCACACTCCAATTCCCAGGATGTCAAGAGATTGCCATTCTTTTTCTTTTCTTTTTTTTGGGGGGGTGTCTTTCTTTTTTGAGACAGGGTCTCCCTGTAGGTCCGGCTGTCCTGGAACTGGCTATGTAGACCAGGCTGGTTTTGAACTCACAAAGATCCACCTGCCTCTGCCTCCCAAGAGCCAGGATTAAAGGCGTGCACCACCATGCCCAGCTTCCATTCTTTTTCTATTGAATTCTACAGGCCCTAGTATGCCTTCACCTATGCACTAATTGAACTTCTTGAGGTAAAAACCATAGTCTGGGAAGTAAAAAAAGTACTGTAATAACTAAACTAATACAAGTCTCAAACTAAAAACCTAAAAAACGTGTAATTAGATCTTAGACTATAAATTGAAATTCTATATGCCTGCTATAATTTTTGGATATTATTTACTGACAAAACCGTACTACCAAACTTCAACAATAATGTGAAATTTGCCACTGTTCCTACAGTGTGAGCTTGCCACTTGCCCCCTTTCCAAATTCCCCACTTATACAAAGTCTTTCACTGTAGTCATGTTACCTCTTAAATAATGCAATGCTGGGCCAGGCATAGTGGTGCACACCTTTAATCCTAGCACTCAGGAGGCAGAGGCAGGTGGATCTTTGTGAGTTCAAGGCCAGCCTGGTCTACAGAGTGAGTTCCAGGACAGCTGGGGCTACAGGGAGACCCTGTCTCAAAAAAAAAAATGCAATGCTAATATAATATTAAAAAAACATTGATGGGGCTGAGGATATGGATCAGTTAGTAGAGTGCTTGCTTAGCATCCATGGTATCCTGGGTTCTATCCCCTGCAACACATAAACCAGTGTGGTGGTACACACCTGTAATCCTAGCACTGGGGAGGCAGGAGGATCAAGATTTCAGGATTCAATATATATATATATATATATTTAATATAATATATATATATATATTCAGGAATTATATATAATTCAGAGATATATATATATATTCAGAGAATATATATATATATATTCAGAGAATATATTATGATATATATATATATTCTCTCCTCTATATATATATATATATAGAGAGAGAGAGAGGAGAGTGAGAGAAGAAATAAACAGAGAGAGACAAAGGCACACACACACACACACAGAGTCTTAACTAAAGGCCAGTTTTCTCATTGTTCAATCCCAGCAGCAGAGAGGCTGAGGCAAGAAGACTGACAGCTCAAAGCTAGCTTGGGCTACATAGCAAAAACACTATCTCAAAGACAAAACAAAACAAAAGTTTTACCAAGAAAGAACAGCAAAAACAAAACCCAAGGAACAAGTTAAAAAAAAAGAATCACAAGAGCATTGATTTAGGAAGTTTGAATCTAGCACACCCTTGCTCATCAGCCCATGGTGACATGCAAGGCTTATCTTTCCAACTTCCATTTCCCACCCAACAACTGGGCTGATACCATCCTCTCAAATACTGCCTGGTGTGCAGAGATGTTCAAGAAGCAGCTGCTCTGAGCATTCTGACCAGGACTGGGAAAAAGGGACCAGCTTAACAGGAGCACAGGGAGGTACAACAGGCAATGAAGACAAATGAACCTGCCTTCTCCTTCCCATTCCTGTGAGTGCACATCTGAGCTCAGAGGGTCACAGGGCCTGTACCTCCCTGCTGGCTGTTATGGGCGCTCCCTCATCTGGAGTTTGAATCAAATGCCCATTCCAATAAGACATAAAATGTTGCTGGCTGGAAACTATGCTCTCTCACCAACTAATCACCCGTGCTTTTACCCCCGTTTGACTTGTTTATCTCTTCCTTTTTTTTTTATATGTATGCACTGTGTGTGTTTAGCGTGTATGTGTGTGTGTGTGTGTGTGAGTGCAGTGTGTGTAATGTATATGTATGTGGTTCACATGTATATGGTATATGTGTCTGGTATGTATTTTTCTTGACAAGCAGTTGTGGTTCATTAGCTTGACCACATTATACAAATACTCTTGTGAATCAGATCCTTCATGCAGATGATGCTGTGTTATCAAGAGACTGAGCAATCCAAGGGTTAGCTGTCAAGATCATTGACTTCGTATTGATTTTGCCATAACCACGCTTGTAGATAAATTTGTTTACGGACTTCAGGTTGGTACCCCCATGCAATGTGTGGCTCCACAATCCTCAGCATGTTAACTGCAGCCTTGTTGAGCTTAACAAATGTGCCATTGAATATCTGGTGCTGGCAAAGAAGCTGCAACAACTTGCAGACTCTTGGTCTGACACCACTGACACCTCTGATTCTGACAACAAATGCCACTTTGGTTTCTGCAGGTTTGTAGAACTTGCTGGTGTCTCTTGCCACCCCAGCCATTCAGACCTCAGTTCTGTGCATCTGCCTGTATTCCTTGTGACACTGCTTAGCCCGTCCATAGATGAGCTTCCTTCCTGGCTTCTGAAGCATCTGTCTTCAGGGCAAACTTCTTCCACATATGTTTTACTTTCAACTTTGTGAAATTTCTTCACCTTTTCTTAAGGGTTTCTGGCACAGCAGGAACCTTCTTTTTCATGTCTGGTTCGGCCTCCATGGTTCCAGCCCAAAAAGAGTGGTATGTATGTATGGTTTATGTGTATATGGTGTATGTGGGTGTGGCATTTGTGTGTTGTATATGTGTGTGATATATTTCTATGTATGATGTAAGTATGTGTATGGTATACATGTCTGGGGTATGTGTACATGGTCTATGTGAGTGTAGTGTATATATGTGTGGTATATGTGTGTGGTGTATATATGTGTGTATGGTATGTTTATAAATGTGGTATATGTGTGTGATATATGAGTATGTGATATATATGTGGTGTATATATGTGCTGTATGTATGTGGCATATATGCTTGTGGTATGTTTGTGTGGTATATGTATGTGGAGCATGTATGTTGTATATGTGCTGTGTGCATTGAGTATGTGTGTGACTATGTATGGTATATCTGTATCTGTGTGGCATATGTATGTGGTATATGTATGTCTGTGATGTGTATGATTTATCTGTGTATGGTGCATATCTGTATGTGGTATATGTTTGTATGGTATATATGTATGGTGTGTGTTGATGATGTGTGTATAAGTGTGTATGGTGTATGTATATCTATGTGGTAGAGGTATGTGGTGTATGTGTGGGGTGTGTGTATGTGGGTAATACATATGTGTGGCATGTGTGCAGTGTATGTGCCAGTGTGCACTCATGGAGTCCAGAGGAGGACATCAAGTGTTCTGCTCCATCACAGTCCCTTGAGACACGAACCTAAAGCCAAGCTAGAGACCAAACCCCAGAGATCTTGTAGTCTCTGCCCCTCGTAGTGCAGTGTTGCAGGCCTGCTCCTGGATTTTTCTGTGGTGCTTGGGGTTTGAACTCCAGTCCTTGCACCTGTGCAGCAGGCACTCTTACCCACTGATCCATCTCCCCAGTTACTATTTCTTTATTTCTTTTGCAAGTCTATTTGGCCTTGTGACACTGGACACCAGTGGGAGATCAGTCAGGAAAAGATAGCTCTGCAGCAAGGCCCTCAGTAATGAGCTATTTCTTGCCAGGAAAATGCCATCCGAGTGCTCACTGATTCAGCCCACCCTGCCCCTGCCTGCCCAGCTTCGCAGCAGAGGAGCTAATGGCTGCTTAAGGGTGAGCTGACCTCAGATTTTCTCTCAGCCCAGCAGGGACCCCAGGGCAGTGGAAATGAATACACGCTGTCTTCGGTGGTCTGCCAGCGTCTAGGAGGCAGGTGGCTGCCTTTGCTGCTCTGCAGTTTCAAGGAGTGGCAGCGCGTGTGTACCTGCTTAGCAACGGCCAGCGCATGAGCATGCCAGCCTGCGACAGGGCTGCTCAGCAGGCCAGCTTTTGAACTGTAAACAGCCATTTGACAGATGACAGGATTTTTCTAGAGCTGAGTCAGAAAGAACACAGTGGGACTGAGACCTCCAGAGGAGTGATCCTTGAGGCAAGGAACTGACAAAATTAGGCCTGGAAATGACAAAAAGCTGGAGACACCTGTTCAGAAGACACACGTGGAGGGTGTTGGGAATTGTGTGTAGACTGAATTTGTTCAGCCATCTACCCATTCTGCCCAGAGCCTCCAACAGTCCTAACTCTGCTGCACACACTCCCAGAAATTGATTTTGAGGTCTGGCTGGCTGTTTGATTCTTTCTATTGCTGTGGTTATTATTATTATTTATTTATTTTTGCAGCACAATGACAAGAAGCTAAAACCAAAACTGAACAAATCCATCATTGTCAGCAAGTAACTTGGACTTTTTAAAATGACAGGCATGGGGGGGAAGTGGGAGATTTAACTGCACGGCCCTGTATCTGATCCCCCTCTCTGGAGGTTTCGTCAGAGGCCTGAAACCAGAGAATTGCAAGAATACCTCTTGCCTTCTCTTCCAGCTATTTCTGGGTTTTAATAATTATTCATTAATTGCATGCTATGATAAGATCCTCACTGTTTTGAAACATTCTCCCTCTGGCCTCCATACTATTAAAGACCCTGATTGCCTGCCAACAGTGTAAAATTAAAAATCAAAGCACCACCTCGGAAAGGTTTCATACGTGCCATCTTGAAAGAGGGATTTTTTTTTTCTTGCAGCTTACAGCCATTTTATATCAGCAGCTGAGGGGAGAGTGGAGCTCCAGGTTGAAATTGTTCTCTTTTGAAGCATAAGTCAACAAGACCAGCACAGGGGAAGTTTCCTTGCAGCTGTTACCTCCTTTGGATGAGCAGGCTTGACCCCCCACTTGCAGATAAAATTTGCCTCTTGCTGATGTCAGGCCTCAAGGATAACTTCAGACTGCAGGAGGGAGCCTCCCTCAAGGTTCCTTAAATTACAGACAAGCATCAGTTGAGACAGGTGAATCCCACTCAGATGGGCCCCCAAGGCCATTAGACTCCCTGATGGTTTCCTGCAAATCCTGGAGACCCCCACCTCCTCCTTCTAACTCTGGACTTCGTATTCCTTAAGGGAGGACCAAGAGACTGACATTGTGGTCAGCTCAATAAACTTCTCACAGGGTAGGATGAAGGAATCAATGGGAGAATATGTACAGGAAGTTGGCCAAGGACAGGAAAAGGACAAGCTAGGATCTTAAAAAGAAAAAGACAAAAACAACTAACATCTTGCAAATTCTGCAATTACTGTCACCCACTGAAAAACACAGCCAAGAGCAAGCTAATGCTTGAGATACAAAATGATGCCCAAATTATCTTTTTACGTGGATGTTCCCTGCATCCTTCTTACCATGGATGCTCTCCCGAGCCACATCACTCCCAGACTTACAATAAGTTTCTCAGACTAAAGTGTTGGAGGCAGGGCAAATGGCTCAGTCGGTGCTCACAGCCAAGCCTTGTGGCCTGAGTTCAACAGCCTAAACCCATAGGATAGAGTGAGAAAACTGACTCCTGAAAGTTGTGCTCTGACCTTCACAAGTCTCTGTGGCATGTTTGAGTATACACACCACACACACACCACACACACACTCACACACACACACACACAGAATAAATGATAGATGACAGAGAGATTGATAGGAAAAACTAAAAAAAGAGCGGTGGGGGGAATAAAGCCGAGAAACACTAAGTTGTCTTTGTCAATAACGGACTATCTAAAATCACCTGTCCTTGGAGTCCCCATATTTATCACTTCCCCTTGGCAAAGGAACTTCCATAAAGGAAGTTGAGGCTTGTAAAGTAGTTAGGCACGGGAGCTAGGAGGATGGCTTGAAGGATGAAGCTGCCTGCCACCAAACCTGATGACTGATTCTTGGGGATTGTCATCTGACCGCTACACAGGCTGTGTGGCACATGTGTGCATGCACACTTACACACACTAAAAAATAAACTGTTAAGTGCGATTGTTTTGATTGACAGTGAAGAGAGAGGCAGGATGACATCTTCCTATGAAAAGGAGATGAACAAGGAAATCAGGTTAGCACCAGTTCTAACTCATTTGAGCTGTTAAAAGTGTTTGTTGCTCCTTTAAATAATAAAACCCCAATTTCTGGCACCTGAACCTCCTGTAGTCTGGTCCCATATAATTTTCCAATAGTCAACGTGAATTCTCTCCTGGAAACAGAGCTCACTGAACTCCCACTGAGCATGCCCAGGCCTCTGCTTTCTGCCATTTAGAAATTACTCAGAAATTTGCCCTTGCTTCAAAGTCAAGCTCAGGCCTTGTCCCCTCAGAGATACTTCTCAGAGATGATCAGAATTAACCCCTTCCTAATACGCAATTGCACTTCCTGCCTCAACTTCCTGTCTAGAACTTTTTCCCCGTGGTGGTAATTGGTGTTTCTCTAGGTGAACTTCCAGTACACTGCAGACAAAGCCCACATGTCAGGGACTCCTCACGCCCCTCACACTGAACTGCATCACCTCTGAGCTTAGGTGGACTCTTCCAACTACAAGTCTGCTATGAGCCTCATTATCATGTTTTCATTTTGGAATTCTATATTTTTTATATTTTCTGTGTGCATATGTATATAAGTGTTCCTATGTGTATGGACATATGTATGTAAGTGTTCCTATGTGTATGGACATATGTATATAAGTGCCCATATGTGTATGGACATATGTAAGTGTTCCTATGTGTATAGACATATCTATGTAAGTGTTCATATGTGTATGGACATACGTGTGTAAGTGTTCATATGTGTATGACGTATGTAAGTGTTCATATGTGTATGGACATATGTGTGTAAGTGTGCATATGTGTATGGATATATGCATGTGGGTACATGTGCATGTGAGGACTAGAGGTGTCTTCTTCAATCACTGCTCTACCCTAATTTTTAGAGAGACCCTTGCACTTAACCTGGAACTCACCGATTCAGCTAGACAAGCTGGCTAGCAAGTCCAGTGGTCTTCCTCTCTCTGCCTCCCCACCCCTGGTCTTGCAAGCATGCACTGTTCCGAGAGGTGAACTCCTTTCTTCATGCTTCGTGGCAAGCACTGTACTGACTAGGCCATCTCCTGGCCCCTTTTATGGAATACTTGAGTGGTGTACACATCCACATGAAGGTTGTCAAAGCTGAGAAAATGGACCTTTAATGGAAGAGGTGATTTGGGATTCCATATATGGAGTCACATACATGGTGAAATGAAATGTGCTCCATTTCAATTGTCTATGATGTCCAGCAAACCATTCCCAACCTCATTAACTTAAATCCAATCCCATTTTGACAAATGCCACAGTTCTGTGAATGGACTGGCTGGCCTTGGAGGTTTTGTCATTGTCATGAAGTTAGCTAAAGAGCCGAAATGTTTCAGATGGCTCCCTTTGTCATCTTGAACCTTGGTGTGGATGGTTAAAAGGCTCAGTTCAGTGCTGGAGTGACGAAAGAAACATTGCCTCTTTATCTCCATGGAGTCCTGAAGTCTCCCCTGTTTGCAGACCCAGCCTACACAGCCTCTCCAACAGTGTGGCCAGGTGTTTAAACAGCTTTTTAGGATTTCCATAAAGAGCACAAGCTTAGAAAACATCAGGACCTCTTAAGGTTTAAGTCTAAAGATCATATAGGTCATTTCTGTTGCATTCTGTTGGTTAAAAGGTGTCACCCGCTGAGCCCAGCTTTGTAAGAGAGCTAACTATATAGCAGCATGAAGACAGGGAGCCAGGGCTGTAATATGGAAATATCCATAATTATATTACCTTGATTCATCACTGAGGAATTCATTATACTTCAATTAGAAGTTCATGAAAACATAAGTTTTAAAATTCCACTTGAGAACTTTTATGTAAATGAGTGTATGTATGTATGTGTGCATGTGTGTGTTTGTGTGTGTGTATGTGTGTATGCATGGATGGACATATGTGTAGGCCAGAGAATAAACTCAACTGATGTTTCTCAGGTGTTGTCCTATTGAGCTTCTCATGTTAGTTTGACACACTGGAGAAGAGGGAATCTCAATTAAGGTGTTTCCTCCATCAGACCGGCCTGCAGCATGTCTATGGGACATTTTCATGATTTCTGATCGATGTGGGAGGGCCCAGCCTACTGTGGGCAGCTCAATTCCTGGGCAGGTGAGCCTAAGAAGTATGAGAAAAGTAGATGAGCAAGCACGTGAATCAAGCCAGTAGTAGTATTTCTTCGTGGTTTCTGCTTCAAGATCTTACTTGAGTTCCTGCCCTGACTTCTCTCGGTGAGCAGCTGTGACTTGGAACTGTAAGCCAAATAAACGTTCTCCTCCTATAAGTTGTTTCTGGTCATGGTGTTTTCACGGCAACAGAAAGGAAACTAGAAGAGCCATTTCCCCAGTTCATCCTAGTTCTTGAACCTAAGTTCTGTCCCACAAGCACCTGTGATTCTGAGGGCCCCACAGAAGGGCCCTTGAGTTGAGAGCTAAGGGTCCTCCCTGCAAAGTTGTGGCCGTGTGAGCTTGGGCATCATCTAGGCAGGCTAGCCTGAAGTCACACATTCAAGTGCGATCTGAGGCCAGATGTCCAAGGAAGGGTGAGAAGCAAGGAAATGGGGGAAATGCAGCTTGTGACTGAGACAGGCGTGCTCACCCCATCCAGAGCACACAGGCTCCCCACTGACTGTCACCATGGCAGGTCTTTGGCGTGCATGTGGTCCCTATACTGTCCTGGTGCAGCAGGCAGAATACTTTATATACTGGGGCTCTAGACAACCTTACGTTGAGCATTTTCTTGGCTGTGACTTTGCCAGCTTCCATTATCACATTGACAGCTCCAAAGTCAGTCCTTGTGGGCCAGCTCCATCAAAGTCACCTTTATAAGATGTCTTAGCTTCATTTTTGTTGCTGTGATAAAATACTTTGACAGAAAAAAAACAACTTAAAAAAGAAAGAGCTTATCTGGCTTACAATCTCAGTTTATAGTGCATCACAGTAAGGAAGTCAAGGAAGTAACTTGAGGCAGCTACTCACATATCTAAGAGCAAAGAGAGAATAAATGCATGCATGCTCAGTTGTTTGAGCTCAACTCAATTTCTCTACTCTTCTGCAGTTCAGCAGCCCTTGTCTAGGGAATAGTGCCACCCACAGGGGGCCTGGTCTTTCACATTAGACAACCCTCCTCAGACATTCTCACAGGCCAACCCAATGGAGACTCCCTTCCCAGGTGATTCTAGGCTGTGGCAAGTTGTCAATTTAAAGCTAATCATCATATAAGAGAAAGAAATGCTCAGTATTAACAAGGAGAGAAAGCACTCCTTCCTACTCAGCTACCCCATTCCTATATCTCATAGATCTCCCATGGATTGTTTCTCTGAGGACCCCTACTGAAGCCCTAAAACTGTGTGTCATTTCAGCAACCCCTCATGGCCATCTACTCCAGAAGGCCTTACGCTCCACAAGGAGGTGGACTTCCACAGCCCTTGTCCCTAACCCTTCCTGACCTGGCATTCTCCATGTTTTCATTTTTCCATTTTTGTATATATGTGTGGTGTGTATGTGCTATGTGTATTTAACATGTGGGGGGAATGAACAAACATGTGTGTGTCTGGGCATGTGCAGGCCAAAGGTTGACACTAAGAATTATCTTCAATCACTTTTCCACTTTCTTCATTGAAGCAAGGTCTCTCAGTCAAACCCAGAGTTTTCCAATATGGCTGCCTTATTCTGGGTATCCCCTGTCTCTACCTTCTGGGGCTAAAATTGCAGGCTGGCTGCCATTACAATTTAGGAATCCAAACTTCAATCTTCAGACTTACACTGCAAGTGTCTTAACTGTTGAGCCTTCTCCCAAGCCCCTCCATTTTCTAATTCTACCTGTCTCCTCATGATTACAAAGTTTGCCTTGCTCTCCACACCTGAGCCAAATATCCCCTTCTTCCAAACCTCTGTGTATGCTCCCCACCTCTTCCCATGTCATTGATTAACATCTCCTTTTCAAACATGAGTGACTGTCCAAAGAAGATTTGAACAGGCAATGCCTGAGGATAAGGACTATGCTCCAGAGAGTGGGATTGCTGGCAGCATCAGCCTGAAACTCTCATGTGACCCAGGTGCTTTCCTGGGTAGCATGCATGATTTTTTATAATGCTTTTATTGATATTTTGTATATTTCAGACATCATTTTTCAGTTCAGTTTAGACATATTCCCCTTTCCCTTCCCCCCACCCCACCCCAGATCATGCATTCTGCCATAACTGTCCTGCATCTTTCACTCTGTCTTTTTTTATGTTTAGGAATTCACATTTTCCTCCTTTAATTGTATATTACTCTAAAATATTAATACATACTTTCCACTCATATACAGTGATTACAGAGTCTGAAAGTAAGTGGTGGATCGATTCTAGAGCCCTTTAAGAGTTGCTTTCAGATAAACAGAAATATAATAATAGTGTTATTCAGCTTGCCTTTCATCTGGGGATTTGGTGTTGGCATCCACAAATGAGGGAGACCATTCACCACTTGTTTTTCTGGGACTGTGTTACTTCGCTTAGCATAATGGCTTTGAGTTCCATCCATTTACCTGCAAAGTTCATGATGCCATCTTTCTTTACTGCTGAGTAGTACTCCATTGTGTAGATGTACCACATTTTTGTTATCCACTCATCAGTTGAGGGGCAGCTGGGTTGGTTCCAGCTCTTTGCTATTGTGAAGAGAACTACAACAAACATGGATATACACGTGTCTTTGTGGTAGGATGAGTCTTATGGGTTTATACCCAGGAATGGTATGGCTGGGTCAGGCGACAGGCTCATTTTGAGTCTTTTAAGGGTTCTCCACACTGCTTTCCATAGTGGTTGTATAAGTTTACATTCCCACCAGCAGTAGATGAGTGTTCCCCTTTCCCCACAACCTCTCCAGCATTTGGTGTCTTTTATGCTCTTGATCTTAGCCAGTTGCATCGGAGTGAGATAATATCTGAGAGAGGTTTTAATTTGCATTTCCTTAATTATTAATGATGTTGAACACCTTTTTAAAAATATTTTTTAATTTTATTTATTTATTTTTAATTTTTTAAAATTTTATTTATTTTGGTATGTGTATGAATGTACTGACTGCATGTAGGTTTGTGCACCCGTGTCGTGCAATGCAGTGGAAGTCAGAAGAGGGTGTCAGATTCCCCTGGAACTGGAGTTAAAGATGGTTCTCAGCTGCCATGTGGGTGCTGGGGATCGAACCCGGGTCCTCTGTAAGAGCAGTCGGTGCTCTTAACTGCTAGGCCATCTCTCCAGCCCTAATTTTATTTTTTATGTGTATGAATGTACTGACTGCATGTAGGTTTGTGCACCCGTGTCGTGCAATGCAGTGGAAGTCAGAAGAGGGTGTCAGATTCCCCTGGAACTGGAGTTAAAGATGGTTCTCAGCTGCCATGTGGGTGCTGGGGATCAAACCTGGGTCCTGTGGGTGCTGGGGATCAAACCTGGGTCCTCTGTAAGAGCAGTCAGAACTCTTAACCACTAGGCCATCTGTCCAGCCCCAAGATGTTTGATCGTCAGAGAATCAGAAAGGAGCAATCAGGGTGTTGCAAGTTCTGATTATGCAGAGATGCTAATCACGTACCATGCAAACTCCAATCATCATTTTCTATCTGCCTTCCAAATGGAGGAAGAACAGGTATTATCCCACCTGATGATCTGAACACTTTTAAAGATGTTTCTTAGCTATCTTTACTTCCTCACTGGTGAAGTCTCTGTTCAGCTCTTAACTCCATCTTTTGAGTAGGTCATTTGTTTTCTTACTTCTTTGTTTTCTGAGCAGTCTATATATTTTTGATGTTAACGCTCTGTCAGATGAATCACTGGTGAAGATTTCCTCCCACTCTGTGGGTTTTCTCTTCACTTCCTTGATTGTTTCTTTAGCTATACAGAAGCTTTTGAGTTTGATGAGGTCCCATTTGTCGAGTATTGACCTTATTTCCTGTGCAGCTGCTGTCTGATTTAGAAAGTCTTTTCCTATTCCTATGTCTTGAAGGTTGTTACCAACTTTTTTCTCTATCACCTTCATGATTTTTATGTCTTATAGTGGTTAGAGACTTGCTATGACTGAGTAAAACACTCTGCATGTTTATTCCAATTTACCCTCATCCTATGTCTAGTAATAAACTATATTTGGGGTTGGGGTATAACTCAGAGGCAGAGCATTTGCCTATCATGTGCAAGTTTCTGGGTTCAACCCCAATACCTCACATATACATACACACATAGACAATAAATCATATTTTAAAACCCATTTTATCAGTGAGAAAACTGAGATAGAGTACAGAAAGTGTGATGATTAATCTTTATTGTTACTTTGCCACCTTGACTAGATTTTAAATCCCTTAGGAGACAAAACTCTGGGCATGCATACTGATCAACAGGGGTCTCAGGACGAACAAAAGGAGAAAGCACGCTGGGCACCAGCATTCATCTCTCTGCTTTCTGACTGGATGCAATGGATGTGACCAGCTGACTGCTGACACTGTCTTCACACCACACCTTCCCTACCATGAGACATCATCAAACTCTGAGCCAAAATAAACCCTTCCATCCTTAAGTTGGTTTCACCAGTTATTTTGTAAAAGAAATTAATACGTTGCATTTAACAAGACCAACCTGGGAAACTAGGACATTCCTGACACTGTGTCGCTGCATCGTCTTGACCTGGCAGCAGTTAGGCCAGGCTTGTGGGGAAACCCTGTCAGGGAAGCAGCAGGTCACACACAGCACCTTCCTTCTTGTCTGCTCTTCCTTCAGTCTTCCCTCTGTCTCCCACCCAGGCTCCCAGCTCCTCAAAGTTTGGCTTGGCATTCCCTGGCAGGGAGGCCACTATGTACGGTCAGCCTGCCATGGCTGCAGATGGCAAGCCCACTAAGTGAAAGCGACAGCCAAGACCATGAATCTGTTGGGGGAGGTGACAGCTTCTAGTCTCAATTTAATGCTAGGGGAATTCAGTTTCAGCGGAAGCCATCTCCCTTTGGCCTCTGCTACCCCTTTTTGATATCTCTCTTATTTAAATACGTACAGCTGGAGCCTTCCACTGCTCAGCTTCTGAATAGCCCTCAGAGAGTCCTAATTTGGAGCCACACACTTTTGCATTCATTAAATCCCATGATCGGATGGCAGCCATCCTCACCTGTGAGCGTCTGCTAGATGTATTTTAAAAGCCACAGAGAGAGCTAGAGAAATGGCTCCGTCAGCAAAGTGTATATGGACCTGAATTCAATCTCTAGAACCCATGTAAAAAAAAAAAAAGCCAAGCATAGCAGGGGGCGGTGGGGGGCAGGGAGGAGATGGGGGGCAGTGCTTGCCTTTAGTCCCAGCACTAGAGAAGCAGAGGTAGGCAGATCCCTGTGAGATCAAGTCTAGCTTGGTTTATATAGTGAATTCCAGACCATGAGACTCTGCCAAAAAAAAAAAAACTTCCAAAAAAAAAAATTAAAAATAATGAAAACTAAACAACAAAAAAGTCCATGAATCTTGATGCATGCTTGTAATTGCAATGGTAACGAGGCAGAGACAGGAAGATCCCTGAGAGTCATTGGCTAGCTTTAATGTGCTCACACATACATTACACACACACACACACACACACACAAGATCCCTGAGATTCAATGGCTAGCTTTAATGTGCTCACACACACATATCACACACACACACACACACACACACACACACACACACACACACACATAGAGCAGAGCCTATGGGGAACAAACAACTAGTTCTCTGGGCCCATCTAGAAAGTAGAGATACTTCTCTGATAAGTTGCTCAATGGGTTACACCAAGGAGAGCCAGACAATGGGCCAAAGTCCCTGGCCATTCTCACTCCCACACTAACGGCTAACAGCTTTATTCATAACATTGTGAAGTAAATAAGACAGCTCCATCTTGTCCTGGGCGGGTACCGACCAGTTTATCCCTGGTTTGGCATTCTTCCCAGCCACTAGCCTCTCCCAGCA